>OY720153.1:37512510-37835010 GCA_963082725.1 Pedicia rivosa
CTACAAGGCACCGCCGATTTCTTTTAGAAACACTTGATCAAAAGTGATAAAGAACAACAAGAGGGAAGAAACAATACAAACAGAATTATCGTAAACAAAAAAATTTTTTTTTTTATCTTTATAAAAAATAAAACGTTTAAAAAAAATTTTCTTTTTTGTATTTTATCAATTTATAAAATCCGTTTTTCTTTAAAAAAAAAAAAAAAAAGATAAGAAAGTTTTATAATCTAGAATTAATTATATTGTTTTTGACGACATTTTGTAAAAAATAAAAAATAAATTAAGAAGCATTAAGACGAGTAGTATAAAACAAGACAAGCCTAGAAGTCTAGAAGTATAAAGAAAAAAATATAAGAATAAGTAAGAAAGGTTGGAAGCAAAGAAAAAAATGAAGTATTGCAGCCCAACAATGAGCTCACATAACGAATCAGAAGTAGAAAGTTTATTGATGAGTCCATGCTGGAATCAAGGCCAGAATGGATCACAAGATCAATATATGTTAGAAGAACATAAATTATTACTTGAACATGATCTTGATTCAATGCCAAGTGATTCAGAAGTACAAAAAGGATCAATGGACGTACTTGATAATTTACTTAATTCACAATCAATGAATACAAATCTTGCTGAATTAAAACCGTTGCCACCATTTACACGTTATACAGGACATTTATCAATAAATGGTATATCAGGACATCATTATCATGCAATTGCACAAAGGCTACCAGAAGAAAATAATAATTATTCACATAATAGTTATAATCAAAATCAAGTTGGTAGTACTGATCATAATATTGTATCATCATCAACATGTTTACCAGATTCAGTATTAAATTCTGATACAGATTCATGTTTACAAGATGTTAAATTATTTTCAGATAATGCAATTGATAGTAATTTATATTCAGTAGCTGATAGTTGTGTTATGGGTGGACAAGGTCCTGATTCTGTATCCGGTGTAAGAATATATGCAGATTCCAAAGAATTAGAATATGATATGAGTTCTATAGAAGATATTGCAGCAATAATTGGTTCAGCAATTGCTGATACAACTGTTACAAATCAAACAGAAAATGATGATGGTAATGATACAAGAGATTCATGGATGGATTTAGATGCATGGATTGATGGTGCATGTGTACAACAAGATGGTAAATTAATTGTATCACAGCCAGAATCAATGAGTGAATTTATAATACCACATTCACCTGTACATCATACAAGTGGTTCAACATTACAAAGTTTATTAACACACGGTTATATGCCATTATTACAAAATCGTTTACAAAATGGTCCACCTATTAAAATTGAAGCACCAACATCAACATCATATTGTGGTGAAATGATAACAACATCAACAAGTCCACCTGGTTCTGTTGTATCAACAACAGATAATATGATGATAAATGGACGTTATTTACAAAATCAACAATCACATCATTATCAAGTTAGTATAGCAGGATTAAAATCAGATGGTTTATGCAGTCCAGAATTAATGGGTAATTATCCACATACAACAACAACAACACCTTCAACACCAAAAAATAAACGATCTCGATCACAAAAGAAGCAACAGCAGCAACAACAGCAGCAACAACAGCAACAGCAACAACAACAGCAGCAGCAACAACAACAACAGCAACAAGGACAAATGAATGTCACAGGACAATCAGTTAATTATCAAACAGCAAATGATTTAGGTGGTTTACTTGGTAAAGAGAAACCGGTACATCGTTGTAATATTTGTAATAGAGGATTTTTAAATAAAAGTAATATAAAAGTACATTTAAGAACGCACACAGGCGAGAAACCTTTTAGATGTGAAGTTTGTTCAAAAGCATTTAGACAAAAAGCACATCTAATTAAACATCAGCAGATACATAAAAGAATTGGACGGGATTGATGAATTTTAATTAATATTAAATTTTTTTTTTTTCTTATATGGATTTTTTTTTTTCAAATAAAAAAAAAAAAAAATTAAAAATTAGAAATATTGAAAATCTTTATTTGTTTTTTTTCTCTCTTCTTCCTTTTGTTTTTATTCTTAAAGAAAAAGAGAGAGAGAGAAAAAAAAATAAATAAAGAAATTAATTTTTTTATTGCCGAGTTTTTGTCGTTTGATTTGTAATTTTGATTTAATGAATTTTAGAAGAAGAAGAAAAAATTGTCGCAACGCAACTCAAAAAAAAAAAAAACAGAAAAACGCAAAATTAAACAGAAAAAAAGTGACCAAATTAAATTCACGCGGAATGAAGGGTAAAGAGTGAAATGGAATAATTTTTTTAATTTATAGAATTTTGGACAACAACAAAAAAAAAATTCTTTACTAATTGGAAAATTATTTGCATTTTTTTTTCTTTTTTCCTTGAATTTCCACGGAAAATTTATTTATTTGCCACTTTTTTTTTTTTTAGGAAGAAACACAAAAAAAAATTATCCGACCAACAAACAAACAAAAAAAAAAAAAAAGAAAGTAAAACGAGAGGAAGAAGAAGAAGAAGTAAAACGGACATTTTTGTTTTGTTTCTTCTTCCTCTTCTTCTGCCTTTTTAATTCGAGGGAAAAATTCACGGAGCTTTAATTAATTCCGTGGGTTTTTTTCCCCTTTTAAATTGAAAATTGAAAAATGATGAAAAAAAATGAGACAAAAACCGATTAAAATTTCTAATAAAAATTTTCTGAAAATCAAAAATACAAATATCCCGAACAAAAAACTCTCATCGATGCTGTTCAATTGTTTTCTTGTAATTGTGTCCTGTTACAAGGGTGCACGTGCTATATGAAAAAGGTACCTCAAATAAAAAAACAAAAAACAAAAAACAAAAACAAAAAAAAAAAACAAAAACAAAACAAAATTAAGTAACAAAAAAAAGTAAAAAAAAGTTAAAAAAAAAAAAAACGTTTGAAAAATGAAAAAATTGAAAAATGAAAAAATTGAAAATTGAAAATTGAGAGAAAATCAAACGTTTTGAAAAAACAAAAAAAAAATTTAGTGTAAATACAAAACAAATGAAAATTATTAAAATTAAAAAAAAAAATCATGAAGAAAAAAATTGAAAAAGAAAAGTTTTAAAAAAAAGAGAAATTTTCTGAAAAACAAAAAAAAAAATATTTATTTAAAGAGTTTTTTTTTTCTTTTCTTTTCATTCATTTTGATGAGAGAGAGAGAGAGAGAGAATCTCTGCTCCTCCCTCTTTCACCAGAATCTGATTTATTTTTATTTCAAGTAAAGTAGAAAAAAAAAAACTAAAAAAAAATGAAAAATAGAAAAAATGGAAAAACAAAAGAAAAACGTAAAAAAAGGAAAATAAAAATTTTTCAACTTTTGTTTTTCATAAAAAAAACTTTTAAAACAAAAAAAAAATGAGAAATTTTCTTAAATTTGTTACAAATTTTTGGTTTTCTTTTTGGTTACACGGTCCATGGTACATTGAGTGAAATTGATTTTTCTCTTCTTCATTTTCATTTGTGAGGTAAAAAAAAAAACTTTTTCACTTTTTATTCCATTTTCCATAAAGAAAAGAAAAGAAAATTTGTTAGCTGCAACTGATATGACTTCCTCTGCTGTCATCATCATGTTTGCAGTAAAATAACTGATCGTTACCAAAAAGAAAATCGTACACACACACACACACAAAAAATAAAAAAAAAATTATTTACAACCAAAAATAAAAAATAAAAAAAAAAAAAAAAGGTAACAAAAAGTTTAAAATTCTGCGAAACAAACAAACAAACGAATAAAAGAAAAAAAAAATGTTAAAATGTAAAAAAAAAATTATAAAAAATGTTAAAATTAAAAATCTTTCCTAAAACAAAAAAAAAAACACAAAAGACAAACAAAAAAAAAAACAAACAAACAAACAAGTGCAATTCTTTAAAAATAAATGAATTAAAATAAAAAATAAAAAAAATGTTAAAAAATATTCTTAAAAATTATTTTTTTTTTTTTTTTAATTTTTAGTTAATTGTTTTAATTATTAAATAAATTATATTATTTTTAATGGCTTTTAGTTTTTATTTAATTTTTAAGTTTAGTTTATTTATTTATAAAAAAAAACAATTATTATTATTATATTTTTTAGTTTAAATTTAAAATTTAGTTAATTTTTAGTTTTAATTTTAATTTTAAGAGAAAAAAAATTTTTAAATATATTTTTTTTTTGTTCTTAAGTTAAAAAATTTTTTTTTTGTTTTTTAAAATTAAAAGTTAAATGTTAAAAATTGAATTAATTAATTATTATGTGTCTTTTTTTTTTTTTTATTTGTTTTCTGATGTTGTTATTTTTTTTAAGAAAGAAGGAAAGAGACAAAAAAAAAACAACTTTTAATTTATATTTATTTTTAAGGCCGCTCCCTAAATTTTATTATTTTTTTATTTTTAAATTTAAATTAAAAAAGCTCTGCTGCTGCTGTTGTTGTTGTTCTAGTTGTTGTTGTTGTTGTTGTTGTTCTTTATTATTTTTTTAGTAAAAAATTAAAATTTAAAAATCAGTTAATTTTTCTCTTCTTTTTTCTCGGTTGAAACGAAAAATTCAAACAACGAAATTTAGTTTTTTTTAATTATTTAAAAATTTTTTGTTGATTATTTAAAATATTTCATTACTCTCTCTCTCTATCTATGTGTCTCGTTCTTTCTTTTAAAGTCCATCTTTTAAAGTCCCTTCAATCGTCCAATGTAACAAACACAAAACAAACAAAATATTTTGAATTTTAAACGGCCAAATAATTTATGATAAGGCGGTGGTTACAATGCATCATTAAAAAGAATTTCAATTCATTGTACGATCACAATTGTTGTTGATCTCTCCTATACGATACATTTTTTTTTTTTGTAAATAATTCAACACATTCACTCAACTCAAATTTTGTAACAACGAAAAATAGAAAAGTTAAACGATAAATTGCCACCATTTTGAAATAATTCACTAACGAGAATCGACAATCAACGATCGATAAACGAATATCAACGATTGAGAATCGAATCTCACCGGTAACTGAATATCAACGATCGGTAACCGAATAGCAACGATCGTAATTTACAAAAACGAGAATCATGAAAAAAGAAGAAGAATAAATTTAAATTAACTTTTAAACTTAAAAATAAAAAAAAACAAATTGTTTGTAAATATTTAATCGCTTTATTTATTTTTAGTATTAAAAAAAAAAAAGATGAAAATAAAAAATTATTTTTGAAACATTTTAAAAATAAAAAACAAAACAAAATTATTTTTTATAAAAAAAAAAAACAAAACAAAACAAAACAAAAATAATCAAAATAAACAAAAACAAAATTCAAATCACATTTTTAGTGTCAGATTTCCAATTAAAAAAAAAACGAAAAATAAAATATTTAACGCAAAAACAAAAAGGAAAAAAATAAAGATAAAAACAAAACAGATTTAGAACAGAAGAGAAAAGAAAATATTAAAAGAAAAATATAAAAAAACATTAAAAAACATTTAAAAGGAATTAAATTTAATTAAAAATGAAAATTTGTATGAATGTAATTGTGATAGATTATTAAATTATAAACAAAAAAAAACAAACAAAATATGACATTTGTGCTTTTTTCTCTCTCTTTCTCTCTCTCTCTCTCTTTTTTACTTTATCTGTTTCACACAAATAACAAAAATGACATTTGTGCTTTTTTCTCTCTCTCTCTTTCTCTTTTACTTTATCCTTTTGTTTCACACAAATAACACACACACACATGCAAACATTTCTAACAACTCCTCTTCTATTGCAGAGTTGAAATTTTCTTACAATTTGAAATTTTTTAATTGGATTTTTGAACAAAAACTTTTCCTTCCATTTTTAACTTTCTGCTATAATTTTCTCTCTACCCCTCCCACTCCCAATCTATCATTTTAATTGGGTGGAAAAACGATTATTTGTTGTGTTGTAATTAGTTGTAGTTGTAGCTTGTTGCTGCCGTTGTTATTGTCATTTGTTGTTGCATTACAATTTATTGTTTATTTCTTTCTGTAAATAAATTGATTTTGCGCAACAATTGTTTTGAGTAAATTTGATTTTTTCAAATAAAATAAAAAAAAAGTTTTTAATAAAAAAAAATTTTTTGTCTATTTTTTAAGTTTTTATTTTAAATTTTTTTTTTTGATAAAAAAAATTTGTTGCTTCGATTTTTTTCTTTATTTTTATTTTTATTTTTCGTTCTTTGTTTTTTTCTTAACAAAAAAAAAATTGTGTTCAAATTTTTAGATTTTTTAGATTTTTTAGATTTTTAAGATTTTTAAGAAAAAGTTTACAAACAGAAACCAAACAGAAACACAAAGGAAAACCGTTTTAAATTAAATGAACAAATTTAAAGAAAAAAAATTAAAAAATTAAAAACAAAATTAAATGAAAAAAAAAATGAATTTTTCACAACAAAAAAAAAAAAAGACGATCTCAAAAAATCATAAATTGTAGAAAAAAAAAATCTTGAAAAGAAAATTTTAATTTAAAATTCAATAAAAAATAAGGAAGCATAGCAAAAATTCACTCCCGTCCTCCATTGTAAATCGATTTTAATTTAATCAAAAAAAAAAAAGAAGAAAAAGAAGAAAAAAAATAGTTAAAAAAAAAAATTCAGTATTTTTATTTTTATGTTAAAAAACAAAGAGAAAAAAAGAAAGAAAAGAAAAAACAGAAAATGACAGAAAATAAGGAAAAGAATGAAAGAGAAGAAAGAGAAGAAAAAGAAAAAACAAAATTGTATATTTAAATTTCTTTTTGGATTAATAACACAAACACTTAAACAAACACAAATCCAAACAAAAAAAAAAACACAAATACAAATACAGACAAATGAAGAGTACACTAATACAACTCTGTTGACATTTATAAAATTTTAATTTAAAACAAATACATAAATACACAATAGACACAATCATACATTAAAATACAGACACACAAACATGCACACACACACACACACACACACACATGTATATTTATTATGGTCAATATTTGTAATATATGATAAAAGAAAAACAAAAAAATTGTTTATTATAGAAAAATACGATTTATTAAAAATGTTTTATAAAAATTTTAATTTCTGTTTTATTTTTTATTTTTTTCTCTCTCTCTCTCTCTCTCTCTAAGATTTAATTTTATTTTCTTCTCATAACAAAAGATTTAGACGACGAACCGGACAAAAAAAATAAATTTTTATTATAGTAAGTGAAAAACACGTGCAGAAGAATGAGCTTCAGTGATCATCATCCTACGCAATTTAACATTAAACACAAAAAATTCATTTCTTTTTTTAATGAGTTAATAAAATTCAATTTTTCTTCTGTGTTGTTGTTGTTTTTGTTTTCTTTAGCATCACCTAGAAGAAGTTATCTAGTGACACATTAATTTATGCATATACACAAAATAATACACACACACACACATACAGAATAGAATACAAAATTGAGAATAAATATTCTTCACTATATATTGAAACGATGTCATGCAAATACACGTGTGAACTCTTGTATATTTTTCAACTTATATATATCGGCCTCTGTATTTTCATGTGTGTTTGTGTGTGAATTTATATGCATTGTTTTTGTGTAGTTTTTTTTTCTTTTTAATCCCATTTACAAATATCATCTGCATCTCATCATAAAAGGTGTGTATATATTTTTTATATCTGCATCACTAAATAAAAAATTTATGTAGGCATCTGAATCGTATATTCTATGTGTGTGTGTATTTGTTAAGGTGGATTCAAATATTCTCTGTACACACCGTACACAAGAATAAATTTTATTACAAATAAAAAGAAAGAAATTTCTTAGTTCAATAATCTCTCTCTCGCGGTGCTACTCGCTCTCTCTCTCTCTTAGTATGTTGTTCATTATAATAAAATAAATGAGTTGGAGGGAGAACCAAAGTTTATTTTAAAAAAGAGTAAAAAATTGAATAAAAAAATAAAAAAGAGAGATTCTATTATTTACACACACACACACACACTAAAAAAAAATATTCAAAACACAACATTGCATGCACACTTTAAAAATTGTGAAAAGTAAGTCAATGGAATACGCGGTTGTCTCTTTTATTTTTGTTTTTGTTATTCTGTTGATTTTTGTAATAATTTTTTTTTTTTCGTACGTTCCTGTTCCGATACAGCGGTGATGAATGTTGATTGTACGTAGTACGTGACATCGCCGTTTTTTTTTCTTCTTCTTCTTCTTCTTCTTGTATATAAGAAGCAAAAAAAAATTGTTTAACTGTTGCAGATTGATTTAAATCAAAAGAAACTGTCAAAAGTTTTCTAGACCCAGACCGTTGATGTGAACTGGTCAAATGGAAACAACAACAAAATAAATTAATTTTTCTCTTTTCCATTTATTCTAATTAACATTTTTTGTTTCATTTACTTACTAAGATGAAAATGATGAATCTCGTAATTCAGTTAGGCTTTTAAGATTTTGATCATATTTAAAATTATTCTGCCCATAATAAAAAAAGAAAAAACAAATATAATATAATGTTATGATCCGTCATAAATATAATTATACTTCTTCTTCTTCTTCTTCTAATAAAACATTTGAAAAGCTTATAATCAACATTTGCTTATGTCAAAATAAACAGCATGTAGTCCTTGTGATATTATGTGTACTGGGTATATACACGTAAAGATAAGTGGTCAGTTAATTTTTCTGTTTATTATATGCTGTTGTTGTTGTTTATTTTATTTTTTTTTTGTTATTTCAGATTAATTATTACTTAACTTCTTATAATCTTTACATCTGGGGTAAATTCCATTTGTATATAAATAGAGAAATTATAAATACGGTACAAAGGTAAGGAACAAAATTTATTTTTATTATTAACATTTTAAATTTTATTGTGTTAGTAGAGTTTTGTCGATTCTACTAAGTACCATTTTTTTTTTCTTTCCATATTTAATTTATTTACGACTGTAATCAAATTCCTTGTGATTTTATTAGAAAAAAAAATCAAATTCGTTAATAATTTTATAAAGACAATAACAGTATAAGACAATATTTGGTTTAGAGTTGAACCCCAATTAAAAGGTCAACATTTTATAGCCCTTCTAAAATAACTGAAATTATATTGCACGCCCTTACGCCTTACATGAATAACGATAATTATTGAGACATGTATAAAAATTTATACTTAAAAATTATAAGTCAGAAAACGAACTACAAATTAAATCAATGATAGAAAAGAAAAGAAAAAAATAAACTGTACTTTATATTCCGTCTTTTTATTATTTCTCTAGGATGGCGTAACAATTTATTGTTTGAATTATAAATAAAGCAACAATATACAACATACATAAGGTAAGAGAGATGAGAGATGCTGTGAAATGTTCTCAATAAACCTACTTATTTTTTTTATTTTTTATTGCATTACGTATTTTATATGGCATAATTATTTAGGGATCTAAATTTCTTCGATATATTTATGGTTGAATGTGTGTGGTGGATTTTTTTTTTTAGAATGTGATTTGGTGGAATTCTGAAGTTATTAAAAACACTTTTATAGACTTTGAGTTAGAAATGGTGAAATGAAACAAAAGTTTAAATAATAATCGGGTTTCACAATAATTTTAAGTGATTTTTTAATTTAAATGAACATTTATGATTTTTTTGTCAAAATTTTAATGAGTAAATCACGTCTGTCCACAATTTTTGGTAAATAAATTGAGGGTTAACTCAAAGAGACAATTAGTGGATTCAGGATGGAAGTAAATTTGATCAGGTTCTAAATTCTAAAGTTTTAACTGTAAGATTACTCTAATGTAATATTAGAATATTAGACATTCATATATAATCAATCAACATTGGTAATGGTAAAGACCTTTTGTTTTCATAAAGCCTAAATTTTTATCCGATATTAATCTGAAGAAGTATTAGTACCCTTTATACTATGAAGGTTAAAGTTATTTAAACTTATAGTTGAAAATATCATAATCTTTATTCGTGCTGCCATAACAATGTTATAATTGTGTTTTCTATGGAACAACGTAAAATTAAGCAATGAGATTGCGGTATGAAGACCAAAAAAAAAAAAAGAAAACAAAATGAAAGAAAAGAATATAAATTAAAAAATGAACATCACATCTCACGTTAATTCAGTTTGGTGGTGTAATTTGATTTGGTCTTCTTACAACAATACAACATTGATTTGCACATAGAATAACAAATTTCTTTTGGTAAGTTTAGAGGTAAAGGTGAGACTATGTCGAAAGAGCAAAAGAAATTTTTTCTCAAAGAGTAAAAGAAAAATGTAAAAAAGAAAGAAAGAAAGAGAAAGAAAGAGAGAGAAAAATATTAAACCGCGATGGCAAGAAGAAAAAGTAGGCTATGACACAGATTTTATTTTTTTTTTTTAAACCGCGATTTATAAGTGAGAAAATGTGTGAGTGTGTGTATGTGTATGTGTGGATATATTTATGTTTATGTTTACCTATGCTTAGTAGTATGCATATGTGTGCATGTGTGCATCTATGTGTGTGTGTGTGTGTGTGGTGTAAATATTTTATGTTTATTTTCAGAGATCTTTTGATGCCATTTATTTTGTTCAAGTTTGCGTTTCTTATATATTTAAGCAAACTATGATGATGATGATTGTGATGGTGATGATGATGACGATTATGATGATGATGGTTTTAATATTTTATTCTATTTATTTATGAGATGGGTCTAACAAACAAAAACTAAAATATACACAAAATTAGGCATTTAGTTTGTCGCCATTTTGAATTAATAACAAACGAATATTTTGTTGTTGTTGTGTTTTTTTTTTTTCTTTTTTCAAATGAAAGAAGAAGAAAAAAAAAACGAAGCTTTCTAAAGTTGCGCAGAACTGATCTTGCTATGTTTTTATTATTTATTTATGATGAAGTATAATTATTTTCTAGGTCAGAGCCATCTTAGATTTAAATAAAATCCATAAAAAAAAAACAAACGACAATCAAATAAAAAGACAAACAACAAAAATAGCAAAATGACAAAAAAAAAAACAAAAACAGCAGGATCAACAACGCGATCAACCGATACTAATTTCTTTTAAATTTATTTCGGTTTTTTTTTGTTGTTGTTTGTTTTGTTTTCTTTTCTTTTTATTATGGTTTGAATTTTTTTATAAACGATAAGATTTTATTATTTACTTTTTATAAACGTCAAATTCTTCTTCTATCTCCCTTACACCATATGGGAAATTGTCACTGCAAATCAAAGAAAAAAAAACACAAAAACAACAACAACTTTTTGAAAAAGAAAAAAAGAAAAAAAAAAAGAAGCAAAATGCAAATAAAATGTATTTTGTTTTTTACATTTTTTATATAGATTTTTTTTTTTTAACAAACAATAAAAAATAAAAGAAAAAAAAAACATCAAAGCGAAAGAAAGAAAAAAAGAAAAAAAACGTTTAAAATAGAAATCGATCGATTGCTGCTTCCGATCAATTTTAACGGCACCTGTTTTGAATATTCGTTTTTATTTTCATTATCATCAGTTATTTTCAATTTAATTTAATTTAAACTGTAAATTTTTGTTAAAAAAATAAATAAAAAATTAAGCCATTAAAAAATGATGAAGAACGGGAGGAAAAAATAGAAAGATAGAGAGAGAGAGAGAGAGAGAGAGAGAGAAAAAAATTAGCTTTGATTTCAATCTCTGATAGTTATTTGACATTTATCCCGATTTTAGAATATTCACCCAATAACTGATCTAATCGGCTGTGCAATGAAATTAAATTGAAAATATACAAAAAATGAGAGAATTCGATTATCCGTGTTTGATTAACGTAATCAAATTATCACCAGAATAGTTTTAATTAATTAGGATGTGCATTAATTTTTTTTTTTTGTTGTCTCATAACAAATCCTGTACCAGAGTTAAATTTTTCTCATAACTAAGTTTCTTGTATAAGCTTACAAGTCAATCAATTATTTAACGACGTCACAATATCTACTTTCTAGCTGCAAGCACTTGAAATGAAATTATTCTTTTGTTGTTATTAAATTTTGACAACCTTTTGAAGAAGAATTTCCCCTTTTATACAAACACAAATAATATGCTAACAATGTGAATATTTTCACAATAACAATGCAATTAGAATTTACTCAAAAAAAAAAAACATTCAGGTTGATCTAAATTGCAACAAACGGAAATTTCATTTGTTCTCAGAGGAAATCCTAATAAATTTTAATTATTCGTCTTTCCTTAGTCTCGACGTAAAGCAATTTGAATTTTGAAATTATTTATATTTTTTGTCTCTAAGAATTAAAATATTTTACTGAATTCCACAGACCAATGGAAAGTTCCATATCCGTATGCTGTAATGAAACACTGATCATCATCAGTTCCCATCTACTTCACCAAACTGCATTAACTCTGTGAGTTTGACTGATTACGGTTACCAATTTGTATACAAGAATCATACATTTGACTTTTAATTCACTGAATCGTCTTTATTGGTTCAAATGAAATGAATCCAAAAATTAAATTATGATTCCTTATTTAACCTTTATACTTATTGTTGTTGCTTTAAAATTAAACGATAATCATTTTTCTTTCTCCCAAAAAAAAAAAAACAACAACAACAATAAAATAAAAGCAAATAAATGAATGAACTGAGAAATGGTCAATAATATTTAAGTTTTCTGATCTTTAAAACTCAATCGTGTTTATTTCTTTCTTTCTTTCTTTTTTTTTTTTTCGTTTAAAACAATATTAAAACATTTAATACGGTTTAACCTTTTTAATTTAAATCCTTTACTGACATAAATTTTTTCGAAATAAAATTAAAACATTTTTTTTGTTAATTTTTTATAATTTTGTTTTTTTTTTCATTTTAAAATTGAATTTTTTATTTTTGTATAGGAAGAAAGAAAATGAATTAAAGGTTAGTTTTTTTTTGTAAAGTACTCTGTGGCAGAATAGTTCATCAATAGGGTACCGTGATATAGAAATAATGATAATGATGCATCCAGTGTCTTAGATGATCTTTGTAGTTGATACAAGACACGTTAATAAACCTAAATTATCTCGCATATTTTCATTTAGAAATTTACAATTAAATAAATTTTATTAGATAACTAAACTAATCTAATTAACTAACGTAACAAACTAATTAGTTGACTAATTGGGAATTTAAATCAATAAACTTTTAATCGGTAATAAAACGTAAAGTCGTATTGAGTTAAACTTTTGGTTTACTTGTTCGATATAAAATAATCTGGAGCTAGACTGAAATATTAACAGAAATCGTAAATTCATCTAAAAAAAATAATTCAACATTTGATTAATTTTATTGTGTGTGTATTGTCCTGTTAATTGCAGTTATGAGAAGTTATTAGAAGTTATGATAAGTTACTAAAGTTTACAAAAGTTAATAAAATTAATAGCGGTGAGTTAAAATTGTGTAAATTTTTTTAATGTTTGAAATTTACCCTTAAAAGTTGATAGAAGAAAGATCATCATTAAGTAAAAGTTAATAAGTATGTAATGAAGAATTCTTCTTCTAAAGATCAAAACCTAACCGAACAAAAATACTAAAAAGGGATTAATTACAATGAGATATGTACAAGAAAACTTATTAAGATTATAATTAAGTTTAACGAATGATTTTATGGTGACTGATTACACACACACACACAATCATTGTCTTTCCTTAATTTGGAATAATCTTCAATTGTAAGAAAACAAAATTTCAAATTACAATTTATTGTAAAACAATAACTTTTTATAAAGTTAAAACTTTAAAAATCAATGAACACAAAATATAGTGTGACTTTTGTATCTATAAAAAAAATTTCTAAAATCAAGAATGCGTTCAATTCCACAATAACCAAAACTATACTCGTACACCTGACTAAATACATTTAAAGAAAATCTAAACAAAAATTTTATAATGCTTCGCGTATATAAAAGAAAAATAAAATAAATGTAATTTCGCTCGAATGAAAATTTATTCGTGTTTCATCAAGAAACAATACAAAAACAACAACAACAACAACAACAACAACACCAACAAAAAAAACATTTTATAAGTGCGCTAAAGTTAGTTGGTAAAAATTACAAATACACAAAAACAATCAGTGGTGGTAACAAAGTTAATTATACCTACGAATATAGAGATCAGTTAAAAAATGTTGATATTTTATTGTTCATTACAAATTATTTTACATTTATTACATTATTGTTATTATATGCGACGTAAAATATTTACACAAAAACTTTAAAAAGTTATTTATAGAAAAATGTAACTACTGCACAGTATAGCCGTCTAATAATCTAACCCCCGTCTAATAATCTTACCCGCGTCTAATAATCTTACCCGCGTCTAATAATCTAAACCGTCTTAACACATAATATGGAACATTCGTTGTATGTTTTTTTTTATGATACAAAATTTTGTAAATCAATAATATTTTGTTATTTTATTGTTTATTATTTATTTATTGTTTATAAATTAGAGTAACCATAATCTTTACTCTCTTTGTTTGTATAATTATTGTTATTAGTTATTATTTCGATTGTCTATTTTGAACTATTTTTTTATTTTCTTTATTTTTAAATACAACAACAACAATAACAACAACAAAACAACTTAAACTTTTTTTTTCTTGTGTTTTTTTGCCTGCTGGTGTAATTCTTTTGAACCAAAAAAAAAAAAAAAATAAGAAAAAAAATTATACTTATAGAAATATAATTCAGTCAATTGGAAATTATAAATAACAATATAATAAATAAATATGTAGACTGTTGTGAATAATAATTTATGTTATGCAGAGATGGAGTTTTAATAATAATTAGAAGAATATTGTTGAGTTTGTTTGTTTAATTCCATTTGACGTATTCAAAGATTCCTTGAAAACTAATGATCTCCCTAATTACATTGCTACATTGCTACAATTTGTCAGTGAGAACTTTGCGGTGGATTCCTGTGTCCCATAAATGCCACAAAAATAATTCAATTCGCATCAATATTCCCCAAAATCATTTTTATAGCGATAAAATTCTTTAGAATGCCTAACATTTAGTTGATACTGAAATAAATTCTAATTCATTCAATTCCTCATTGACTTATCGGCAATCCAAAAAATTTAATAAAAATTAAATAATTCGACAGAAGGAAATTCTGATTAAAATCAAATTAATACAAAAAAAAATCCATTACTGACGGTCTATGATTTGTACCTACTGTGTACTGTATATTATTATTATTATTATTATCAAAAATTTAATCAATAAATTTTTATACTTCACATTAAATAATTAATTATGAAATAATTCTATTTAATTTTTTTATTATTTTTTTTTTTCGTTATTAATTTTTTTTTTTTTTGCGTTTTTTTTTTGGTTTTCAATTCAACAAAAGTTGAACATTTTTTATTTTTTTTTAAACTTTTAAAAAATTGCATCAACTTTAATCAACTTTATGTGTATAAAATAATAATAATAACAACAACAACAATAACAACAACAATAATAGTAACAATAAATGAAATATAGAAGCAAACTCATTCCATAACTCACACTTTTTACAAATAAACTTTAACGAATTCTTTGTTGTTGTTTTTGTTGTTGTTGGTGTTGTTGTTGTTGTTGTTATAATTCTTCAGTTTTATTTTTATTTCGTTCTTTTTTTTTTTTTATAGTTTTGAGTTGAGTTGAGTCAAATTAAATTAAAATAAAAATAAAAAAAGCAAAAACAACAACAACAACAATAAAAAATAAGCAAAAGATTGAAATCAAATAAAAAAACAAATAAAAAACAAAAAAATGAAGAAAAAAAAAAATTGTGTTCAAACTTAAAGTAAGAAGAAATAGCAAGAAAAAAAATAAAATAATTAATTTTTATTGCACTTTTGCAATAACAGAAAAAAAAAAAAAAATGAAAAAAGAAAAATTTATATAAAAATTATTTTTGTTGATATTTGTTTTTTATTAAATTTTATTTCAAATACAGGAAATGAACAACAACAACAATAACAACAACAACAACAACAACAAAAGCAGCAAAATAAAACAAAATGTAAAAAGGTTTTTTTTTATACAAAAAAAAAAATTTACTTTTAAAGTTGAGACTGATTGCTTTTCGTCTACGTCAGACAGTTGAATTAATTTTAGATCAAATTAAAAGCATTTTATGGAAATATGTAATTTTTTAAACCGATGCCGAACAAAAATGAATTTATCAATAGATTTTTGTGTCCGGCATCGATTCCCTTTCTATATATATAAATTTAATTGTTGTGAATGAATGAAGGAAATTATAAATCATTCATAACAGAATTGGACGATTTTCATGTTTCGTATAAAAGTCAACATAAAATTTACGTTGTCCATTTATCATTTTTATTTAAATTTCTAGAAAAAGCTTTTAAGTTTTTACACAAATCTGGGTTAAGGACCACAAGTATAAAATATACAGCAAATTAGTTTAGGAGGAATCCATTAATTGTCTGAATTAGTTATCCACACAATATTTTTGAACACATAAAATAAAATACAGCCAAAAGCTCAGTAATAAGTTCAGAGTTAGAAAGACAAGGAAAATGACAAGATTGAAGATAAAAAAAATAAAATAAATTTGATGAAATTCTAAAGGAATGAACCACATAATTCGGTCACATTTCCCTTCTTCTTCTTCTTCTTCTTCACTTGCAAATATTTAAAATTCCTACAACTTTTTGTATTTATAAGCAACAACATTTTATTTTATGGATTTAATGAAATAAACCCCAAAACATTTAAATGTCGCTTTAAACTTATTTTTTCAAGTTTTATTTTTCTTTCTTTCTTTATGTAGGAAGAGTTAAATGTTGTTCATAATTAACTCTAATAATTACAATTACATAATTGAATTATTTTTAACTAAATGTTAATTATTATTGAAAAGTTACTAAAATTATCTTTCACACCCTGCATAAATTTTTATGAAGAAACAAAGGGCAAGATTCATTAAATTCTACATTTTAATTACAGAAGAAAATTCTTATTTCATTCGGCCACTGTAATCACTGTAGTCACTTAGGTAATGATGCTGGTAATTCAAACAGATTTTTTTTTATTATTGGTTAAAGTCAAACTATTGGTGTGAACAGTTTTTATTTTGTTTATTATTCGATTTATCCATATGTAACACACACACACACAAAACACAATTAATTAATTATGATTAATAATTAGGTACAAAATTGTCGTGTTTTACAAACGTCAATCAATGAGAGCAAATAATTTTTAGTGTCGCCTTCAAATGATATTAAATCAGCTGGTGGTGGCTTAAGTACCTTGAAATTTTATGTATCTGTGAATACATAAAGTGCATTCCAACATACTTCCTCACATTTTCGTCGTCGTCTTCTTTATTGCAGTTTATTTATTTATATAAAAGAAAAATAGAAAAATAGAAAAATTTAATTAATTTCATTAAAATTCAACTAAATTCTCTATTCAAAGTGTTAAAAAATGAAATGTGTGCATTGAATGAAATACAAAAACTGGCGCCTAAACATTTTTTCACTTTTAAAAGAAACAACAACAACAACAAACACAACAAAAAATTGTTCGCAAAAGTCAGAATATCGTGTCAAACAAATTCCATTTTGTCTTCCTCATATTTATATCTACAATTTTTTAAGTAAAAAATAAAATTGATTTAATTTTTCTTTTAAATAAAGTTAATAACAATAACAACAACTACAACAATAACAACAGAAAGAGAAAAAATTACCAGAACAACGAAAAAAGATTTAAATCAATTTTATGTCAATTGTTGTTGTCATTGTTGTTGTTATTGTTGTTGTTGTTGTTGTTATTGTTTTTTAAATAAAATTCATAAATCACAGCATTAAAATTTAACCTGTTTTGTATCATTGCACTTCTTGTTCTTGTACAGAAAAAAAATTTAAGCCAAAGAAAAGAAAAATTAAAAACAAAAAAAAAAAAATGTTTTTCGATTGGAAACAAAAAAAAAAAAAAAATTAACCGAATTTTTTTTTGTTAATCTCAAAATTAATTTCAATTTTTTTTTCTTGGTTTTTTTTTTTGTTTTATTTTGTTTTTGTATTTTTATGAAACAAAATTATTGTTTATTATTTTGTACTCGCACGATTTTTTTTCTTTTTTTTTTTTGAGTTTTAAAAAATTGTACCTAAAATAACTACGAATTGTTTTTGGTTCTTTTTTCTCTCTCTTTCTCTCTTGTTCATAGTTTAAAATTAAAACAACAACAACAACAACAACAGCAATAATTGAAAAAAAGAGTCAAGTTAATCATTTTTGTTGTTGTTTTTCTTATAGTTGTTGTTGTTATTGTTGTTGTTGTTTGTGTATTTATTTATTAAAAGCTTTATTGTAGTTATTCACTGTTCTTAATGTTACTGTTGTTGTTGTTGCTCTTGCTGTTATTGTTGTTATTGCTGTTGTTGTTGTTGTTGCCGTTGATACGATTTTTTTTTTATATTGTACAAGATTATCTTTTTCTTTTCACAAATGAAAACAAGTTTTGCGCTCACTGCTTTTGGAAAAAGAAAGTTTTTTTGTTGTTGTTGTTGTTTTTGTATTTTTTTTTTTATATTTTTTTTTTTGTTGCGGCTGCTGTTGTTGTTTTTGTTTTCTATTGCAAACTCATTCAACTTATTATTATTTGAAGCGAGTATATTTATAGTGGCATAGTAGAGAGACACATTTATTGATACACACACACACACACACATGAACGCACGCACACACACACATGCACACATGCATAGACGCATCAATACATATAGAAGTTAATATTATCTTCCACCTTTGTTTCTATTTAACTATACAATTATCATCATCATCATCATCATCATCATCATCATCATCATCATCAACATCATCATCATCATCATCATCACCATCATCATTGTAATTATTATTATTATTTTGGTTATTTTTTGTGTAAAATCATTTTGATATTCGCTGTGTAAAGTTAATTACTAAGAATTATTATTTTTGATGACAAAAATATATAATCATCATAATCATCATCATCATCACAATAGACAAGAACAGCAACAACAACAACAACAATAATAAAAAAACAAAACATTACAATCTTATTTTTGTGTTGTATGCGTCTTTAAAATTGTAACGAAGATAATGATGATTGCGAATGACGAATCGCACATTGTTGTTGCTGTTGGTGTTGTTGTTGTTGCTATTTTTTACTCAATTTAAAAAGAGTATCGGATATGTACGTCATTTCGTGTCTAACCTAAAGTTTTGCTTTTGCTTTTTTCTTTTTTTTTTTTTTTTGTGCTCTTTAGAAAAATTAGAAAAAAACTCTTGTTTTGTGTGATATTGTGTCTGTTCCCCCATTTACATTGTAATTACTGTAATTTCAGATGTGAAGATTGTTGAGAGTTTTGAATTAAACAAAAAAAAAAAAAAGAAAAAGAATCCCGCGTAAATATCATCAGAGAAAATGGTACAAAACCGATCGTGTTGTTAATTTAACTTTTTAGTTTTTTTTGTATTTTTGAAGATGATGCTGATGATTATTGAATATGTTTTTGATTGATTTTTATTTGACCTTATTTCTTCTTTTGATCACAGAACACACACACACACGCACACCATTTCTTTTTGAATGACTTTGAAAAAAAATAAATATTTTTTATAGAGTCGCATAATAAAAGATGAGAGTCATTTGAAGATTTTGCAATTAATTTTGTTGAGATCTTCTTCTTTTCTTGTTTTGTTCCTCTGAAATGAATCAATGAATCATACGCAACCAAAAAAAAAAAAATAAAAACTGAATTGAAAAGAAAAACAGCAAGAAAGATGTTTCCGCGTTTATAAAAAAATTTGATGTATGAAAATAATTTTTTTGTTATTTGATTAGAATTTTTTTTTAATTAAAAATCTAAAAATTTGAATGATAGAAATTTTGGACCGGAATAAATTTTAGAGTGCGGAAAATAATATTTGATTTGAATTTAATCAATTTTAAGGCAAAATAATGTGAAATTGTAAATTTATTGCGGAGGAAGTTCACGATGGAACCTAAAAAAAAAATTGTACAAATGAAGAATTATTGTGTTCAGTATAATGTCGTCGATTTTTGGCGAAAGATCACTCGCATATTTTATTTTATTAGTTCTGTGTTGGAAGCATTACAGAAAGACTCAACGGGTCACATTACGATTGAATTGAATTATAAAAAAAATTAAATTACTTTAAGATCAAATGAAACGATTTAATTGCAAATTTATTGAATTACCCAAGATGTCTTTCGAACCGATAGAAATATATTCAAGTTGAAGATACATTTTGTAATCTTTATAAAATCGCCACTTAAAAGTGTTGGCTCGAATTTTATATTTAAAATATGTAAATTTTATATTTACATTGAATTTAGTCAAGTTGTTGAATTTGATCAACTTGGAAGGATGATCAATTATGGAGGATCCAGAAAACTTAGAAACAAAATAGATAAATATTAAGAAAGAAAGTCTATTTATCTGTGAGTAGAAGATCATCTGTCACCAGAATAGAATCAAAGTAAAAATAATTCTATACAAAAAAAAAACTGACGTAAAAAAATTAAGGTCAATTTTATTTGAATTTATATCATTTTTCGTTTAATAAACAAAATTACCGACAAGAAGAGTTTTATTCTTCAAATACAAGAAGAAGAATAAGAAGAAAAAAACAACATTAAAATGTAAAAAAAAAATATTGTTGATCCTGAGGCGAATTGGCACAGTTCTCAAAAAAAAAGCACACCAAGTACAACAACAACACACAAAACCAAAAACAACAACAACAACAAAATAAAGACTTGTCTTTAAATATACTTTATGACAGTCTATGACTTATATGGCTATGATCTTAAAACTGTAATCAATGTTATTATATGCAGTTTTTATATATAAACAGACAAACCTACTTTAAACAGCAACAATACACACACACCACACACACACATATAAATATGAATACAAAAATATGACTGATTGTCTTTACTTAACTTCATTTTTAAAATATGTTAGAATTGTCATATTCATAATTAAAATCTATTCTATTTATTCAGAATCACAAATATAAAAGATAAAATGTGAATTGTTGTGACTTGTGACTTATGTCAGATCGTATTTTTTGTATGTAAATGCAACAACAATAATAACCACAACAGCAGCAGCATAATTAAATATTAAACGTTTTCTTTATTTTCTTTTTGTTTTTGTTTTTGTTTTTGTCTTTGTATAGATGAAAATAATAATAAGAGGATGTTAAAAGTCCACATCTTTTTAAATTAAATTATAATTTCTGTGTAAGAAATTTCTACTCTTGATTATATTGTTGATGATGATGATGATGATGATCACTGAAATATTCTCTGTTGACCTAAATATGAGATGGTTCATAATACCGATTGAGATCAATTTGTGTTTTTTTTTTGTATTATTTTGTATGTTTGTGAATTTTACCCGATTTTTTTTTTTTGTGCGGTGTGAGAAGGGGAAAATGAGACGAAAAAGAAAGAAAAAAAGGTACACAATTTTTTGAACATTATTTAATAACTGCATTTAATTTACCTTTTTTTTTTGTTTCTCTCATTTAATGGCGTTAAAAAACATCTCTTTTTGTTGCTGTTGTTGTTGTTGTTGTTGTTGTTGTTGTTGTTGTTGTTGTTATTGTTGTTATTGTCGTTGTTGTTGCAAATTCAGAATTCAGAGCAAAAAACTGCAGTTTTTCAAGTGGGTTTTTGGTGTAGATTTGACGTCTGTATGCGTAACATTATAATTTATTTAGGTTTTTTTTTTGTATTTTTACATTTTATTATGCGGTAAAAACCTCTTCATCTCATTCTCTTTCCAACAAATATACGTTACACATTCACTGTTTATGCTCTCTTTCACTCTAACCGTTCATTATTGTTGTATCTTTGTTTTTTTTCTGTTCAAATTAAATTTTAATAAAAAAAAAAAGAAAAAAGTAAAATAAAAAAAAAATCAAATAAAATGAAAAGAGTAAAAAAAAAAAGTAAAAGTTTTTCTTTTTTTATTTTACAAAAAAAAAAATATATAATATACAACAACAATAAAAAATGTACCGTTAGAATTTATTATTCATAACAAAAATGAGTGAAAAATAATAATAATCATAATAATAATTTTCAGACGAAAAAGTAAAAAAAAAAAAACAACATCATGATGTTTACTTTTATGGTTAAACATCAAAATATTCGTACACAAAATAAAAGCAACACACAAAAAAGAACAACCAAACAAATAACAAGATACCATAATTTTATGGCAAAAATATTATATTTTTATAGTAAGAGTGACAATGTTTTTTTTTTATAAGAAAACAATAATGACAGATGAGAAGAAGAAGAATTGTTAATTTTTTCTTTCTTGTATTTTCTGTCAATTATCTTCTTTATATGTTTTTTTTTTGTCCAAAAATAAATTTATTTGAATTTTTTAATAAATTTTTCATTTCATTTTTATAATTTTCTCCAAATTGCAGCTCAAAAATTTAAATAAAATTTAAATTGTACAAAAAGAAAAAAAAAATTCATTAAATATTTTTTCTTTGTGTTGTTGTTTTGTTGTAAAATTGATGATTAATTAAAATTACAAATTTTAGGGTGTTAATGAACGCACTTTCTTTTTATTTTTTTTTTTCAAAATTTTAACATTAACATTAAAATTTTCGATTATTATTTTTATTATTATAAATGGCCTTAAACAGTTTCAATGTAAATTATTTTTTAAACAGATTTTTGATGTTTATTAATATTATGCTACGATCAATAAATTATTGTTATTTTTTACGAAGACAAAAAAAAATCCTAAGAAATAAATCCGTTCCATTTCATAGAATTCATAAAACTTTAACTTTATTTATTGAACGTAACTTCAACTTATTTTATCTTTTAAACAAAACCCATACACACACAGAAATTGAAATTATAATTATAATAATAATTATAATTAAAAAGAAAGTCAATTGTTTTATAATAATCAATTAACCGCGTAATATAAAAATGATAATTGTGTTTTGTATTAGATAAAAGCAAATAATTAATACATGAGTATTTTTTTCCTTAAATCAGGCAACACTTAGTTTGTAATTTATGGCAGATATTACATGAGTATTCTTTTTAAATCTGGTAACACTTATTAGTTCATATTTATAGCAGCCAACTACTATTATATTTATTCCATGATTTGTTAACGGTCTGTGTTATAATTATTATATTATTTTTGGGACATTTAAAGTGCCTGCATAAAATAATTCTGATTATGTAAACACAAGATTATAATAAAATGTAAACCATTATTTCTAGCACACTGACTTTTGAACTCACACAAGCTTTTAAATGTCGCATTACTTTTAAGTTATGGCGTAGTGTAAAAATAAATGGAAAATAAGGGAAGTAAAAGTCCATGGAGGATGCAAAATTTCAAAGTTTCATGTAATAAAATAGCATCTGATAATTCTGAAATAATACATCTAAATGCATATCGCATAATAATTAACTTTTGTGTTAATTATTTATAAGAAAACTTATTTTACTTTTCCTTTATTCGTGTGTTTGAGAAAAACAAAAAATATATTTATTAGTTAAAAATAAAAATAAAGTATAATTGGCTTAAAAATATAGATCAAATAATTCAATAAATAATTTTTTTTATAGATTAATTAATTAATAATTCATAAAAGTGTTGCCACTGTAAATATAGTGTCAATATATTTATGTAGTTCATCTTTTTTTTATTTCCCTATAGACAATCTGTTTCCATGGTTACTGCAAATAAAAATTCACCATTTTAAAGTGACATTAATGACATCTTGTAAATAAAATATAAAAACTGTCACACCACAATGAAAAACGGATCCATAAAAAAAAACGTTAACACTTTATTCTCTTGTTGATTTGTTTTATTTTTATTTTACTTCTTTTTTTACTTTGTTGTCATCATTCTTCTTCTATAAATAACAAATAAATAGGGCATGTCTGTACATAATTTTATCAATCATGCTCCCATAATTTGCATAAATAAAACAAATAAAATAATACTAATGAAATGCCGTATAAAAGTAGAAACAATAAAAATCGAAAGAAAGACAAAAATTGAAAAAAAAAAAAAATTATACAAAAATTCATTGAGATTATTTTTAGATTTTATTCTTTTGTTTTGTTTTGTTTTTTTTTCCTTCAATTCTTATAAACACTTTTTATAATATTTTCTTCTTACGGTTTTTCTTTTTATAAATTTAATTTTTTAGCGGAAAATTGATTAAAATTATTTAAATTGTTGTAAAATGATAAGAAAAGTATGCAGATTTTTTTGATTTCGTCTTAAGGCATCAGATGACACAATGATTTGTAGAGAAGAAAAAAACATTGTTGTTGTTAGAAACACAATACACAAATCAGTTATATTTGGAGATTTAAAAAAAAAACAAAAAGTTAATGTCAGTTTGTATAGATATATATAATTATATATGATGTGCCATAAAAGACAAGAACACACAAAAAAAATGTATTATAGCGAATTTTATGGTTTTATAGCAGAATATAATAATTTTGTTGTTATTGTTTTTTTTTTTTGTAATATTTTCTGTATATATTTTTTTTTCATGTTTTTTAATGTGATCTGATATGGTTAGTTAATTTATTTATGCGGGTATAAATGAGCAGATTTTTAAATGAAAGAAGAAAAAAAAAACTCTAATTATATTAAATATTATTAAAACTGTGAAAATATGGAGTTAATGGACAAAATCACAATGATATTGTTTTATCTCTACATTATGGTATTTTTATGGTATCTTTATGGTACCTCTTTTTTTTTTTGTTCAAATCAAGCTTATAAATTACTTTGACCTTATTCATAATTTCCTATCTATATAATTATTATTAAAGAATCCCAACCATATATTTTTACCACTAACTTTATGATTTATCCAATTGGATTTTTTTCAAATTGAAAAACTACATTTCGTCATTATTAATTCATCAAATATCGATAGATTTCCTTAAGTTTATTTTAAGGGTAAAAACTATTATAATTGATGTTCAACTAATTGAATCTTCGTCAATGCAAAATACAAAAACACACACACACACACGGACCCTTTAATGAAATTACACGTACACAATACATACAGTGAAATACTTAAGGTATTTGTTGTTTAATTATTTATTTTTTGGTATTCTACTTTAAGTAAAGAAAATATTCAAAATCTTAGAGAAATTTATAAAATATAAAATGGGAAATAATTAACGACTGCGAATACCTTTTTGTTTGTTTGTTTATTTGTTTTGTTTTTGTTTTGCTATAACATTTATTGCCATTGAACCGTTATTATTGCAAAATATTTATATGTACAACAACAAATAATAGCAACAACAACAACAACAACAAGAACAACAACAATAAATAAAGAAAAATATCATTATTACACGTTTACGGATTTTCATTTTAAATATAAAAAAATATTTATTTCATTTTTATGTGATTTGAAGTTAATTAACTTTCAATCGAATATTGCAAATTGTTTGCAAATTATTTGCAAATGTATGAAGAACAAAAAAAAAGAACAAATGAATGAGCATAAACAGCAATCGTTTGATTTTTATTGAATTTATATTTATAAATTAATTATTAGGAATAATTAGTTTTGGATAACAATTAATTATAATGAATGAATTTTAACAGGATTTCATTTTTCTTTTTGTTTTAATTGGGATTTTTATAATTATTATCTGGGTGTACTAGAAATAACAGTAAGGGTTAAATGATTAATATTATTAATGAGAATTATTATTTATAATTATAAAATATATACAAAATAATTTATTGCCTAATGTCAAAAAAATTGATAAGAGTTAGAATTTGGTATTGATTTATTTATTAATTGATTAATTATGATTAATTATGATTAATTGTGGAAAAGGAATAAGGGAATGAAAACTTATTTAATGAAATAAGAATTAAATTTTAGGCGACACAACACTCACTAACGAATTATCTTGTTTTCTAATTTTTATTTCTTTCCCCAAGTAAAAGGCAAACTTAAAAAGTTAAATTATTGTTAAAATAAAATAAAAAACCCTTGTTGGAAATTCATTGTAGAAATAAAAATATTCGATTTTATGACGTAAACATAAATTAAAATTCAACAGAAATTGTTATCACTTTTGCATCATTTTTTGTTTGTGTCTGGAAAATGTTTAATAAAATTTCAAAATGTTACGACACAAATACACAAAAATTACCTAAATGGTATATGACGATCAAATTGCACAAGATCCTTCTCTTACATAATGATAACAAATAACCGATGAGTAATCATGAAAATATTATTTTATTTGTCATAATTTCGATTTTAAAATTAAATAAAAAAACAACAATAAAGAAACATAAATTTTTTTTTATTCTTTTTATTATTTTTCTCAGAAGCTGTGATTATTAGGTACCCATTATTCTCATAAATCAAATCTATAAGAATCCATATAATGAAAGATTTTGTTTAGAAAACTAAGATGAATCTATACATATGTAAAAGAAATAATCAACGATCAATATGACCGATCACTTCATTACCTAAAACCAGAATAAAAATAGGGATTATTATTAATAATGTTATTCACTTAACTTAAGAGAAAAAAAAAACACCATCATGTACAACTTCTACACATTCATATCTAGTCGTATATATATATATATATATATATATACATCATGCACCCATATAATCCATACATGTAATTCCATAGAAGAATAAGTAGAAGAAGAAGAAGAAAATGAATAAAACCACTTTATTTAATCTCTCTCTAAAATATATGAACAATTATTATTATTAAAATATTTCCATCTCTCTTTCTCTCTCTCTTTTCTATATTATACTCTGGCATTAGTGTGTGCATTCATTCAAAATTATTAAACACATATACACAAAAAGAAAAGAAAAAAGCAACAACTAAAAAAAAAAAACAAAATAAAACACAACCAGCAAACAATTGTTTAACTGTATTAGTAGTAGTGAGTGAAGCCATGCCAGTGACTTGACTATTATACGTCCTTGCTATATATGAAAATCTAGGTCAACGAACAAGGTTGCACGACTCTTTTCTCTTTGTAAATGTATAGGTGTTATATGTTAACGTTCTATAAAATTTATACATAAAATTGTATATAGTATTTTGTGTAGCTGTGTGAAGGTGTCCCAGTAAACAATAATATTCGTTTGTGTCTTTTGAAATATAAATACAAAAGTTTTGAAGTTGATGAAAATAAAATTTATTTCTTGTTAGAATTGGTTGTACTAAATTTTATAAACGGAAACAATGAATTTTTTTAATTTTGGTATAAATGGATCAATGTGGAGGCGCCTTGTATTCTGTGCAAATGGAGACGCCTTATCATTTACCAAATTTAAATTCTTTTTCAATAAAATCAAGAACGATAAAATTAGATAAATTGAACGATTTCATTCGAAATGTTTTGCTAATAGGGATCAAACCGATTTGTATATAAAATGAGAAGAAATTTTTTTATTTGTTGTTGTTTTGATTTTATATAAATAAAATATAAAAATGCATATTTGTTAACAATCTTACCATATTTATGTGCATGTGTGCACAAATATAGTATTTTTCATTTTGAAATAAACAACATGCAACATTGTTGCATATTTGGACCAATTTTACAGAAATAAAAATGGAAAGAAGAAAGAAAAAGAAGAAGTACAATTATTGATTACAAATACATTGATAAGGTGAATAATATTATTTGATGTTTGGTTGTTTTTTTTTTTTATAATTCTGTCAATATTTGTATTTGTGTGTTTATTTATTTGACGTTTGATGTTGCACGTTTTTCATTTATTTTAGTTTTTATTTATGTGTATTTAATAGAGACACAAAAAAAAAAGAGAAACACCAATACATTCACAAATTATATTAAATTTAGGCCAATACGTGATTTATGTTTATTTATTAAATATACACGCATGTTTTCCTTCCTTCTCTTCAAACTTTGCTTCTGTCGTTTAATATTTTTTTTTTTCTGATTTTAATATTTTGTCCCTTTCTTGATCTGTTCTTCTTCTTCTTTTTCATTTGATTGTTTTTCTCGCGTTCTTTTTTATTATTTAAACCCGGCGATTATTTTTCCATCTTCTTCTTTTTATTCTTCTTCTTTATTATAATTTTTATTAATTCGCGTTAATTTATTGTCTTTTTAGTTAATTTAGTTCTATCCGTTTCTTCTTTTTGTCTTCTTAGGATTTAGTGGGAAACAACTTTAAATAAATTTATAAAGTTTAATGACACGGATAATGTGTAAAGGGGAAGTAGGATGTAAAATGTATATAAATGTTGGAAATTTAGTTTATAAAATTCTTTGAATTGTGTCAAACACATTTTTTTTTAATTGACGCTTCTCAATAATAAAATATTTGATTTGATGACGTCATTTTCATTTTAAATAAAACATAAAAACACAAAAAAAAGTCTTTTAAAAGTGAAATTTTATATTTTTCTTCATTCAAAAAATAAATATATGCACAAGACATTTACACACATACACACACATATATACATTAGTAAAGAGTTTACACACACACACAATATTTGTAATGAAAATGAAAATTGTTGTATTTGATAATTCAAATAAATTAATTTTAATGTTTGAAAGGCTAATTGATTTTTGTACGTCACACCCAATCAACTCAATCAAAGAATTTAATTCTTTAAGAAATTTTTCCTTGAAAATTGTCTTGAATTTCAAGAGAAATATTGACGCATAATTTAGGATCAAATATGGGATGAAAAGGAAAGGAAACTGTGTGAAGCTTAAAATTCAAGAAATTGTTGTTATTGTTGTTGTTGTTGCTGAGTAACTTCAAAGAAACTTAGGAAACAAATTAAAAGTAGTACATTGTAGAGTTCGTTGAAATTACACGCTTAAAGAATTGTCAAATAAATTTAATTTTTAACGTAAACACGCAAAAGAGTTAACACAAATGTTAAGATGATCGTGCAACTTACATAATCCTGACAGTCATGATTGTACAAGACATAATTAAAATAAAGCTTAAAAAATATTATCTTTTTTTTCTTATCCATTTATTCATTCAATTCAACATTAGAATTTCCTAGATTTTGACTTTTTAAGTGATAAGTCACTCAAGTGATAACTTCCACGTATCACCACATATCATCAGCTAATAATAATTTTATTTTTTGGTATTTGTCTTTTTTTTTTTGCACTTTTTCCCATTCTATGTTCTTTTTTAGATTATTATACACGATGAACACACACAAAAAATTATTATTATCCAAAATACAATACAGAACAACAACAACAACAACAACAACAATCAAAAGCAAAAAAAAAAAAAAACTTCTTTTAACTTTTAACTTTTTTAACTTACGTCAGTGGAATTAACTTTAACTTTAAATTTCAATTTAAATTTGTCGCGTAATTTATGTAATTACAGAAACAAAAGAAAAAAGAATAATTTACTTCCTTTTTTTATTATTTTTTGTTCCATTTCTTCTTCTTCTTTTTTCTTCTTCTTCTCTTTCCTTTAGCCGTCTTTACTTAAATTTTACAATAAATTTATTTTATTTTTCTGTTTTATTTCATAAATAAATCAAAAACAAAATATGGAATAATTTAACATTAAAATCATTAAACGTCATCATCATCATCATCATCATCATCATCATTCATCATTCATCATTCATCATTCATCATCATAAAAATTGCGAATAAATTTTATAAGGTAAATAAAAAACAAAACAAAACAAAAAAATACAAAAACAAAGTCGAGTAATAAAAAAAAAAACAAAAGAGGCACAACAAAAAGTGGTAACAAAAAAAAATATTCATCTGGCTTTGAGAAATAATAATTTTAGCGGTCAATGAAATCTATTTTCGGTTTTGTAAAAACAAATTTTTTTTTTGTATTTTATTGTAGGTGTTGTATATTTTGCTGTTGTTGTTGTTGTTTGTTGTTTGTTGTTATTGTAGTTCTTGTAGTTCTTATATTTTAAATCGTGTGCCATAACTATAAAATTTCTACGTGTTTTAAATTATTAAATTATTCACAAAAAAAAAATAATAATAAAAAAAAATTAACCAAAAACAAAAAAATAATACAACAATCACGTGTCATCTTTATACAACAATAACAATAATAACAACAACTACAATAATAATAATAATAATAATAAGACAAACGTTAAGATCGCAAAAATATTTTTAAAATTATTTTAAAATTTTCAAAATGCGCGCGGAAACAAAATTTTATACCAAATAATTTGGTTGGGTTCTCAACTTTTTCTTCCGGTCTCTTTTGGAATCAGCAATGTCAAAGCGAATATAGTTTTTTTTTTTGTTGCATGAACTTTATAAAGGTTAAAAGTGTAAATTCCATTTTATTTGTTTCATTTATTTTACAGAAAATCTCGATTAAAAAAATTTAAATAATAAAATTTCTTTGGCATCGCAAAATTTAAACAAAGGCAACGTTAGGAAAAATGAATACACACAACACACACACACACACCAACATATACATGCATCTGTAACGTAATGAAGTTAACACCAGTAACGTTAAATTTAATTAGAAAAAGAAAGAAAAAAAACTTCTTTGCGTTATTTGTTGGTGTTAAATGATGAAGAAGAAGACAAAATAAAAAACAACAAACATTTTTCAATATACACAAAAAAAATTATTTATTCATTTATTTGTACTTTTTTTTTTTTTTTCTTGTATGTGTGTATGTGTATTTTTGTAATTGTGTGTATGCGTAAAAGAGGTAATAGGTAATTGACATTAAATAGAAAAAAAAAAAAAGATTTAGATTTAGATTTAGAATTTAGATCGAGTGCGTAATTGAATTAGAATATAATCTGTAGGTTTTTTACAACAACAACAACAAAAATAACAAAACAAGAATAAATTTTTATTTATTAATAATTAATAAATTATTTTGTATACAATGTATGTTCAATTCAATTTTATATGTGGGGGATTATTATTATTTGTTGTATTTTATTTATTCTTTTATTTAACTTGAAATATTTTGACTATTGTGATTCTGGAATTTTTATTTTGGAACAAATTAATGAAGAATTTTTATATAATTGCAATGACAAATGTAAATTACACACAAAGATAATAATTAGATGAATTTTATATAAAGAAAAAATATTTGGAACAACTCCCGCAGTTTGAAATTTTAAACGTTATAGTTTTGCAGAAACATTATTGATTAATATTCTTTTTGTTTTATTCCATTTCTATGTGCTTTGACAACAAATCACATTTTGATTATTTTTACCTGAATTTTTATTATTATTATTGATTAAAACTGAAACTTTGCGCCATTAACGCTTTTCCAACTGATATAAAACTGTTATGAAAAAAATCATTCTTCAGACTCTACCGACATCTATTGTTTTGTAGATATTAAAATTATTTGATACTATTTTGAATATTGGAGCACCATCTATGAGCAGTATTGGTAATTATTATTTATATTTGCAGACATTTAGGATGATAAATTTCTGTTATATAAATATAAATAATAAATCTTCTTTCAAATCGAGACTGAAAATGCTAAAGAGGGATAAAAATCAGATAAATTAAGACAAAAACATTAAAAATATTTTTTCAAATTTCTGTTACTGATTCAGTAAATAATTTAATTTGTTTTCCCTAATAATTTATATTTTTCATGAAAATTTGAAGTTTGATGAAGTTCCACCAGTAAATTAAAAATTCTTGTAATTGTGAAATTATAGAAATAAAAATAATTAAAACTTATGAATCTAAGTAAGATTTATAGTTGAGGGGAAAAGAGACAACTCTTGATTAGAAAAGGGAGTAAAAACATTAAAAAAGTCATTTTCATTGTTCTGTGAAATCCGCCGACATTTTAATGTATTTATTTATCATTCGCATAAGTTTCATTATTCAACGCAATTTTGTAGATTCGTAGATGTTGATTTTCTATTTTCCTTTCTTTTTTTTTATTTTCTTCCAAATCGTTTATAAGAAATTTAAAACAAAAAACCGATAAAACAATTAAAAAAAATTGTCGTCTCATTTTTATGAGTCGTCAAAAAAAAAAAAGTTAAATTACAACATAATCATTGCAAACCATATTAAATGTTTTACTTATAAAAACAACAACAACAACAACAATTAACAACAAATAAACAAAAAGAAGAAATAAAGAAAAAAAATTTCCGGAAATTTAAAAGAAGAAAATAAACGAGAAAAAATAGTTAACAACAAAATGAAAGAAGAAAATCTTTTACATACGGACATTCTTAATTTTTAGTTCATATATAGAAAAAAAAAGAAGAAGAAAAACTTACGTAAATTTAATGAATCCAAAATAAAAAACAATAAAAAAATTGGTAAGTAAATTGGTAATAAAACTTACGCTGCGCTCAATAAAAAAATGAATAAAAGTAAAAATCCATTTTATTTGACGTTTGGTAATTTCAGCAAAAATGTTGTTATTGTTTTTTTCTTTCTTTTCTTTTATGATTACATTTCAGTTTATTATTAAAAATCTACACACACACACACACGCACACTTGTGTCTATTTTATATCTTCTGTTTATTTTACTTTTTTTTTTTTTTTTGGGTGGTAATTCAGTCAATTACGACGAAATGATTCAAGTGAATTTTATATGTAAAAAAAATTATGGCATTATTATTTTGATTATTTAATAACAACAACAACAACAGCAACAACAACAGAAAAAAAAACGAAAGCAAAGAAAAAAAATAAAGAAATAAAAGAAAAAAAGTTCAATTGATTTCCCATCCTAATTTTATAAATTTGCATAACAAAATTTCATTTCATCAAACTAAAAAAAAAAAATATCACATAACTCACCAATCAAATCACTTCAAATCATATCTCTTCACTTTACTCATCAAATAAAGTCAAACATAGCGACGTAATTTTCTATTGAGTTTTTCATTAAAAAAAAAAAAACAAAAACAAATCAATAAATTTTGTAAATTGAATTTCTGTATGTAATTTTTTTTTTCTTTTGTTTTTCTTTATTTGTTTGCATGCTAAAAGTGAATTTAAAATTTTCAAAATAATAATAAAATATTATCTAATCGAAATCAATCCAATTTTCTTTTCATTTCATTTACGTAATTAATTCAGTTCATGTAGAAAGAGAGAGAGAGAGTGAGTGAGAGAGGGAAAGAGAGAGAAGAAAGGCATGCATGAAATTTGATGGAATATTTTCATGCACATAATTTTTTTTTTCGATTATTTCTTGAATTATTTTTTACAAAAATTACAACAGTTTGATTTTTGAAATTGAATTGTGTAAGATTTTAGTTTTGTTTCTGTTTTTTTATTTTCTGTTTAGAGAGAAAAAATCCAATTGAAAGCAATTAAAAAATTTCAATGATCAGAATCAGCTGTTTAATTTATTTAGATTTTTTGAAGCTTCTTCGTTTTTTTTTTACTTTTTTATGTAAGAAATAATTTTATTGAAATAAAATAAAACAGAAGGAAAATTATGGAACTTTTCACATATAGGGGGTAAAAGGATACAACTTTGTTTATTCTAAAGAAAAGTTAAAATCATTTTCAGTTTCACAGAAAGAGTGAAAAATAGAAAACTTTGAAACCCGAATCCAAATTTAATTTAATCTTAGGAAAAATGGAACAGAAATTCAATTCATTTTCCTTAATAATTAAAGTTGGATGTTTTTATACAATCAATTTAAAACGACAATTAATTCATCCTTGTTATAGATGAAAATTAATAAATCAGACAAAATCCCAAAAGTTCATTGTTGAAAGATTCAATTTGTCAGTTGACAAAATCTTACAACAAAAAATGACGAAAACTTTCACATAAAATCACCTGTTTCTATTCTCACCACATAAACTAAGAAGAAGAAGAAGAAAAAGAAGAAGAAGAAGAAGAAGAAAAAGAAAAAGAAGAAGAAGTAAAAGAAAAACAACGAAAGAAAGAGACAAAATAAAAAGAGAGTCGTGGTGACCCAAAATCAACAATTGAACCTGACAATTAAATTCAAGTAGGCAAAAAAAACGTATCTCAAGAAATTCCAATAAAAAAACGTTGAATATTTTTTTTAGTTTTTTTTTTTTCATCATTTCCAAAATATTTTACTTTCTTTCAATTTATCCACACACAGGTGAAGGTTAAGAATTTTTTTTCTTCCCATTTTTTGTAAAAGAGAAAAAGTTTTTTTTTTTTGTTTTCGTTTCGTTTGTAACGACCGTGAAATCGATACGTTTTTTTTCTTCTTTTTCTTTCTTTCTTTATCCCAAATAATTATTGTTTGTTTTCTGTTATTGTTGTTGTTGTTGTTGTTGTTGTTTGTCTTTATAATCTTTAAAATTATTAAATACACAAATACACAAAATAATAAATTTAGAAACATTTTTTTTCTTCTTCTTCTTTATTTTAAATTTATACAAGAAAAAAATAAGCGAAGTAAAAGGGAATTTTTTTTTTCTTGTTTATTGAATAAAATTTTAAAGTTTAAAACAAACAACAACAAACAGCAACAACTACAACAACAATTGGAAATAGCAAAAAAAACGACGTGTGAAGAGGAAATTCAATTTTTGTTTTTCTTCAAAAAAAAAAAAAAAATTGAATTGATTTTTATTTGGAATTTTAGAATAAAAATTACAAATTATTGAAAAACAAAAACAACCCATAGGAAAATTCATTTTTAAACCGTTATTTTGTTCTTTCTTACACTTTCTGTACTTCTTTCTCTTTCACACTTTATTACAACAATAAAAATATTACACTACAAAGATTTATTCTTGTATAATAAATTGGCTATTGTGAATTGATTGTGAAACCCAAAAATATTTACTAAATCTTCAAATTTGAAACAATTAAATTAACCTTGTGTTGTTTTTAGTTGTAATTTATATTTTTTTTTTTTTTTTTGGACAGGTACAAATAATGTTTAATTCTATTTAATGTGTTGTCTATTAGCTTTAGTTCAATTTCAATGAGTTCAAATTAATATGGAGTGGAAGTACAGACAGTTTTGTTAAGTGACGACGATTTACGATGTATATAAAATATTGTAAGTATTTTTGTTCATTAGAATTTTTGTCCATTAATTTAATTAATTCCATTTGTGAAAATTTATTTCTATTCTCTTTTGAAATTTCACTGGAATTTACCGAATTTACAGATGAAGTGTTGATTGTACAATTACAGCGGTAGCCATTTTGAATTCACAATTTATGTTTAGGTTTAGGTACGATGACAGAATGTAACTGAATAAACCCAGTAGGGAATTTGAAAGCTTGATTGTCGATCCGATAGTTTCGTTTTCAAAATGTCGGTAATATAGTTTTCTCATTTTATTATTTTTGTTTATTTTGATCTAAGATACAATAAATTTCTAATGACAAAGCAGCTTCCAGATTATTTTAATGTCATTGATTAAATTACCTATTTCAGAATGTAATGTAATTTTGTGATCAATCCGTTTTTTTTTTTTAACTTCTTACTTCAATTTATTTCTCTCTCCCATTGAGTTTTCTGAGAAAACAAACAAACAAAAAAAAACACACACACAAAATCTTTATGAATGAATTTTTCAAGGGTCTGAAAATTTCACAAGAATTTATTAATTTTTTGTTGTTTCTTTTTTTTTTTTTTCTTTGATTTCTTATTTTTAAATTTTGACAAAGATTAATTTTAAATTAATTTTGTGTGTATGTGTGTGTTTACTTTTGTCACGAATTAATAAAATTCCAAAAAACAGAAATGGTGAGAAAAAAAAAACAATTTAATTAAATTTGAAAAGAATTAACAATTTTCAACCAACTGAACCATAGGAATTGATTTAAAAAAATCATAAGTCAATAACGATTATGGGTCAAATCCATCAATTCAGATATTTAGAACACGCCATCAATTTTTGTACAATTTTCTAAAAAAACATTTTCACAATTTTCTTCTTTGAAGGTAAAACCGCATTGAAGACAATAAATTGGTGATTTTGCTCAGAATATTTGCATTGAACAATTTTCATATATGTCTCCACATACGAGGCAAATAAATTGGAGGGAGTGGATGAAGTGTAAAAATATTATTTGGTTTTCCGAATACTGCTAGAAAATTTCAGATTATTGTCGCTTGAAAATTTAAATATTACAAACTTTCAATATTCAATTTAAATATTCAAACTTTCAGTTTTCGGAAAACATTAAAATGAGTCTGGTAAAATTGAAAAGGTTTCAGTCTCTCCGTCTCACAACCCTTTTGTGATTGTCTCTTGTGTTCATTGGATAATTAATTCCAAGCGCCATTTAATATTTTTGGAATTTTTGGTTTATTTTAAATTTAATATTCAATTCTCCAAAATCTCTTACCTCCTTCACCTCCTTCTCCTCCTCCTCCTCAAGCTTCAATACCGATATGCGTCATCTAATGCTAATCTTAACTAAATATAGATAAAAAGATAATTAAAAACAACAAATATGGGATTCCCTGGTTTGAAGAGCCAAAAAAAAAAAAGTAATCATGTCAAGAGAAGTTCAAGACTTCCAAACAAAAAAAAGTACCTTATCACAAATTTATTTAATTCGTGTTTAATTTTATTGGATTAAGATAATTCCGATAAGAAATTATTTGTGACAATTACAAGTACAGCAGTCTTTAAATGTTTTTCCTCTCCCTCTCCCAATCGTTGTTATCTTTAATTATTAATCTAAAATATAATTTTTTTGATTTTAAAACAAATCCAAATAAACAAAAAGTTTTTTTTATTTGTTGGAATTTAATTTCAAATGAAGAAGAAATTTATCGGTTCATTTCGAATTAAATTTAGTTCCAGTTTCCCTACAATAATATTTTACTGATTTCAATATTTTTTAATCCATTGAAATTTGTCGTTTTTGTTCTTAATAAATAATATTCGTCTTTAACTTTAACTTCACCCATTAACCTCGTCCAGATTGAACTAAAATAAATTTTTTATCGTTAAATTTTCTATAAACTTTTCTGATAACCGACCAAAGTGGGAGCATGGCAACATGCTACATGTACCGAGTTCGATTCTCGACCGAGGCGTTATGGAATTTTTCATTCGGCTAATTATGTACTAAACACACATATGTAGTGGTAAATGCTTAATAACATCTATGACACTCTGGTTGGTGTGCAGGATCCGAATCAGGATTAGAAATGCATGTGCAGATAGATGGTAGGTGGTTCAGAATCCACCTCAAAAATAAGTAGGTCGAAAATTGTAGTACGAAAATCATTTTTTATTTAAAGAAAATAAATAAAGAAAAAATAATTAAGGAAATTAATCTGAAACAAACAAATCAATTAATTTCACCACAATTTCTATAAATAAAAAAAAAAAATTCATCTGACAAAGAAAATCTAATTAACAAATTTATATGAACAATTTCAGTAAACATTTCAAAATTCTATAAAAAAATGCACGCAATAAATTAAATTTTAATTATGTAAAATTTCCCATAAGAAAAAAAAGAAAAATTGAATTCAATTGAATCGTTTTTTTTTTGTTTACGCAGAATTGAATTGAATCAATGAAAAAAACTTTAATTTTATAATTATTAGGTGGAAAAGAAGAGGAGGAGGAGAAGGAGGAAGATTATGTGAAGTTGGAGGAATATTTAGAATTGAGAATTGACTGGAACTGAATAATTACAATGTTTTTTTTTTTTTTTTTGTTTTTATTATAAAGTAAAAATAATAAAAGTCAATTGTAGGTAATTATTGTAACGATTGAATAAAGAGAGAAAAATTTAATTAATAAATAAATAACATTTTTTTTTTCTCTCTTCCAACGTTACGTTTCGTTGATTTTTTAGTAAAACTTTGGGTGGTGTGGTGAGGGGGGTGGAGGAAAATACGAAATGATAACTTTTCTTTATTTCTTTTCTATTTTTTTTTTTTTTTTTGACAATTAAATTTATTTCCACAATAACATTTTTCTTTCAACAGAATCTCTATTAAATTGTACTCTTAACTTGTGCCGCATGTGTGAATCGGTTTTTAAAATCTAAAATTATACCCACACACACATATTTGTTGGACAGAATTTTCTCTTGCCTTTCCGTACCTAAAAGTTTTGAACAAAAAAAATATATTAGATTTTTTGTGTCGTTGTAAAATTTCATTTCCGCAAATAAACTTTCCTTATTTTTCTTGTATTTATACAAATTGATGTCTGACGATCCAAACCATTTCGAACATGCAAGAATTTGACGGTTAAGATCTGATTTATCACTACTGAGTCTGACACACCAAAATGTGCTAGAATTTTGTACAAAATATGAATGAACATCCAACAAATGTGAATCCAACCATCAGTCACATTTTCATTTTTACAAACTTCCTGTATTAAATTTCAGCTTTTTAATTTTTTTTCTTTCTTAAAAATTTTCCTTTCAAAACGGATCAAATATCTTCAATTTAACTTAAATTTTGTTGATTGTTAATTTAGAGATATTTGCTGTTGTTGTTGTTGTTGTTGTTGTTCATCTCACCAAAAAAAAAAGTCATCAAATTACAATAAAAATGAAATCTTTCTCCAAAGTCAATATATCAATTACATTAATTAAATTCTAATTACAAAAATTTTCTGTTGTTGTTGTTGTTGTTGTTGTTGTTGTTGTTGTTTGTATACGAAACAAAATTTAACAATTCTAAGATAAAAGATTTTTTTTATAAAAAGCCACACAATACAAGTTACAATTATAAGAAGTCATTGTAATCAACAAATCAACAAATCAGTGAAGTAAATTATTTTCTGTATTAACTAATTTTTCTGTATTTTGTGTAAATTTTTTTAAGGTAAAAGCATCAACACAATTTCTTCTATAATTTAATTTTTAACTTTTAATTTTTATTTTGCGTTCATTTTTTTATTAATGCAAACACAAATACAAACTTATAAAGTCTTCTTCTTCTTCTTCTTCTTCTTCTTCTTCTTCTTCTTTTTTCTTCTGTCTCAATTCTCTATCCTACAAGATTAGATCGGTTTAGATTTAAGTTAATAATTATTATGACTAAACTTTTTTTTTTGTCGGTTTCTTTTTAATTTAATTCTTACTAATTATTATTTTTGTTTGTTTCTTCCTTAATTTCTGATGTATCCGCGACTCTTTCACATTAGTTGATTTAAAACCACAAGAAATTAAAGTAAACACAAAATTACAATTTTTTATATTTAGAAAGAAAAAAAAATTTCACTTTCAACCAATTGAATTTATTTCCTTGGTTTTTTTTTTTTTGTAAATTTACAAATTTAATTAAAATTACACAAGAAAATTAAATGGAATTGTGAAATTATTTTTTGTTCAATTTATTGGTGGTAGAGAATATAAATTTTGTACATGCGCCGATTACTTATAAATTTTAAGCTTAGAATTTATTTCCCAAATTTAATCTGAAAATAAATAAAAAAAATTTTAATGAATCTTGATTCAAATGAATTATTTGTTGTTTGTTTTTTTTTTTTTGATCTTGAGAAAAGTTCTAAGTAGATTTATTTGTTTCTTTTAGTTAATTTATTGGATGGAAATTTTGTCTTTATTATTAATCTTTAAATTCTAATCCAAAAGAAACATCTAAAAGTTTATTAATGACTCACTTACAAATAACAAATCACAAATGAACTTTTATTTAATTAGTAAAATAATTCGTCTTCAATCGAAACTTTAAATTCTTTTTGTATCGCAGGAGTCAGGAGTAACGCACAATAAAATGAACTCATCATGGATTAAAGGAATAAACAATACAAGGCTTAATTTTTGAATTTCACCCATTGTCTGGGTAACTGAAGTGAATGAATTTTTTAATGTTTTTGTTGTAATTCCAAAACCAAACCAAAATTAAATTAATTTAAAGTTTTGTAAATAATTTCACAGTAAATTATTCATGAACTTCAACAATGGAAAATTTCAGTTGTCTGTTAAGGAAGATGAGTAAGAAGGGGGTGGGTAGGAAAAATTGTAAAACGTGAACAAATAACGACAGAAAGTCAAAGATATTCAAATGACAACTTTGAACAAAAAAATCTGTCTTTATTTGTTCACTCTTGTCCTAAATTAGCAAGTAATTTTTTAACGTTAATAAAATCATAAATTGACTGACTGAAAATAAATTGTAATTTATGGGATATTTTTAGATCACCTCTAACAAATATACAAAAAATAAATTCAATTATTATCAGTTTGTAAAAGTTTTTAATGAAGAAAAAAAAATCAACAGAATTTATTTTACTTTACTCCAATCAAAATAAAGTAAACATTGCATGGCAACACATAAGTTGTGGGCAATGTTTAAATATATCTATGACCGGTGAGCAGGATTAGGTTTTTAAACTGAACGAATCTTCTGCATGTCTCTGGCATGTCTGCCTACCTAAGAGCAGGCAATCCGCCGAATCAAATTAAATTGCATATGCAGATGCTAGATGGTTCAGAAGCCACCTTAAAAATAATAGGTCTCGTCGCCCAGTTTGATGAAAGGCGGAAAAAGAGGACGTTAAGTGAAGGAGGAGGCTTGCAAGTACAAAGAGAAAAAAAAAACAGTAAACATTTTAATTTTGTTTATAGAAAATGTATTTTTTTTTTTGTGTGTGAGAAGGTAAAAAAAAAAAGGTGTTTGTCCTAATGCACCCCACTCATTCTCTTTATCAAAAATGTCAAAATGTTTATTTCAATTAATCTGAACTTTACATTTATCTTTTTTACTTTATACTTTACATAAAATTAGAATATTTAATTATTTTCAACATGAAATTCTAAATGTAAACAATTTTTCAGAATGCGCTAATTTCAATTATTGTCAAATTAATGACGATTGAATGTACAGATTAAATAAAACTTAAATAAATAAAAATGTAAAAAAACGTTTTTCTTTTTACCTTAACTGATAACAAACTTTTAGACTTATCTACCACCCCACCACCCCCCTCTCTCACAAACCCCACTTAAAATTAGCAATTGATTGATTTGGCTTTATCTACTTGAATGTTAATTTTTTATTAGGATTGATCTGGTTTTTTTTTAATTTAATTTTAATTAACAAAGAAATTACGTACATTTGAAATGTTTTATTTATTTATTTATTTTGTTTCCTTTTAAAAAAATTCGAATTTACGTCAGTCAACTAAATAAATAGAATTTTATTGATAATATTTGTATTTTATTTGTTATTGTGTGAATTGTGAATAGAAGTGAAGTGACCTGTTCGATCTTCCATTATTATTATTTTCTTTTCCTTCTTCATTTTTTTTTTTTTTGTAGATTTATTTAATTATTTTTTTTTTTTTTGATTGTACAAATAAATAAAAAAAATAAAAAAAACTTGTTAATAATTTTTTTTTTTTTAATATTTAAAATAAATAATTAATTTAAAATTAAATTAAATTGAATAATTGCATTGCTGGGAGTGCGCTCACTTTGAAAATTAAATTATTTATAGAGAATTATTAAATGTGAAACATTTTTGTACTAAATTTTTCTTTCATTTATTTAAAATATTTTTCAATTTCTTTGTCATCAGAGGACAAATTTTAATCGTTTCTACGACGCTTCAAAATATTTTAATAAAAAATTCTTTCTGTCATTAATTTAAGTCAAGTCGATTATGATTCACAGTGTTGTGTTCACACATCTTAGTTTATTTTTTTTCTGTATTAAATAAATCCCTACACACACACACACACACACATACACATACACAGCAGATTTCAAGGGTGTCAAGGTTAAAGAATTAAAGGTTTTATTTTTGATGCGTTTAATTTTGTATTTTTTGTGGGAGAGAAATTCAAAAAAAAAAAATCGTCTATTGTTTACGACTTTATAAGATGATTATGACTTAAGTATCGTCTTATCTTTTATCTTAGTAGTTTTTTTTTAATAAATTAATTAAGAAAATCAAACAAAAAAATGTAATTTTTAACTTTCATTAGTTTTGCTCCTAGGCAACTGTTTGTGTGTCTTCAATGAAAAACAATTAAGCCTACAAATTTCAATCCATGTGCGTGCTACGTGCACACATGAAGTGAGGTCATCATACGGTGAATATCTAAGTTTTGTTAAAGTTTCACGAAGAATTTAGCAGGCAATTGGGATTTGATAGAACAAAAGAAGACGCATTTAAATTAAGAATTAAACGTAAATTAAAAATGAAACATTTTTCATCCACTTAACGTCTACCAAAAAAAAATAAAATATGTTTGTCAGTGTTTGAATTCTAGATTTTTCTGTAACCAACCAACAATAACCGTCATAATATTGTGTCAAGTGAAATGTTGTTGAAACATATTTTTCTTCAAAGTTTCAATAAACAAACAAAAAAAAAAAAAAAATAACAGAAATCAACTAAAGTAAATCAAATCAAAATCAAACAATACTTTGTACACAAAAAAAAGAAAAAAACAGAAAAATTATTTACAATTTGTTCAATAAAAATATGGTTGACATTGACGTAGAATTGTTATCTAAATAAAAGTGAAGAATGAAAAATGACGATGAAGAAGAAGAATAAGATAAATACAAAATCATAAATGTAAATAACATGAAACTGTGAATCCGTATTTTCTTTAATCATTTCCAAAGTAATACGTTTAGCATGTTTTGATTTATGATGATGACACTTCTGTATTTTGTAAGAATTGTAATTTTAAATTTTCTTGAAAAGTGAATTTCAACATTGGTGGAAAGATTTAAATTTAATTGACTATATTAGGGCCGTATAGATTAAATAAGCTAATAGAAAAATTCCACTTAAAGGCAACTTCTAAAATACATCAAACTAACAAAAATATTCAACAAATTCTAAGGAAAGAAAAATTCCGGATGAGTTGATTAATTCTGTTCAAAACTTTCAAACTTTAGAAAATGAAAATTATTGCATTGCGCAAATAATTCCTATAAGGATTGGAAGTAACTTTGTACCAAACGTATGTTGATATTTTCTAGAGTAATTCAGTTCAGTTGAGCCAATAGCAACTTACCTCCAACTTACCTCTAACTTACCTCTGTTAATATTAAAGCATTCTCAACCAAACTATTTTTCTCAAACACGATTCCAGCAAAGTCTCACATAGCAACAGGCACAGACAACAAATTATAATCACAACCAGTAATGGGGGTTATGGGGGTCTTGGATGGAGAACACAAAAGAGTTACAAAATAAAATGAAAATAAATTAAAAAAAAAAACACAAAATAATTTTTCTTGTTAACAACAAATTTATTTTTAAATATCATTTTTTAATTATAATATTCTTCATTTATTTATTTATTTCTTTATTTATTTATATAATTATTTTTCTTCTCTTCTCTTCTATTTAGCTAAAATGAACGAACAAACAAAAAAAAAAAACAAAATTCTAATATCATCCAACTACATCTAAATTGTTCATCATCTTCTACATCTACTTCTAGTTCTACTTCTTTCGTCTCCTTGTTTATTCCTCCTTTTTGTTTCTATTTTAATTGTAAAATATACATTTTTTTTTTTTACTTAAACTTTTTCTTCTTCTTCTTCTTCTTCACTTAATTAAAATTAGAATAATTCAAGGTTTTTCCCCTTTTCTTTTGTTTTGATATAAATTAAAATTAAAACAACAAAAAATACAGATTCAATAATTTTTTTTTCTGTTTTAAATTTCTCTTAAAATTCTTACTTTTAAATAATTATTCCCCCCCCCCCCCATTTTTATTCTTTTGTTTTTTATTTACTTTGAAAATTTTCTTCACCATTTTCAACTTCTTCTTCTTCTTCTTCTTCTTCTTCTTCTTCAAATAATATCAATTGAATTTTCTATTGAATAAAAAATGAACAAAAAAAAAACAACAACAACAACAATTAAATTTTTATTTAAAAAATCAAACAAATGAAAATTAAAGAATTAATTAAAAATAAAAGAATTAATTAATTAATTAAAAAAATTGTGTCGATTAATTTTCGCTTATGTTTTGGTATATTTTTTTCTCTTCCTTCTCTTTCTCTCTTCATTTTCTTTTTATTCATTTTTAAACTTTTTCATTTTTTCTATTTTCTTCTTTTCCTTTTTAAAAATTACACGAATAAAAAAAAAACAACAACAACGACGACGACGACAAGAAAAAGGTTTCAAAGAAATTCAAAAATAAAAAGAAAAAAGTTTAAAAATTTGATAAAAATTTTAAAAGTTAAAAAAAAAAATTAAAATAATTTTTTTTTTAACATTTTTCCTGCATTTTTTTCCCCATCCCAAATCTCTCTCCCTTCTTTAAATTTTCTCTTCCCCTTACCCGCCACCCACCATTACATTATTGTGTTTCTTTTAATAAAAAACAAGAGAAAAAAAAAACGGATTCAGTAACGAGTGAGAAGAGCGAGAGTCGGAGAGAGAGAGAGAGAGATTAATGGGGAAAATTTTTTTAAATTATTTTTATAAATTTAAAATTAAACAATAAAAACTTAAAATTAAAAACAAAAGACAAAAGACAAAAAAAAAAGAAAATCTCATTCGATTGAAAAACAAAAAAAAAAAAAAAAAAAACTTAAAAAATAAAAGAAAAAAAAAATCACTTTGGTAACAAATAAAAAATTGATGATGTTAAAAAAAAAAAAAGGCTAAATACTAGAGTGTTTTGTGTTCTTGTATTGTGAGTGTATGTGTGTGTGTGTATGTGTGTGTGTATATTTTGTGGTCAATCCTCTTAAATTAAAATTTATTTCAAGGATTTAGCAGATTCTCATTCTACGTCTATTTATAAGTGTGTGCTGTCGGATGTGATGTGTGTGTGTGTGTGATGCAATGTTACATATTCTGTCAATACGAATTAATTTTAAATTGATTTTTCTTTCAAAATTTAACACAAAAAAAAAACATTTTTGCCAGAATAAAAATCATTTACAAAAAGTTTCATCCAAAAAAAATTCTTCAATAAAAGAAATTTTAAATTGAAATAAAAATTCAAAGTTTTTTCCAGAATTTATCCTTACAACAAAATTTCCATAAAATATTTTCTAACATTTTCTTTTGTACAGTTTTTTTTTTCTTATTCTTCGTCTAATTGACGAAAGAAAAAAAAAACTTTCTCATTTAAAAATTTTTAATAATTTTTTTGTAATTTTTTTGGGATGAAAACAAATTAAGAAAACAAAAAACTATGAGACCCCCCCCCCCCCCCCGCTACTTCTCTCTTTCAGAAAGAGAGTGGAGAGTGAATAATTTCTTATAAAAACAACTTTTAAACAATAACACTTTTTGTTTTACATTCATTACTTTCCTGATATTCAACATAACCAGATTCATCACTAAATTCCGAATCAGAATCATTATTTGTTTTATTTACATTTAATTCATATGATTCTTTCGAACTTGTTGGATATGTTATACTACGACGATATTCAATACGTCCCTTTTCACCAACTGGCTCTAATATTACAATATCATTATCATCTAAATTCATTTTAATTGTTGTTATCTGTTGTTGTTCATCAGCATTTGTTGTGACAGTACTTGATGTTTCACAACCACTTGATATTGAACCTTCATCACTATCCATTTGCGATAATAAATTACCATTTTTTACAGTTAATATTGATGGTGGTGGTGTTTCTATTTCATCTGATTCATCTATTGATGTTGTCATTGTTGAAATTTTCATTTGTTGTTGTTGATGTTGTAATTTACTTTTTTCATTCATCATTAAATTAAAATAATGTTCAGACTTTTTATTATTTGTTTGTATTAATTTATCATCTGTTAAACGACCACGTACAAATGTATTTATTTTTATATAAGCTAAATCTGTATCAGATTTTATTGATGAATCACAATCAGATGCTGCTTCTGGTGTTAAATTTGAATATTGACTATCAAATGAATTTGTTTTTGAATGATCAGTATAACCATCAATATCATGATTTATTGGACTTCTAGGTTTTAATGCTTGACTTCTTAATATTTCAAGAATATCATTTTGATTGAAGAAAACTTCTTTTGGTGTTTCTGGTTCAATATCAGAATAATTATCTAAATCATCAAGACTTTGGGTATTACGTAAAAGTGAATTTGTTTGATTTTCATGAAGATCTGATAAACTTGCAGTTGTTGGTTTTAATTTCATATCAAAATAAGACATAATTTCACCTTCAAGTGGTTCACTTGAATCATAAAGACCAACAAAATCTTCCTCTGATTCTGTACTAATTGTTGAAACAACACGTTCTTTTCTATTATCATTCTTTGTACTATCATCACTATTTAATTCATCTGTTCTTAAATCAACTGGTTTCACTTCATCAATTTCCTGAGTTTGATCTTCTGATAAAGATTTATAGGTTGGATCACCAGGACCCAATTTTGGTGTTTCACGTTTTGTCATTAAAGATCTTCGTCCCGTTCGTCTTATTGAATGTCCACGTCTACAACGTCTTCTTCCCAAAGTCATGGCAGGATATAATGAATCTTCTATACAACATGGACGTGATTCACATTTTTCTTTTGTTTGTCCATTTTCATCATATTCCTCTTCTTCTTCTTCATCCTCTTCACCAACCATCTCCTCAATTGCCATTAATTTTGGTGCTGACTTTGATCTTTCTAATGGTGGCCTATAATTATTACCACCAACACTTAACAGTATTTTTCTACGTGGCATACTTGGATTATCATAAACAGAATTAACCAAACTGAGACGAGCATTTTGACGTGATATTTTATCACGTTTAAATTCACGAAGAGCACGGGCAATATTTTCCTGTAACCAAAAAAAAAATTGTTTAAATAAAATATTCATTAAAAGTTCAATGTAAAATCTTTTACCTGAAGTTTCTTTCCAACATCTTTAGCAATTGCCTCCTTTGAACATAATACTGCATGACATCTCATCTCATGTTTTAATTTTCTACCTTCATGTCGGTAAACCCAACAAAATACACGTGGATAATTTTTTGGTGATGAACAATGTGTTATTCTATGTGACCAATATTCTGTTAAACCATGTTGTTTTGTTGTTGCCTTTAATCCTGATGAACATACACGAATTTTCATAATAACATCAGGTTTACTATTTTGTGTATAATTCCTCCATAATGTTGCCAATGGTTTTTCAACGCATCCATCACCTGTAATTAATAAAATAAATAAAAATTAACAACAACAACAAAAAAATGAAAACAAATAAATTATTTAATCAAGAATATTTTTGTTTTTTTTTTTGTTGGTTGGTATTTTTATGTGTCAATATTTACAAATTCAATATTTGTAAATTCATTTGTAAAAATTAAAAATTTTCTTGTGTTGTTTCATTAGGATGAGAAAATATTCAGCAAATAAATTATTATCGTCGGTTGTTTTTTTTTTTTCATTTATAAATTGAACTTTTTTCTTTTTTTTTTAAATGTTGTTGTAATTTTAAGTAAAAATTTTTTGATAGCGGTTATATTTACGTACATGTATGTCGTGACTTAAAAGAATTTGAAAAATATTTAAATTTGACCTAAACCTTCAACTTTTTGTATTCTTATATATAAAATTATTTTAGAAATATCATCCAAGGATATGATGGTTTTGATTTCTCAAAGAAACAAACGTCAAATTAAAGAAAAATAAATAAAATAAAATAAAATAAAATAAACAAATACAGAAGATACGGAAAAATATCCTTGTCGTGTTTGAATGTCTATCGTATATCAGAGCTACTTAAATTTTGGGTGATTGTCTTCTACTACCTCATGATATTTTAAGCTTTTAAAAAGATTAAGAATAACATACAAAATACGGTCAAGAGGCCAAATACCCGGTGCGATTTATGTTTCTTCATAATATTTTAATTAAAAAATAAAGAAATAAAGATATTTTCTTACTTTGTTTCTTTTTAGTTTTTGTTTTGTTTTTGTTTTTTTTTCTTTTTCTTTTCAAGAAACTTTTTTTTTCAGAGGAACACGAGATTTTTGGTTTCAATTTATTTTAAATAAATAAACGAGTGAAAGGAGATAAAAATAAGAACTAAAATGACGTCAGTTCAATCTGATATTTTATTTACATTTTTTTTTCTTTAACAAACAAAAAAAAAGTTCTTCTTCTCATCTTTCTTTGCAAAGTTATGTAAATTCTGGTTAATCTGGTTTTCATCAGATTCCAATAAATTCATAATTTCCATTAATTAATATTTATTTTAATTTTTTTTCTTCTCCACGATATTTTTTTTTTCATATAATTGAAATTATTTATTTATTTATTCAAAAAATGAGCGCAAAACTTCAATAATATGAAAAAAAAAGAAAATGGCGACTAGACGTCATGAGAGAAGAGAGAGAGAGAGAGAGAGAGAACCCTTTAAAAAATTATGATTGAAACGGTTACTAAGGAAACAAGAGTGAAACGGTTATTTTAATTACGCCTCAAAATTGTTTGTTTGCCTTAAAAACAAAATTTCGACCAAAAAATCTTTTGAAATCTTGTATATCCTGGTTACCAGAGGAACAAAAAATATCTTTAATTATCAATAAACGAATTTAATTACAAAAAACCAACAAACAAAAAAAAAATGCCCCGATTTTTATTTATTCACCAAAAAAATGTCCTAAATTCAATAAAAAAAAAAAAAGTGCTAAAAGTTTCATTTATTAACAAAATTTGTTTCATCAAAGAGTAAATAATGAAAAGAAAAAAAAAACAAGTCATGTAAACAAAATGATTGGTGTAAACAACAAATACAAAATATATTTTCTTAGCGCAGAGAAAAATACACGACACAAAAGTCGACACTAACCAAAAAAAAACATATTTAAGAAAAACAAAATGAACAAAAAAAAAAAAATTTGCACAAATGAAATTTTTATTTACGATTTTTTTTTTTTTCTTCGGAGTTTGTGCGTTATTTGTTGTTTGTTTTGTGTTTGTGTGTGTGTGCATGTGTGTGTGTGTGTGCATGTGTGTTTAAGGTCTAAAATGGTAGTGAAATAATTCAATACACACAAATTATTTTTTTAAACTTAACAAAATATTATTGTCTTGATAAAAAAAAAATTAAGTTTACATAAAAAATCATCGTACATGCGTACATGCGTACATGCGTACATGCGTTTTATTTATTCGCTATCAGTAATTTATCCGGCAGGTGCGTCAAAATATATGATTTATGAATTTTAAATAAATTTTTCATTATATGCGCGAATTTTTCTTTTCACCAAAATAATATTACACAAAAATTCTCTTTTGTTTTTTTGTTTTTATAAAGAGGAACAATGAACTTTTATCAAGACAATTTTTTTATTCTTTCTTTCCTTTTTCTTTTTGCTTTTATATTTTACAAAAAATTTAGTTAAAGTTAAGAACTTGATGATTAACATTTGGATGTTATGGAAATTCCATATTAAAAATATAAAGTGATAAGCAATTCCAATTGAATTTATTACAAAAAGAAAAATAATCTATAAGTGGAATTTTGATTTATTAAATGCAAGATTTTATCTTACACATTTTATTATTCACCCTTTTCTTTTTTTTTTTTCTTTTTGCTTCTGCTAAATTAAGATAAATGATAAATTCTGTTACTCATTTAAAGAATCTTAAATGTACAAAATGTTCAACAATAAAGTAACGAGGCCAACGGAGGATGGTCAGCATTTATTATTTTAGATTTTATAAATTTTTTCTTTATCAACGGTTCAGTTCAGTAGGTTCACTTTAGCATATACTTATGACCGAAATCGCCCATCTTTAAGTTAAAAGCGATTATTCAGTTATGAACAGAAAATATAAACGCTGCAATGTAAATTCAGTGGAATTACAATTGTTCCAAAAATTACCTAAAGAATTGGACTAACAAACCAAACAGCGATTCTAGATGAGATCTAAACTTGCCGTGAAACAAGTTTTACACTAAAAGTGCATCTAACTCGCTTGTAACATTTTCGTGAAACTGGCCATTAGTAGGTTCATTTGACTTTTATAGACATTACAAGTACATCGTCCCAATTTTGTAATATATTAAGTGATGGATCATTCTGTCTTTATAACGAACAAATTTTCCTACGCCTAAATTGAAACATTAAATAGGAAATTTTCCATTTAACAAAAAAAAAAACGAAGTAAGTAAAATAAATCAAGGTGCCTCTTTTCTCTTTTTCTTTTATTCATCAATTAACACCTTCTATAATTTTGCATCATCAAACAATAATTACCGACTTAGTGTGAACGCGCACACGATTTATATTAAAGACATTTTTATAAGAAATAAGAAGAATAAGAAGAATAGGATGAAGAAGAAAGACAAAACCACCTAAACTGTCTTATAAATTTTTATCTGCATTTTTTATGAAAATGTTATAGTTACAGTTACCTACTCCTCCCCCTTTTTCTTCTTTCTTTTATCTTAAAGAACAAATAATAAACAAGAACAACAAAAAAAAAGTTAACAATATTGTTTTGTGTCTTGGTTAACTCTTGCCTTGAATGATAATTGTATGTATTGTTGTATCTTCCACCTTAATAAATCAGACTGACATTCCAAATATACGCATTTGGTGATGGTTGATCGAACAAACATATAGCAACAACAAGAAAATGTCTGATTTAATAAATACCGTTACAATTTTATACTGAATTTATTATAAGAGAACTAAAGAAGAAAAAGAAGAAAAAGACGAAGAAGAAGAAGAAGAAACAGTGAAAGAATGCAAAAACGTTAAAGTCACATTTTTGGTGAATTTAATACGTTTTAATAAGTAACGTGAGCGTGCGCGCATGCATGCGCATATCTACAGTTTCATTTTACGTTATTTATGTTTTTTATTAAAGAAAAAAAAAAAGAAAGAAAGAAAAATAAAGGCGCGCACACTTAAAGTACTTTAAGATTTACTACATTCATTTATTTATTTTTTTTATTATGATTATTTGTTGTTATTGTTGTTGTTGTTATTAATAATATTTCATACAAAAAATGAAAGAAGAAGAAAAATACTTAAATATAGTTGTTGTTGTTGTTGTTGTTATTATTCTTTTTAAGTCCAAAAACAACAACATAAATTCTGAAGTAGATATAAATGAGAAATGAGTGTTGCGTCATATTGTTTTACAAAAAAGAAGAAGAAGAAGAAGAAGAAAAAAAAAACAACAACAAATTAAGACTCCATTCAACAAAACAGAAGAAAAACAAAACTAAAAAAAAAACGGTATTTAAACTGTGCGATTTATAAGATGCGCTCACCAAACACTTAACTGAAGTGACATAGTTTTTTTTTTTTCCTTTTTGTTGTTGGTTGGTTACATTTTACAAATTACCTAAATATGGAATTTTTCAATTCCGGTTCCGATTGACCTTTAGAGGTTTTTATTTTATATAAAACAACAACAACAAAAAATGATGTGAACAAAAAAAATATAAACAGATGTGTATTTTTTTTGGATACGAGTAAGTATGTGTGTGTGTGTGTGTGTGTGTGTGTGTGAACAGTACCTAGGTAAAAACAAATGACATATAAATACCTGATTGCTATATGTATTTAAATCTGACCTAAATATTGTTAGTCTAGTTTTTTTTTTTTACACAACACAACAAACCAAAAAACTAAATTTCAATAAAAGAAAAAATTGCTAAAATTCTGTGAATGATTACAACAGAAATACTTAGCAGAAAAGACAACTAACTAAAAAAGTAAACAAAACGAAAAGTACACAAAACAAGAAATCATTTACAAGAAGAAGAAGAAGAAGAAGAAGAAAAGAAAAACAATAAAATTCATTTTTCCCCTGATTATAAAGTTTTTCTTGCAGAAATGAACTTGACTTGACATCAACAAAACAACTAACATTAAACTAATTGTTCATATTTCCATTAATTAGATGCAACAAACAAAAAATCATTTAAATTATATAATTGTGTGTTGTGTGTGTGTGTATGTATTTTTACTAAGCTTCCAAGTCTTGTATACATCTGATAATCTGAAAGTCATTTTCTTCTTGATAAATATTTAAAAAAAAAAAAAGTCTCTACTAAAAATTCAAATAAAAAAAATAATTTAAAGAAAATTCTTTCACATACACACACACACACGTTCATTTATATTTTTTATGTTGTTATTGTTGTTGTTGTTGTTGTCTCTTTTATGATAGGTTGACTATTATTGTTATTATTATTAATATCAAACGTACGTAACAATAATAAAAGAACAAAAAAAAAAGAAAAAATGTGGGACATCGTGAGTATTTTTTATAGAAAGAAAAAATTTTTTATAAATAAGTTACAAAAAATAAAATTGAAAGAAGTAAAAAGATGAAGAAGAAGAAGAAGAAGAAAAGTACTAACAAATAAAATTGACTGACATGACAATATGTCGGTGAATATATGTTTTTTTTTTTTGTTTTTTATAAACTGAACTGACCCAATTATAAAATTTTTAAATTACAAATCCTTAAGCCACGATAGTTTTGTGTTTTTTCTCATTTAAATTTAAACATTTCAACTAAAGTTCAATTAAAGTTCTTTTTTTTTTTGTTGGGATAAGTTCAACAATAAATAATGAATCACTTATGCGTAGGTATTGCTTCCACTTCTTCTTCTTCTTCTTCTTATACGTCTTCTTCTTCTTAAATTAAATTGTTAAAAAAAATCAGAAAAACCACAATAAATCTTCACCTCCCCTCCCTTTAAAGTGATAACCCCCCAATTATTATATGCACAATAAAAATCTTTAAAATTCTTTTATATTTAATTTTGTTTTTGTATTTTGTTTGTTTGATTTTTTGGTTTTGCTTAAAAGAGAAAGAAAGGAACGAAAAACAAAAAAACAACAACAACAACAACAACAATATAAAGCGTAGAAAAGGAATTTCAATTGGAAATGAAATAAGTTTGTATAGAATAATGAAGGTCATTTAACCGGCGTATAAAAACCACTAAAATTCTTTATAACAACCATCTAATTATTTGAAGTTTGACAATACAGCAGCCTTGACTTAATAATATTTTTTTTATTTTCCGAAATCAAAAAAACAAAAAAAAAAAAAACACTGAACAAAAAAAAAATCTTCCTCCTTTCCCATCGCGTAAAACGTAAAATGAAAAAAAAAAAAAAAAAAAACAAAACAAAACATAAAAACAACATTCCAGTCATTCAACCAATTCCATTCATCTCTTTCTAATCTTATTTTTGTTTTTGTTTTTGTTTTTTATGAAACAATTATTTTAATCCTCATATTTGAAAAATATATTTTTTTTTTTTTTTTCAGTTACAACAAGTCCGTTAGTTTTTATTTCGTTGGTCGTCAGTTGCGGTGCGTAACCTAATTCCCTGAAAAAAAACTGAAAACCAAAAACAAAAAAAAACAGAAAATTCTCTCGCATTCGTCAAAATCTTAAAACTCAAAATCTTAAAACTCAAAACTAAAAAAAAAAAAAATCAAAACATAAAATCGGAAAGAAAAAAAAATGAATAAGAAAATGATTGATTGAATTTTTTTTTTTCAAATCGAAACAAGACAATTCGCCAACAAGGCCGTCGACATCGCAAAACAAAACGAATTCAATTAAGATAAGAATCTAACATGATATTATTGTTCTGTTTCTCTGTCCTCTCTTTCTTCCTTATACTTTAAACGTACTCTCGCTATCTCTGTTTATTTCTTTCACACACATATTTTGTGCGTTTCTATTTGGTTTTGTTTTTGTTTTTTTTTTTAATTTGTATTTTGTAGCAAAACAGAAAACAAAAAAAAAAGGTCAGTGAAATGTCAACTCAACAATTGCCATTTTACAAATAGTAACTAAAAATATGTTGAAGACATTTGTTGCAGCATATTTTCATATACTTAGCAAATTGCGTAAATTGCTTCAACCTAACCTACTAATTAGTTCTGTTTGTCTCCTGATCAAATTTCCATATGGTAACCGCATCAAAATACTACACTAATCACTATTACAGTTTAATTAATTAGTATATAAATCTAAGTCATATGATCATAACTGCAATACATAATCTAAGTTAAGGTTGAAATAAGTTTAGTTGCGAGTAATTTAATTTGTTGGCCTATATTTTTATTTTTTATTTGTATTTAACAAAATGAACTCGTGCATGATTTGATGTTTAACGTAGATAAGGTGTATACACACACACACACACACAAAAATTGGTGTTAGGTGACACAGGTCAACTGTGTCGGACTCTCAATAACATATTTATTTGTTATTCTATTTTAATACACGATAAGTATAAACTAACTACTTGTGATTATTATTATTTGATAAATGCAACCACCAACACACACACACACACAATTAATTTCATTATATCCTTGGTTTTTAATAGCGTTATTATTTATTTTGCACCAATTGTTTAAAAGTCAAGTGTTAGATTATTGTTATTTATATTTTTTTTTTTAAAGACTTTATCGGATAATCCAATTAAGCCAAACCGGTGCCACAAAATATAGACTAAATGCGTAAACTTTCAATTCGCATTAAGAAAGCGCCATGATATGATGCAACTAATATTCATGTAGAGCAGATCCTAGAGATTCTTATGAAAGTAAACAGGTCAGTGATTTGATTCCGAAAGGATAAAGTCCGTCTAAATTTCTATATTTAAATTGGTCAAGAGTTAATTTTAATTTCATTGCAAATAAATAAGAAAGGAATCATCGTTATGTAAAACTTAAATAACCGGTTAGTTGGTGTTAATTTGTAGTCCATAAATTTATAAATGGCGCATTGGTCTTTTCATGGTGTTAGAAGACAAGACACTGAAAATGATATTTGGATAAAAAGACCCAAGGTATTCTTATCAATTAATTCTAGACAAAAGTGAAATAACAACTTTTGGCGTATTTACATCCCTTGAAATTTATTTAGCAATTATATTAAATCTGTTCAATAACATTTGTTAAATGCAAAAATCAAAAAAAAAAATGGGCAAAAACTAACAATCACACAATAATTAAATAATTGACGCACGAGAGACAAAATTCATTTAGCATAAACTAAAACTTGTTTTCACTAGAATTATTCAAAAGACAAGAAAAAAAAAAAACTAAACGTAAAATGTCAAAAAAAAAAAAAAAAAGAATATGAAGAAGAAACAAATACAGAAAAATATTGAAATAAATCTTGTTTCTAACCAAATCAAAAATCGCCATCTTGATTTTATTTTTATAAACAAGTTTTATCATCATAATACGTTATTAATTTGAACTGAATATTTCATCACATTATACAATCATCACAATTAATTCATTATTTTTTAGAAAAAAAATATCTAATAAAAATAATTACAACTTTTTTGTTTTTTTTTAGTAAAATACGTCATCCTATAAACGACGTTACCAACGAAACTATTCATCAACACATAATCAATCCACCGTATAAAAAAAAAAGTTAACAATTAAAAACTTCTCTTCTCATACCACCATCCACCCGCACCCTATCATACTGACCCCCAACCACAATAAATTCTTCTCACTCCGCTATACAATAAATTAATAATTTATACAAATTACATCGAAAAGAAGAAGAAGAAGAAAAAACAGAAAGAAGAAGAAGAGGAAAAAAAAAAAGACAATTAGTTGAATGTTGCAAATTGAAATGTAATTTCCATAATATAAAATATAAAGAATTAAATACTTTAACAGCAACAGCTAACAACTTACAAGTAACAGCAACCAACAACCAACAACAACCAACAACCAACAACAACAACCAACAACTAACAACCAACAACAACAACAAATATCGGTGAATAGAATGAAAAAAAAAAAAGGATGTTTCATAATCGGAAATTGTTATTTATAGAGAAATAGAAACTAAAGAAATCCAAAACTAAGTAACAAATTTTATTTGTTTTAAAAAAAAATACTTTACTAAGAAAATTTACTTATTTTATTTCGCCGTTATTTTAATAAATGGAAAAAAAAATTGAATAAAATATTTTGTAATTTCATGCAAAAAAAAAAAATAAAAATAAAAATATATGAATCAATTAACGAGCCAAATCGTAATCTAACATTATTATATAAGAATAACCTTCAAATGTCAAATTATTTCTATTTTTTTTTCTTTAATTCCGTTTTTTTTTTTTTCTGTTCCAACAGAAAATTGAAATTCAAAAAAATATTTAAATTTTTGTTTTTGTTTTTTTAATTTTTCAAATGAAAAACATTTTCGTTGTTCTTAAACTTTTTGTTGTGATGATGATTACTGATAACATCTGATGTCATTTACACAAAAAAAAAAAAAAAAGTCAAAATATCTATGTGTGTGTGTGTGTGTGCTGAAATGCAGGCAGCTATTTTATCGAATTCAAATTTTTCTGTTTATATTGAATTTGGGGGATTTTGATTTTTTTTTTTTAACAGAGACTTCTAATGAATTTGAAGACGTGTCAAATTTATCAATATAAATAGAATGCATTGGTAGAAGATTAAGATTTGATAAACTTTAAATATATTCTAAAAATTCCCAAGTTTATTACAATTGACTAACAATAGGTTGGAATAAAGGTGTGCACTCATTTATAATTGCACACACACACACTCTGAATAAAAAGAAAAATTCAACAAAACAGAATAATAATTAATTAATTGTGAAAGAATAAATAAGAAATTCTAGAATGAAAATATTAGACATTTTGTCGCCCTTTTCTTTTCACAGAAAAAATTACATTTTATTTTTAATTCAAGTACAAATTAATTTCGGTCTCTGCCCTTTTTGCCTTTTCATTCTATCAATCCACACTAACCGACTAATTCGTTTAGACAATTCGTTTAATAAAATAAAGATAAAGACACAAGAAAAAGGTTCTGACTCTGATGTGATTTGTGTTGTTGCTAATAAAAAAAATCATTAGGCACCTAAATTTTTTTGTGCTCATTTGAACTCATTTTTTTTTTTTTTGGTTCTCTTAAACACGATTAAATTTATTTGACTTTCAATTGAGAAACATATTGCTGTTTCTACTGCTGCTACCGATGATGATGATGATTATGATTATGATGATGATGATTATGATGATGATGATGGTGATTGTGCACCAATAAATCAATTCTATATATTTATTTTTTTACTCAATAAATTTTTGCGCGCACAAGTTTTGCTTCTTTTTTTTTTTTTTTAAATATAATAAAATGAGAAGAAGAAGAAGAAGAAGAAGAAGCAAAAGATGCTGAGAAGGTCGTTGATTTTCTATAAAAAGTTCACAAAAAAAAAAAAAGATCACTAAACTAAAAAAACGACAATAAATTATATTTTTTAATTGATTTTTTTTTTTCTTCATTATTTCGCCCATTCGGGATTTTTTCAACTGGTTTTTCTATTTATGAAATAAAATCACGAAAAAAAAAAATAAGAGAAGATGAAACAAGAACATAAAAATGACTGAAGAATGAAGTAATTTCAAACAAAAGATTCCAATTGGATTTGTTTTTTTATTGAAAATCGGGCACGTGTCGTATAAAATAATTGTTGATTATTTATGAATATTTCCGGTGATTCGGTAACGTAGTTTCAATCTTTAATCTTCTTAAATTATGATCAAAATAGAAATGACTTAATTCTGAATTATAAAGTGTAAAAAAAAAGCTTAAAATTACCAACATCAAGTACACCTGTGTTGTGTGTGTGTGTGTGTGTCTGCATTTGCATTTCTGCGCGTGTGTTTGCATCTGTGTGTGTGTGTGTTAAAGATCCTCCACGAAAACGAAATCATTTTAATATTCACAAATTAATGAAAATCATACAGAAGCAAAAAGAAAAAAAAAATAGGAATTCTTTTGTGGGATTTCCTTTCACCTCACATAAATCACCCAACCAAAAAAAAAAAAAAACATAAACATGGAAAATCTAAATTCAATCAATAAATAACCGACAAAAAAAAAAAAAAAAGTCACAGAAAGAGAATAAAAAAATTATTGATTATTTCAACAAGAAAAAAATTCAAATCACGTCTGACATTTTGAAAGTTTTAAAACGTCTCATTTTTTGAAAGAAAAAAAAAACACAAAACAAAAACACAACAATTCAAGTTTAAAATAAATCTTTCACATATGATTTCTCTCTATCTCTCTCACTCTCTTCCTCTATCTCTCTATTGTTGTCTCATTATTCTTCTGTTTTCAACCTTCAAAACAGGATCAAAATATTGAAATAAAAATACAACAGAGAGAAACAAAAGAATAGGATAAGACCACATGATACTTGTAATTATCATATCATCATCTTATCATCAGTCTTCATCATATACTAAATCTTTTTGATGTAAGATTTGTTTTAAGTTGTGCATTAAGACTGTTTTACATTAAATGTTATTTATTTGTGTTCCTTCTGATTCATTGTATGATCTTTGGCATCATTAAAGAACATCATAATTAGTTGAAATAATGTAATTGTAAGGCAAAGATATTTAATTGAACCAAACAAATTCTTGGCCTGATCAATGGGTGATCCAGTGAAGACATTTCTAATCTATAAACAAGACATCATTAGAAGAAGAAAAAGAATGTCAAACAATTTTTGAATTTATAGCTACTCAGCTTAATTTTTTTAAAATCTCAAAAATTAACCTTTGCTAAAATGTTTTGCAGATTTATATTTTCGGTAAAAGAAATAAATTAAATTTTGATCCAAAAGAAAAAAAAACCGAAAATGTTGATGAAAACAAAAATGTATAGATTAGGTTTGTGTGGATGTCAAAGAATAAAACCAAAAAAAAAAAAAAAGAACCTTGATTAATAAAACAAAAACCAAAAAAAACTAAAAAAAAAAAAAAAAAGTCTGCCATAAAAATTCTATAAAAATCTAAATCACAAAAATTGAAAGAAACAAAAAAAAAATTTTTTAAACGATGAATAATTTTATAAATTTATTTACATTTTTTTTTTTTTGTTTGTCGAATTAAAGTTACGAGAAGGAACAAAAATCTCCATATGGAATGAACTCATCTTTTGACATTTTCATTGAATGATAAAAAATGAAACAAGAAAAAAGTCAAATAAAATTAAACAATAAATTTTGCACTTAAAATGTCGAGTTTTACAAAAAAAAGAAAAAAATGTTTAACATTCTGGACAAGAAAATGTTTGTCCCTTTTTTACATTGTTCTTGTCATCTCTTTTACTCTTCTTAAGCAAACTGGTAAAATTATCGTGATAAGTATTCTGTATTCTGTTCAAGAAACTTAAAAATCACTTCTTCTTCTTTTTCTTCGTTTTATAAAAGGAAAAAAGTCACACAATTTATATGTTCAATTTTTTTGTATCATTTAACTTTAATTCTTATTTTTTCTTATCTTGTGATTTTTCTCAGTTTTTTTTTTCATCATCAGAGTTTACTCCTGCTGTTTCTGTTCGTTGATGATTATTCCAAAAATAAGATCAATAAAAATTTATGACACTTTTATTATTTGTAACTTAAAATGTTGTAGAGAAAGAATTTTATAAGAATGAACTTCTTTTTTTTTTCTTTTGTTTGTGAACGAATAAAAAATCAACAATAAATTTAATTCGAACAACAAAAATAAACGCCAAAAACGGAGAGAAAGAGAAAGAAAAAAAATAATTTAATCGATTTGGAAAATTCTCTGACGACCATCAAAATAAAAGATCAATAAACGTGTAGACGACTTATTTGGAAATACATAATTTTGTTCGCATTTAAACCAACAACAACAAAAAAAAACAGAAGAAGAAGTGAAATAAGAAACAACAACAACAACAACAACAGAATAAGATTATTGTTTCTTCTTTTGAATTTTTACCAAAAATTTTGTAATAAATTGAAAAGAGTTTTAATTTTTTAAAAATTAAATAATGAAAGAAGAAGAAGAAGAAGAAGTAAAAATTTAAACAAAAAGAAAAAACAAAATTGATTTTTATATTTTTTATTTATAATTGGGTTAAGTTGATTTTGTTGTGAGTTTTATTTGTTATTGTTTTGTTTTTGTTTTTTTATTGAATAAAAGAACCGAACAGCGTGTGATAAGAACTGATTCACGTTTTAAGATTATCGATTAATAATTAAATTTATTGAAATAAAAAAGAGGAAAAAAAAAAACAACAAAACTTACTTAGAGAAGAAGAAGAAAAAAAATGGCGAGTGATGATCGTCGACACTTAAAATATTTTTAAATTTTGATTAATTTATTTTAAAGTATTACCTAATTACAGAGGCGGCTTGGTAGACAAAAGCCCACTGGCTCTGGCGCACACACTTAAAATAGGTACCGCCAAATTAGGAACAATAAGAAGAATAACCGATTTACAAGACATAATTAATTGATCTTGTAAATTCAACTGTGTCGCTCGATTGATCTTCAATTTTCTTTTTTGTAAATTTTCTTTTAGGAATCTAAAAATTCATCATCCACCCCTGAATATTTTAAATAAATTTTTCTCTTTACTTTTTATTATTTGTTGTTGTTGTTGTTCTTGTTTCTGTTTCTGTTTGTGTTTGTGTTTTTTTTTGGTAACCCAAAACTATCAAGACAAATTTATAATATTTGTAATTATTTAATTATGATTAATGTCGGTTCACCTTTTGAATTAGTCTTATGTGTGTACATTGTGTATATATTTTGATTTTTGTGTAATAAAATGTTTCCATACAAAATAAAAAAAAATAAAAACATGAAAACAAAACACAAAACAAAAAACAGAAGAAGAAGAAGAAGAAGAAAAAGCAAAAAAAAAAAAAAAAGAGAAAGGGTCCGGGTTCAAATCCTGGTGTGAACGTGTAACATATAATAATATGGATGTTTTCAGATTGACTCATCTTGTAAATTTTATAATTACAGAGAATTAAGATTACAAAAAAAATTATAGTTAAGACATTATTCAGATTTTAATGTCGTTTGAACTGATTTTTGAATTATTTTTACTCCCCCTTTCTTTTTATCTTCTTCTTCTTCTATAAATTAAACTATACTCTATTGGCAATGTTTGTGAATTCTGTCCTTTTAATTCTGAACTCATGTACAGTTCCTCTGATTAGCCAGAATATTTGAATATTCAAGTTTGTTGCATTAATGAGCTTTTACGATCATTTATTTAAATGCCATTATGCAGGTACCACCCATCATTGTAACTTATTCAATAAGTGTAAACGGTGATAAATCTTTTCATTAAATGTTATTGAAAGGTCACTTATATTCTATAATAAAAAAACACTTTAGAACTTTTTATAACCAACAAACAAACAAAACAAACAAAACAAAAAATGTATAAACAACACAAAAGTAATAATTATAAATTTTCGGTGATTAAACAAAATACAAATCATGAAAAACTATTAAATGTTTGGATTGACGTGAGGTTAAATAGAAATCTGGTTTTTTTCAAAATAAAAAATGTTAAAAAGTTAAAATTTGTTGAAACAAAATGAATTTTGTTTTAAAAATAAATTTTTTAGGTGCCAACGAACGTTATAAAAATAAATATCCTTTAGATGTTTCCCAAATGAGAAACAAAATTAGGTGCAATAAATCAATTGATTAATTTCTGAACTTGATTCTATCTTAAGAAAAATTACAAATATTTGTGCACTGATCACAAGAAAAATGATGTTAAGGTTACCTCTAAAAATATTCACATTCATTCACATTGATTCACATTCAATTTATTACAAAAAAAATAATCAAATAATTATCGAATTACTTCATTCAACTTCTTTCCCAATATTCACGATACTTTCACTCGTTAATCGTTTCCAATTCTTCCGAATGAATTAAATGTTTGTTAAGCTGAGGACAAACATCGCGATATAGGAAATATAAAACACGTACACGTTACGTAGTGAACATTTTAACCAGCATTATTTGTCTTTTAACACAAAAAATATTTCACAAAGACACAAACTTTACACAAAAGTCTAAAGTCTAATGCTAAACAAATCTCATAATTTAGATTTAATAAATTTCAATTCTTATTCATAAGTCATACTCAGATAATTTTTACCTTGCAATTTCCTTAATATTTTTTTTTTTTATTCATTTCCGTATAACATCTTACATTATATTCCAACCTAAATATTCCAATAATAATGAAATATCTTTGTTGTGTTTCTTTCATCATATTTATGAGAGTTTTTAAAAGTTAGAATAAAAGTTTTAACACAATTTAATAGCAACGTGCCAATGTTAAATGATTCATTTTTATAAACAAATACAGAAAGAAAGAGACAGATAGAGAGAGAGAGAGAGAAAAAGACAAAACAATAAAAACAAATTATACAAAAAATTTTGTATATTCTAGAAAAAAAAAAAAAAAATTTCTAAGAATTTCTGTAAATAAATATTTTCTTTATAATTTTTGTTTTGTTTTTATTAAAACGTAGATAAACGCCTCAAACGATTAGACGATAAAAAAAAAATTAAAATTTTAATTTATTATTTAACAACAATAACAACAATAACAACAGCAAGAGGCAACAGTAAGAGGCAACAGCAGAGTATAAAAATAACAACCGAAAAGAAAAAAATGTTGCATGGAAAATAAAAAAAAAAAAAAATTAAAAGATCAACAAATCTGACTAATAATTATTTATTGTTGTTTTCTTCTTCTTCTTCTTCTTCTTCTTCTTCTTTTTTTTTTGCACAAATCAAAATACTTTTTACACATTTTTTTTTTGTTATCAACCATAAAAAAAAAATTCTTAAACACAAAAGTAAAAGCAATTAAGAAGAAAGAAAAACAAAATTTTGTTGTAATACAAAAGTCAAAAGATCATTCAAAGTCCAGTCTCTGGCTTAAGAACAATTTTTATTTTACAAATAAATTAACGGCTAAGAATAAACTTTGAGCAAATGGAAAAAAAAAAACGGTTAAGAATAAACTTAGCGCAATAAGAAAAAAACAAACAAATAAATTTTGTTTAATTCTTATTAATTTCCAATTCCATTAAGATTTTCTAAGTTTTTCAAATAAATAAAAAATAAAAAATAAAGCTTCAACTTAAAATATTCTCCTCACCCCACTTCTCCACCGTTAAATTAATGAAAAACGTGCCAAACTTTAATCGCTTTTGTGTAAAACACAAAAATTTCGTACAACTTTTAGTTTCATTTTGATCATCCAATTAAATATTCTGAATTTTTATTTGTCGTGCGTTGATTTTAGTTTTTTGCTCAGTTTCTTTTATTTTTCCAACCAAAATTAAATTTAACTGTTTTTAATTGTTTGAGTTGGCAAATATTTTCTCTACAAAACAAAGAAAAAAATACAACAACAACAAAAAGTTTTGTCATTTGTCACGCGCGTTGAAAAAAAAATTTTTTCTTGTCCATTTTGATTTTAATATAAATAAAGAAAGCAACAAAAATGAAAATTTATGAATAAGAAACAACAACAATTATAATTATAATTTAACGTCATCTCAATTCAAATATTGAATTTGAATCATATGTAGGATCAAAATAAGATTTAGTTAGTTAGCTAAAACTAATCCGAAAACAAAAAAAAAAATGTTGTTGCGCAAAAAATAAAAAATGGACAACAACAAAGAAAAAATTAGCGATTAAATTAAGAAGTCAAATGGCACATCAACAGATGTCATACTTTTCCTTTCATCTTATAATCAAAATCGCGGTAATAATTTATTTTATGTTAGATTCCATAATATGTACGAAAATTGATGGATCATTTGTAACCAAAAATACAAAAATTAATTATCTAGACAGAAATTTTATTGTTTCTTTTGTGTTGTGTATATAATTAGGTGACTTTAACAGAATTCAAATACTGTATTAGATCAGCATGAAATAATTTCATAACAGCGACAAAATATTCTTTATTTTCGCTTAATTATAATCAGTTTTCGCTCCAAAAATTATCACCATTATCGCCCCCACTTATTTTTTTTTCAGTTAAGAATTTTCTTTCAGAATCGGCATGGGAAAAAGTAGAAAGATTTCTGATCACCTAATGTATTCGACTTAATGTATTTTATGTATTTGACATAATTCTAGAAGTATTAAATAAGAAGCATTAATCTAATCATCCCTTCAAGCCACCCACCTGTGACATTAAAATAATTAATTAATTCAACTTAACCGAAACACAAATAATTTATTTTTATTGATTTATTAAGGATTAATTGAACCACCCCTGAAGATCTGACTTTCTTTCTGGTACAATTAATAATATTACAAAGTAAACTGTATATTTTTATTACAACTCGTTTCATATTCAGACTTGATAATATTCCTAGACTTAAAGCACATTAATCATTGCACAGTTAGTGTGACTTAAAAATGTGGATAAAATAAAAAAAAATTTAATAAAATCCATGATAAAATTGTATTAAGTCAAGGACTTAAAATCTTTTGACTTTATTCATTTTATTTAACAAAATAAGAAAAGAAAAACAAGTAAAAAAAAAAAACAACAAAACAAAATAACAACAACAACAACAACAACAAAAGTTGCGTTCGTTCGTCGAACTCATTTTCTACAACATTTACTAGCATTATTTAGACAATCACATTATTATTGTTGTTATTATTGTCATTATTATTTATTATTAATACTTAATAAGTAAGAATAAAGTAATAAGTAATAAGTAATAATAAAAGAGTGGCGGGAGCGCACATTCATATAACTCGCACTTTCACAAAAATCCAATAAATATTACAAACTTGTGTTGTTTTTTTTCTTCTATTTTTTTTTTCTTTTTTCGTTATTGTTGTTATTGTTGGTTTTAGTCTTGTGTTGTTGTTGTTTTTTTTTTTTTTTACTTCTCTTTTACCATAGAGTTTTGGCATTGCCACATCAAAATGGAATTTCATTTATAAAAATTATCTATGTGTGTGTGTGTGTGTATGGAATATTTGTTGTTGTTGTTGTTGTTGTTGTATTCTACACATTTCCAATTGAAATGATTTTTTTTCTTATTTTAATTGAATTAAAAAATAGCAACAAAACGCAATCTATAAATTTAAATCCAAAATTATTCATCATGAAAATTGTTTTTAATGAAAAAAAAAGAAAAAAAAAAAAAAGTTGCACGAGTTTCTTTTAAATTTTTTTGTTCCCGCGTCAATCTTGATTATTGGAATTTTTTGTTTTCCTTTCTACACTTCACTCTTACTCTCATTCAACGTACAAAAATTTTTCTCTCGCACTTGTACATTTTCCTAATTTCATGTAATAAGCTCGCGAATAAAAAAAAACACAACAACAACAATAATAATTATGTAATCGAAAATAAGGTACAAAAGACTTAAGACAATGACGTCACATTGAACATTTTTTACAATCAATCATATTGGAATTTAATAGAAGATTAGATTGAGTTAGGTGGAAATATGTATGTGTGTGTGTGTATGTGTGTGTGTGTGTATGTGTGTGTGTGTATGTGTGTGTGTGTGTATGTGTTTGTGTAGTGTATGGATTGTTGTTTGGCTATTTTAATGTTGAGTAATGCCAGTTAATGTAATGATTATTGGAGCAAGGCCTTTTTTTCTTTATTCATTAAAAAAAAAAAAAAATTAGAAACAAAACAACAAAAAATAAATATAAAGTTAGATGGATACTTGGTATAATTTTTGGTTGTTGGTTTTTTGTTCTGTTTATCTTTTGTGTCAATTAATTAATTACAAAAAAAAAACCAAAAAAAAAAAAAAAAAGTTTAATTAAAAAACGCTAAAATTTAGAACAAAAGAAATCAACTTTTTCTCTCTTACTCTCACCTGGGGCATTCAATCAACACGCATTATTTTATTTTTATTGTTGTTTTGTTTTTTGATTATTTTTTTTTTTTGTTTGAAAGAAAAACAAAAATTGTGTCAAGAAAATTTTAGTTTTCTGAAAATAATTTGAAAAGTAATTTCTATCAATAAATAATTCTTTAATTAATCCGTTTCGATTTACTGTGGTCTTATATTTAATAATCGCAAATTAACCTGTGACCGTGAAAATCAGTCATCTTAACGTATTTCTTTTCACACAATTAAATGATCCGGGGTTTTAGCAACCAAACAAAAAAATGCCATTGTAAAAAAATCAACGACAAAGACCAATTATTTGTATTATCCCCAAACACATACACACACACATACACACACAATGGCAATTTTTTTAAATAAACAATACAAAGACATAAAAATTTCACACAAGTTTAAGGTTAAAATCAGAATTGTTAACATTGCTTTAAGTTCAATTGCATTCAAATTCTATTCGACAATTGCATTGAAATTTTTTGTTGTGTTAAATGTTTAGAAAGTATTTCGTCTTTTATAATAATTTATTAATTGATTTATTGAATTTCATAGAAAAGTTTGTAAAAGAATATCTAATAAATTTTTCTTTATTGATTTTAAAAGTCAGTTAAAAAAAGTCTCGGTTTATTAAATTCTAATTGAGAGAATGTAGAACAAAAATTTTTTTTTATTTGCAACTGCAAAAAATTCAATGTAATTGTGAAATTACCGGAAAGACATTAATATGAGTGAGAACTGACAATTTAACAAAAGACATAGAAAATGGAAAACTCATCCTTTTTAATTAAAATCTCTTTTTAATTAACACAAAATTAATTACAATCAAAAAGAGAGAGAGAGAGAGAGAGAGAGGAAGTTTGCTTAATTAGACAATAAAAAAAAAATATATATAAAATAAACGGACATTCACTAAAATATTTATTGGCTTTGGCAATAAACAAGAACAACAAATAATAAAAGAAAAATTAAAGCAAAAAAGAAACAAAAACAAAAACAAAGTAAACTGGCGTGTTTATTTTCGCGCATCGTCTAATTCTAATAATTGAAAAAAAAAAATTTTTTTGTTATGTATGAAGTTTCTAAATTACAGAAAAATTATATACAAAAATAGTCTAAAATTAAATTCTACAAAATCAGTTATCCGGAAATTTTGTCTTACTCAACTCAATTTTTTAATTTACTTTTGATTTGATGAATTTTTTTATTTGTTTCAATTATATCGTACTCTTAACATATTCTAGTACACGATACAAAATCTCCTGTCCCCACGTCAGATCACTTCAGAATGGTCAACAACTGGACCTAGACCGACAATTAATCTGATGAAACAGAATACAGAATCCGATCTCTTTAAAAAGTTTTAATTTTCAATTGTGAGTGACCAAATCTATTGTCACAATTGTCACTGACTAATCAATGACTAAAAAAAAAACATAAGAATTCATACACAAAGAACAATAATTTGGATTCGTTAAAATGAAGCGACAATGCGTGTTTTTTTGGTCATCACTCGTGAATCAAGTTTAAATCGCTTCTGAATAATCCAACTTTTCTCTAAAACAAAATTTATAATAAATAAATAATAATTTTGAGTTTATTATGCAAATTAAATTTTATTACTCTAAAATACAACAACAACAACAACAACAAGAAATTAAAATTAAAAAAAAAAAGCCAAAAATTATGAAAGTTTGTTTTTTTGTTTTGATTTTTTTTTTTTGTTTTTGTTTATTTTGTGTTTTTAAATAAATAAAAAAATTTTAAATTCCATTTCCTAGAGAATTACCGGAAACGTTAAAACATTTTTTCTTTTTTTTAATCAAAATTTATTTAATTCGTGATTATCTAATAAAATGTACAAACGCCCGCATTTATTTGTATTTTATCCTTCTTTCTTTTCACTTCAAGTAATTCTTGAAGAAAAGAAAAAAAAATAAAATAAATATTGCGGTTCGTGAAGAAGATTAAAGAAAAATTAACAAAAAAAAAAAATTCACACATTTAACATTTTTCTTTTTATTTCATTTTTAATTAGACAAAATTTAAGAGCAAACACACACACACACACACATTTAGAGGTCATCTCCGGTCTATTTAATTTCCTTTTAAATTGCTGACTTTTATGTAACCAATAGACAAAAAACAAAATACACTAATATTGATGGCCAACAATGACACCATTTTGATTTCTTCTTCTTCTTCTATTTTAATTTCGTTTGCATTTGTTTGTACTCATCTGTCCCATAATGTACAGAAAATCCATAAAAAATAAATTCAAATTAAAAAAAAAAAACAAAAGAAAAGAAAACCAATAAAATGTAGAGAAAAAAAAACGTGACAATATTTTACACAAAAAGGTTAAAAAAAAATAATCAAAAGAATTTCAGGGTTTGAATTGAAACAAAAAACAAAAAAAAAAAAAAAAAAACAAACAAAGTTTCAATTGTTCCAAAGATAGTCTGAAAGCAATGACAATTCTTTATTTTATGAGGTCAATTACACAAAACAACAAAATGTTCCCTCATACAATTGTAATTGAATCATTACAATTTTAATGAATGTTTAATTTACTTAATTTACTTATATGGAGTTAACACATTTCTGCCCAATACATTTGTTTAAGAAGAAGAAATGCAATAGCGTAGAATTAATTCCTTCTAGGGATGATAAAAAGTAAAGAAATTTGATGATGAATAATCCTTCCAAAATTAAAATTCCTGATTCCTATTTTAAGATATTCCCCAATAAAATCTTTGCACGTGTCTACCGTACGCGAAAGTGTTAAAATTTTCACAATGCATAAAAATTGAATAAAAACAACACCACCACCAACAACAACAACAACAAAGAAAAAGTTACTAACAAAACGGGAACTGTTGATTTGTTTCTGTTTTTTTTTTTTCTTTTTTTTTTTTAAACAAACACAAAAAAAAAAGAACACAAACTCAAAAAAAAAAAACAATGGACGCAGACTAAAGTAATTAATTCAGAACAAAAAAAAAAAAAAAGGAAAAAAAAACTCTATTCGGTTCGTTAATTTGTTGTTGCATGTTGGCAAATGGTTCATGTCGCGAATCGAATGAATTTTTATGAGTCAGCCATTAGAATTTATAAAGTGTTAAGAAAAAAAAAATAAATAAATGTGAACATCAGTGAGCGCACATTTTTTGACAAATTAATTGAAACAAAAACAATAAATAAATAAATTTTTCAAGTTTTTTAAAAATCATTTCTTGACTCTTGGATAGTTTCGAGTTGTAAAGTGATTTGGGAGCGGAGCGATTAACGCTAGATGTGAATGTAAATCTGAAGGTTAAAAAGGTTATTAAAAACCGGTGGTCATTTAATTCTTCTCTATAACATCTTAGAAGATGTTTCTAAATAAATTATTTAATTTATTTATTTTTTTAAAGTGAATTAAATAAGAGTAAAAGAGATTTAAGACACACGGATACCGCGGATAAACTTCTTATAAAAAAAAACAAACATTTTGAAAGTCAAAAAAAAAAAAAAAAAATTTATGAAACAAAGAAAGTAATTAAAAAATTACCATCGCCTTAATTTTTCACACAATAAAGAAAATGACCCCCCCTAACCAACTGTATGAAAGCAATAAAAATAACAAAGATCATTTTAACGGGAATAATTGTATTGGATTAAAAATCATAAATAAAAAATGTTTTTTTTGTTCGTTTCTTTCTTTTTGTTTAACTTTAAAGTTCAAGAATTGGAGTAAAAAACCGATTAAAATTTTTCCGTCTTAAAAGACGTTTTTAATTCAATCAAAAGGCATCACTCTATTTTACATCTTTTTTTTCATTGCCATCAGTAGACCGACAAATTAAAGAATTTTCAGTCTAAATAATTGGCTTTACTTTTGTCTATTGTAAAAATTAAACCTTGTCTAATCGGACCACCTTTTATATTTGACGGTACATATAACTCGAGGGGTTAACCATTCGAAAATTTTGCGCCCCACTGATTGCACATTTCAAAAGATTACACAAAGATTCACAGGGATTACGCACAAAGATTCCCCCTCGATATAACTGAATAGAAACAATGAAAATGAACACAATTTAGTGATTGAATTGTGTTAATTAGATTTTCCTTATTAAAAATCAAACAACGAAATTAAAACTCTGACTTTGAGTAAACAAAAAAACGATTCTCTTTTTTGTGTTCCTCATTTTAATTTCATTAATTTGCGTATTTGGAAACACCTTCGACATTTGATTGATAAATTACTGAATAATAAAACAGCAATCGATCAAATTTTATTGATGGATCAATGGAAATAAATCAATAATTCTTCAAACATTTTTTAATGAACTTTTTCTAATGTTTTTTTTTCAGTTCTCAGACTAAATTTTCGTAAGGAACATATTTTTACAAATTAAATTAAATCAATAATTACAATTTTTTTTATTTACTTATATTTATTGGTATTGGTATTTAAAGGTCTTATATACCAAATAATTCAATATCATCTAGACAATATCTTATTAGGATGTTCTTGAGTGAGAGAGAGAGAGAGAGAGAGAGAGAGAAAGAGACAAAGAGAGAGAGAGGTAAAGAAAAAAAAACGCATTCACAATCATATCGTGTAACATTGATAATTTAAATAAATAACCAATAGAACAAGTTTTAACCTTACATAAAAAAAAATGTATATTAAATTTTCGAAACAAAACAGTTTTTCATAGATCTGTGTATATTAGCTTCCTTTAATCCCCACCCCTCACACAACACAAACAAAACTCTTAAATTTCTAACAAGCAAAAAACAATGAAAGAAAAAATATAAGGATGAATTTAATGTGAATATTTCATTAAACCTCCTCCATCGAGCTACAAATCTTCAATTTTATTAGCTACAGAGAAAAATTTTATCCTTTTCGATTTCACTTAAACCAAAACAAAAGAAAAAGAAAAAGAAAAACAAACATATAATTTTATAAGAACAATCAACAACAAACACAATTAATGCGCTTTTAAAAAAATATCTATAGAAAAAAAATGCATTCAGCGTGATAAATAATCAACCAAAAAAAAAAAAAGTTATAATTAAAACAATTCAACATTTAATTAAAACAAGAAAAAAAAGAAGAAACAATTAAAAATAATAATCGCAGTTTTCTTTTAAAATGGATTAATTTCTGTTAATCTCACAAAGAATGTATCAATGTATATGTTCTCAACAACAACAATGAAAGAAAAAAATGACTACAAAATAATATAGAACAAACTATAAATCGTTTGCTCATCTCACATCACAATTACAAAGGGGAAACGACGACGGCATATTAAAGAATTTTTTTTTAATCTAAATTGAAATCATTTTCCTAAAAATTGTTGCCTTTAATAAATTTTCTGTAGTTAAATTTTTTTTCTTTGAAAATTCAAGAAATTTTTGAAAAAAAAATTAAAATGACCAAAATCATTTAAAACAAAATGAAACAAAGAATTTGAGAAAAAATGCGTTCATCAAGAGAAAAATTCTCTTCCGTTTTCTTCCTTTTAAATGTTTTGGGCAATAAAATAATTCAACCAATTTATTTTGATCAATTTAAAAAAAAAAATTGACTTCCTCTGTTTTATGTTGGTCCAACTAAGTTTGAGTATACTATGCTGTTAGTATGTAACATTATGTTTGAACATAATTTAATCAGACCAGAAGATATAAATGAAATTTATTAATAGGTCACGTGTGCATTTACTTCGCAATATTTGATTATTAATTAAATGAAACGAAAAGAAAAGAAAAAATAAAGTACAAAACACTCTCAGTCAACATTCCATAATCTCAATATACTAGAATATTACGTAACTTTTTTTTTCTCATCCATCAGCTAAAACATTTGTCTTAATATTAATAACAACAACAACAATAAAAAATGTAAACAAAATATAAAGAAGATTCTTTTAAATGTCAAATTCTTTTATTATTAAAAACTTCAACACCAACAATAATTCGGTATAATGTACATATTTCACTGTCATCCTAACCCCCTTACCCCCTTCACCAAAACTCCACTCATAACAACTACAATGGATTGTACTAAAAGAATGAATTTGTAAAAAAAAAAAATAGTGACCAATAGATACGAGAATCATTTGTAAACTTTCGAAATTAAAAGATATGATTTTATTCTCAGTTTTTAATTTAATTGAAAAATGTATTTTTTGTTTACTATTTACAAAATTTTACAAGTGAGTGAAAGAGAGAAGGAGAGAGAAAGAGAGAGAGAGAGAGTGAGAGACAAAAAAGTTCTGTTTTTTATTCCATAAAGATTTGAAATTTTGCCCTAAAGGCATTTTATAAGATGATGATCAACAACTAATTTGTGTGCTCATCTTTCTATGTGGTTGCGGTTGTCTTCATTGAGTAAAAATAAAAGAAAATAAAAATAAGAAGAAGAAGAAGAAGCTGACACAACAAACAGATAAAACTTTCCATAATTTTTATTAATAAAATTTTGTTTTTTGTTTATTTCATTTTTTATGTAATCGCGCGCATTTTTTTCTTCTTGTTCTTCTTCTTCATTTGGTCTGTCTTATGTTTTAAATTTATAAAAAGAAAATAAAATAACAGCAAAAGAAAACGAAAAAAAAAAAAAAAACAGCAATCGACAGCAACCAACTTCATTTGATAGATTACAATAAATTTTTTTTTCTTTTTATCAAAGTTTATTGAACTTGTTTTTCTTCTCTCATCACACACACAATCAAGATCTGAAAAGTCTGAAACAACTGTCTTTGGTATAAACGTTAAGTTAAAATACGAAAAAGAGAAAAAAAAATTATAATTATTAAAAAAAAAAAATGAAAAGTAAATAAAAGAAAAAAGAATCAAACTGAAGAAAAATAAAATCATCAAAGAGAGCGAGAGAGAGAGAGAGAACGTTTATAAGATGAAGAAAGGTAATTTTTCTGTTTCTTGTTTGTTTAATTTTTTTTTCTTCTTTTCTTCTTCTTCTTCTTCTTCTTCTTATAATTTTTAAAGTGAAATGCCATGAGAATATGTTTTGTTTAGTTTTTTCTTTAATTTTTTTTTATCTTGTAAAAAAAAAAAAAAAAGTTTGCATGTTGATGGATAGAAGAGTAAAAGATTATGGATGAAATTAATTTTTAAACACAAAATTATTATTCTGTTCTCAGTTTATTGATGGAAAGGAAATGATTGTAGTTGACGTTTTTTCTTCATTCTTTTATTTCATTTTTTCATAATTTTTTTTTTACGCTTTCCATCATGAAGATGAAAATAAAGAAAGAAAGATAATTAACAAATTAACGTCTTAAGTTTTAATGTTTTTTAATCAAGTACCTAGTTTTTGTAAGATCTTTGAAAGATTTTAGCAAAATAATTATTATTTATTTCTTCCCACAATTTTGAATTCTATTTAAATGTGCAATTTTTTTAATGAATGAATTCCGCGAATGAAAATCTTACTGTTGAATCTTTGTAAAATAGGAAAAATTTTATAACAAACAGGAACAGTACCTAGAGAACTGAAAATCAAATCAAATTCAATACAACGTTATAAAATTCGGTAAGACACGTGACAAAAAATGACGAATATTAAATTTCAGAATTACGTGAACCACAAAATGAATAAAAAAAAAATTTTAAATCTAGATAAAAAATAAATAAATAATAATTGGCGAACATTTAATTTCTAAGAATACAAAAAAAAAAAAAAATTCAACATCTGATCTGACTCTCAGTCTCGTTTAACAGAAACAACCAGTTTAAGTTTATTTTTATTGAAGAAATTAATAATTTTTCTGCAAATTAAATTAAATCATTTAAAGAGAATTGTGCCTGATATGACAACATCAAAAATAACGTCTATAAATAAAAATGAATGTTCACATATGGTCAAAAAACTTTTTTAATTCAACTTTGTTTCGTTTTGTTTTCTTTTTTATTTTCATTTTGTTTGGCTTCATTTTGTTTGGATAAATTTAAGAAAGGGACAAAAGAAAGTTTCTAATACATTTTAATTGACTTTTGTTGTATTCCTTTTGCGGTTAAAATATATTTGCAAATATCACTTTTTATTATATTGAGTTTAATAAAAAAAATTGCACAGCGCATGTGAACAGAATTGATTGAAATTTTTTTTAACCTTAAAATTATTGAAATTGAGGATAATTAATATTTTATATTTGTGTTGAAATGAAAAAATTTCAATAATGTTGATTGTCTCTTTTTATTCATTTTAAAAAATCTCTCACGATTAGGTACAAATTATATATTTATTTTTTTTGTTGTCGTAAGGAATTCTGATAGATTTATATAGAAAGTAAACAAACACACAAACACACACACACACAAATTATTCATTTAACTTTGGAACTTCCCAATTCAATGTATATGACTCTCTTATTCAGTAATCATAACCTAATAAACTTCCACTGAATAGAAATGGGAAATTCGGTCAAATTTAGAGAAATAAAAATGAAATTTAATAAATAAAATTGAAATTTAATTACGTGAAACATCAACTTTACTAATGCAACAATATTAAGTGAAGGTTAGTTGAGTGTAAGGGAGATAAAAAATATGCATATGAAAAATAGGAACATAAGTCCAACTTCAATTTATTACGTCACTAATAAGAAACTTCCAAGTAATTTTTAAAATTTTAGGACTTCTTATCACAACTCCTGTAACGTTTTTTATTAAAGAGAATAATGAAAAGGATTCAATTTATTTTGTAAAATTTAAATAAATAAAAATGTTTATTTACCTTTAGCCCATCCAGTTAATACATTTCCAAGATATGCAACTTTAAATTCAGGATCTGGTTCACTGATATCCACACTACTTGTACGTCGTCTTAATAAACGACCTAAACCTCTTGTTAATGTTCTCATTGCTTTAGCACTTAAATCCATATCATGTGTTTCATTAAAATCTTTAATTTGTAATTCATCACCACCATTTTCTTGTGTACTTTTATGAAATCTTTCATTATTATTTATTTTTGTTTGTACAACATTTGTTGTTGTCTGTTGTTCTGTTCTTTTTGTACTATAAGTATTACCAAATAAACGTGCAATTGATGCACTTTTTACAAATTTTGGTTTATCTTTAATTATTGTTGATGGTGATGGATCACTTTTTTTTCTTGGATGAAAATTAAATATATGCAATTTTTCTAATGAACTTAATGATGATTTAACTGGACATGTACTACGTACATCACAATCACCAAATAATGTACCTGGTATTCGTTGTTTTATTGTTAAATTATCATTTTTTATTGGTGTCGTTGTTGTCGTTGTTGTTGTTGTCTGTGATGATTTTTCTACATCAGATTTATTATTATTGTTATTATTACTTTTACTATTATTATTATTTATATTGTTATTATTATTTATAGTTTTACCATTTGTTAATTTTCCCGATGATGTTAATAATTTATCATTATCAGTATTAACATTTTTTGTACATGGTAAACATACTTTTGTTGATTGTACTGTTGATGTTTGTACAAAATCAACTTCATCTTTTGATGATAATAATTCTGATTCAGATTTTAATCTTTCATCATTATTATCATCCATTTTATTTGGCTTTTGATTTTCAAGAAACAACATTTGAATGAAATTACAAAATTTAGAACATTTGAATAAATTATTATTATTATTGCTGTTGTTTTTGTTTTTGTTCTTGTTGTTGTTTTTGTTTTCTTTTATAAAGTTTAAAAATTCACTTTATTTAAATCGTTTAAAAAAATTGTCATTTATGAAAAATATTTTCACGTTCTAATGAAATATTTTTAAATGTACTTTTTCTTCTTCACTGTAAATAAGTTTTTTTCTTTTTTCTATATCCGTGTCAATATTTTAGCACGTTCCTTTTAATCATTTTCATATATTATTAATAATTTATTAATCAAAAAGTTGGAATTTATTTTTATTGTTTTTTAGTTAGCACGTTTTCATAATAGCCAACCATATTGGAACAAAAATTTGGATGTCATGTTTTTGTATATAACAGAAAAGAATATCAAATGAAATTCTGTATAAAACAGTTATCCGTGTCAAATGGTCAAATTATTAAATTTGATATTCTATATTTTTTTTTTTTACCGGTATTTACAATCCCAACACAAAACTATTAGATTTCAAAAGTCACTAAACAAAAAAAAATATTATTATTATTTTCTTCAATTCTTTTTAACTATTTTTCTTCTTCTGTATATTCAATAGAGAAAAATAGAACAACAACAACAATAATGAAAGAAAATATTGAAGAATAAATAATATTAGAACAAAATATATTATGGCGTATTAACAGTGGCGTGCAGGGTGGTGATCTCTCTCTCGCTCCTCACGGTAAATTATAAATATTTCTCTGTTCCTATGTATGTGTGTACATGTATGCATGTATGTAGCTGTAATTTGATATTTTTTTGTTCTTTATTATTGTTATTATTATTTTATAATAATAATAATAATAATAACATGAAGTGTTAAATATAACGGAAATCACTGAATTGTAAGAAAATAATAATAAGAAAAAAAAACTTCCGGAAATTTCTTTTAATTGTTTTAAATTATAAAGTCTCTCTGTTTTTTATTTATTATTTTTGTTCTTTGTAAACTATTTTTTTTTTTTTAAATTTTAATTTCAATTTTTTCCTTGATCATAGATTTTTATTTATTTATTTATTTTTATTTATTAATAAAATTTAACGTTTTTTTTTTGTCCCTCATTATTTTTTTTTCTTCCATATAATTTATTTTTAATAAAATATTTAATAATAAATCAATTTTTAAATTTGTCACTTATTATTATTTAATTTTCATTTCCAACAAAAACAACACAACACAAAAAAAAAATAAAAAACAAGTGAAGAAACACAACAAAAGAACAAATAAATTATATTATTTTTTTTTTAATTACAAATTATGAACAATAGATGTCACCACTTACAAATAATATTTTAATAACATATTAATGTACGAACACAACTCACATACACACCCATTAATAATAATAGGTAATAATCGCAAAATCACAAATCGCAGTCAATTGAAATTAAATACATCAAGGTGATCGAGGTCACACAGTCAATCTGCAATAAAAAAATAAAAAAAAAATGAGTTAATTTTGTATTCATGGCAGCCAACAACATAATAATTTTCTATTGTTTTTATTTTTTATTTTTTTTTTGTTTTTGTTATTTTTTTTTTTCTCTTTCTGTCTCAATTTTTGTTTTTGTTTTTGAGTTTTTCTGATTTAGTATTTTATTTATTATTATTAAATAAATTGTAGTTAGTTAGTAAGTTATTTATGATTTATTATTATTATTAAAAACAATTTATTTTTGTTTTATGTAAGTATTCAATGTTGGAAGAAAAAAAATACAAAAGAAAACGTTTAGGAAAATATAATTTACAAAAAAAAAACAACAACAACCAACAAACAATAATAACAACAACAACAACCACAACACATTCATACATACATACAACCATACAAATAGATTGAATATTTTTGATCCCCATATAAAGTCATCTGACTTTATTTAATTGTGGTAAACGAGTGTGATTTGTTGTTGTTGTTATTGTCTTGTTTTGTTTGTGTCTTTTGTCTTCAAGTTTTTAAAAACTAATCGGGGTAAGTAGCAAAGAGGTCATATTTTTAAAAAAGAAGAAAAAAGAATTATTAAAAATAAAACAGTAAGGTACAAAAAAAAAAGACTGTAATTCATCTTTAACTTTAATAAAAAAAAAATAACAAACAACAAAAATAAAAAGACAAACGTGAAACAAAGAAACATAACTTATTGTTCATCTTAAAAGAATAAATATAATTGAGAGTCGTAAATTGACTATTTATTGTTAGGGTCCATTCATTTTCAATTTCATTGGAAAATATTACAAAAGGGCTTTGGGGAAAATCTTATCATTTAATTATTCAATTGTATTAATTTTAGATGATTATGACACAAATATACAACAAAGTGTCCAATTTGATGTCCATTTAAAGCACCTTAACAACAATCCTAATAAAACTAACTACAAATCTAATAATTTTCTCTTGTGGATTAAAGTACAAAAAAAAATTTATTGCAATGCAAATCTTTTCATAAAGAATAAATTAACAATTACAAAATCATCGTTTAATTAAAAAAAATATAAAAAACAAAAACATTCCATTTGCTTCTCTCGTGTTAATTTTTTTCTTATTCTTCTGTTTCTTAATTAGAAATTATAATTAAATTTTAATTGATCTAAAAATATTATGTAACAATTGGAAGAAGAAAAAAATGTACTACAATTAATTATTGCAAAGCAGAGAGAGAGAGAGAGAGAGAGAGAGAGAGAGATAGATGTTGATGTCCAATTCATACATTATTTATAATTCTATTTTATTTCTAGTTAGATATTTTTAAGTGTTTGATAGACTTAAGTATATCTAACTGAGTTAATTGTATTCAATTTTATTTAATTAATTAAAAATTTATAATTTCAAACGTAATTATCTGACGTTTGCACGTTTTCATTTAAGAGAAAAAAAAACAAAAACAAAAACAAAAACAAAACATATTCAATCGTTTTCATTTTATCTATTTATTTATTTTTTTTAAGTTCTATTTGTTGTTGTTGTTGTTGTTGATTCCACGTGATGATTAAAAATAAGAAGAAAAAAAATTAATTCAAAAATAAAAAGAGAGAGAGAGAAAGAGAAAGAGAGAAAAAAAAAACAAAGTGTTCACAATCTAAGAAATTATCTATATTAAGTTTAAAGATTATTTGTCTTGCATATTTGGACAAAAACAAACAAAACATTTTTTTTTTTTAATTTTATTGTCTCTGATTGTATAGAAAGTTTTTTTTATTATTATTTGTGTTCCGTGGAAACATCTCACATTAATTTCATAAATACAAAAACAACAAAAAAAAAACAACAACAACCAAAAACAAATCATTATTAAATTAAATTGAATTTTACTGCGTTACATTTTTATTTTTCTTTTTATCTTTCCTAAAAACAAAATTTACCTTCTTAATAAATCGGGTATCGTATAAATGTAAGTAAGAAATATTATTGGACATATTATTGGACATGTGATACGGTTACAAATTTCTTTGTAAATTTAACATCAAAAAAAAAAAACAACAACAAAAGGTGACATGCGTTGAATTTACAAAATATAGAAAATATCTTTCATATTTTTTTTATTGCAAATAATTCATTTTTATTATACGGTAAGTTGAGTTCTCTCTACCTGCCAACCACCACCTACCCCCCCCCCCCCCCACAAAAACCACTAAGTACATTATTTTTCAACAACACAAATTGACTTAAATTAATTTCGTAATTTCGTGACACGTGAAAATATCCATCAAAATGAATTTAGATTTGTATTTTGTTGGAACGAATATCAACGATAAGTGTCTGGAGGGAAAAGTTTGTTTTGATTTAACAAAAAAAAAATTTTTAGAATTTAAAAAAAAAAAAAAATGTGAAGAGAAAAAAAAAGTTCAATTAAAAAATGAAATTGTTTTTCATGATTTTCGTGGTTTAAGTGAAAAAGAAGAAGTGAATCGGTACACATACAAATTTGTTGTTATTCTTGTGTTCATTGTTACAAACGTAAGTCACGTGTGTCTAACAAACGTAAGTCACGTGTGTCATATACGCGTTCGTGATACATTTTTTTTTTCTAGTTTACTTGTCTTTTCTTGGTTTGCGATTTTATTTTTTATTTTGAAAGTCAAAAATTTATTGATAAAATAACAAATGATTTTGTTCTTTTTTTTTTTTTATATTTTTTATTGACAGAAAAAAAAACAAGTCTTATATAAGAAATAAGCAATAAAGACAAAAAAAACCCACGATCCATCCTACAAATAAAAAAAAAAAAAAAACATCTTACAAAAATTATGTAATTCCCTCTTGAAATCTTTTATACGGCGAGACAAGAACAAAACAAAAAAAAAAAAAAAAACAAGAAAAAAAACTAAACTGTAATTTGATCTTGATCTCGTTTTTCACAAAAAAAAAAAAAAAAAACACTTTGTGTCCTTAAGAAGGCCAATATTAGAAACCAGCATTTTTCTTAAATATTTCTTAAATCTTTTCTTTTTTTTTTTTGTTGTTGTTGTTAAGAATGTCACACGCGAAAGTTACAAATTTCTGTTTTTTTGTTTTTGTTTTATTTCATTTTTTGTGTACAATTATTTTAAAATTCGATAAACGTTATTTCGCTTCAATGATTTCCTTCGATGAAACAAAAAATAAAAAAAAAAAAAGAATCAAAGTAAAAATTATGCGAATTTTATATTTTATTTCTCATACAAACAAACAAACAAACGAACAGACAACAAACGTAAAATCAAAAAACAAAATACAGAACACACAAAATTACATGACGAAAAAATAAATTACTATAAGAAAAACGCAAGACACTCTTGAGTTGGTTCGAAAGTTAAATTTAAAGTTAACAAAAAAAGAACAACAACAACAACAACAACAGAAAATGTCAGAGGTGGTCAAACTTTCCATTGTGACAAGTCTTCTTATTGTTCTCGTTTTTTTTTTTCTTTTTTCTTTTTTCTTTTCTTGTCGACAAAAGAAGAATGTTGAAAATATTTTTTAGACAAAAAAAAAAAGAGACAGAAAAAAAAGACAAAAACAGATTCAGAGTTCAAGTGCAAGCACAGACCGGAATTAAATTATAATTTATGAAAAAGTTAAATGAATCGGATTATTTACGCTGAATAAAACCTTTGCAAAAATATTAGCATAATTTTTTTTTTTTTGTTGTTAGAAGAAATAAATAAATTGATATTATTCTAATAAGATGGTAATTAAGAAAAAATGAACCTCACTCTGCCCGACCCAGCAGAGTACATCAGTCAATTTTTCTTCATTTATTTTTTTCTTTTGTTTTATTTTGTAATAATCTTTCGTCCTACGATCAAAAGTCAAAGACAACATAAACTATACAGAAATGTTAATCCATGGTATTTTCTATAAACACGTCTGCATATGTATATTCGTGTGTGTATGTGTGTGTGTGTGTGTGTGTATGTGTGTGGGTTTACATAATGTTAATATTATGCATGAAAAAAAAAATGATATGCGCGCACATAAAATATTGAAACAATGATAAAAGAAAATTTATTAGGGAAATTTTTTTGCTTATATAGAAATGTAATGTACTCGATCATTTCTTATGCGTTAAGGGACATAATCATCAACTAAAAATCTAAAATTAATAAAATCGTTAACAGTAAGAACGAATTCAGTCAGTTTGAAGTTTAATTTAAGAAATTATTAAGTTTATTTGTAATTTAAATTTAAATTAAATTTTACACAGTTTAAACATAAATTGCCCTTAAGACAATCAATAACAAATAAATTAATAGCAACAAACAATCAATAAAATTTGCCAAAATCACACACACATACAGACGCATTGTCACATAAATAAACAGAAGTCACATAATTGAATTAATCGAACAAAAATATTTAAAACAAAAAGGAATTTTTTAATAAAATAATAAAAAAATAACAAATAGAAACAACAACAAAATCAACAACAACAAGAACAACAATAAAAGGCAAACAAGTTCAAATTATGTAAAAAAAAAAAAAAACAAATAAAAGAAAAAAAGAAACAGAAAAAAAACACCTTGCGAATTTACCGTGAAATTAGAATAAATAGAAAAGAAGAAGATTTTCTTTCTTATTTTTTTTAGTTTTTTGTTTTTAGTTTTTTTATGTAATTTTCTATTTTTGGTTGAAAAAGACTTTTTTTGTTTTGTCTTTATTTCTTTATTATCAAAAAGAAACAAATTAACAAATCTTTATAAGATCCCAAAATAAACACACACACACACACACACACACACACACACGCACAGTCAGTCTTTTTCTAATCAAACATCTTCTATTAAAAAAAAATCTTAAAACAAATAAAAAAAAAAACAAAAAACAAAAAACGAAAAACGAAAAACGAAAAAAAAAAACACAATAAAAAGATTATTAAAAAAAAAGTAACAATAATTTTTGTTATTTATTAAAAAAAAATTTAAAACTAGAAACAACAACAACAATAAAAAAAACTAACAAAACATTTCCTGCTTCCGGTTTTATGTTCTTTTCTTTTATTGCTTTTTTTTTTTTCTTCATTTTTTTCTTTATAATATTTTTTCTTTAGCAGTTTTTTTTTTTTATTTTTCTTACTTGAAACAACAGAAAATAAATAAATAAATAAAAAACAGAACAGAACAGAACAACGAACAGATTCGTTAAAAAAAAGAAAAAGAAACAAAACAACAACAACAACAACAACAACAACAAAAATAACAACAACACAAAGACGTGTGCTCCGCTTTCATTTTTATGTTTGATTTTTTTTCTGTTGTTGTTGCTGTTGTTGTTTTTGTATTAACATTGTTGTTGTTTTCATTTATTTTGTTGTAGTTTCTGTGTTGCTGTTTTTTTTTGTTATTGTTGTTATTGTTGTTGTTTTAATTTCAGTTAATATTTATCTATAAAAAAAGTTTACTAGTTATTTGTATTTACACTTTTTTTTTCTGTTGTTGTTGTTGTTGTTGTAATTGAAACAATGGAAACAAGAGAAGAGAAACAATTCATTTTTAATGTTATTTCTCTCTTTTGTTTTTGTTTTTGTTTTTTTTTTTTTTGTTAATCATAAATTCTAGGAATTTCTTTTAAATGAAAAGGGATTTTTTTAAATGAAACGTCTACATATGTAGAACGAGTACGAGAATCTTGTGACTTGTGTCGAAGAAAACAACGTAAAAAAAAAAATTTTTTAAAAATGGAATCCAGTTCAACCCTTTTTCTTTTCTTTTGTTTTAATTTTTATATATTTTTTTTTTGTTCTTCTTTTCCCTTCTCCTTTTAAAGTAATCCAATACAGTCTGACTAAAGCATTTTTATAATATCTACTTTTTCTTCTTCTTCTTCTACTTTATTCTATAAAATAAAGATAATTAATCTATCTATCTCTATTTCATTCGTACACACACAAGCACACACACACACACACACATACTGATGTAGAGAGAAAAAATACAATAAAACAAATCAATTCTATTTTATTTTCGAATTCGAATCAAAAAAAAAAACAACAACAACAATAAAAATAGAATGGAATTTTTCAGTTATTGTTAATGTTGTTGTTGTTATTATTGCTGTTGTTGTTGTTGTTGTTTTATTTGTGTCTTTTTTCTCGTTTACAAATGGGCCGTGAGAAAGTATAACAGCAGGTTTATTTTTATTCTTTTTTTTTTTTTTAAAGAGATTCCATACGAAAACCAAACCAAACGAATGTAATATACAACAACAACAACTACAACAAGTTTTTTGTGTATATAAAAGTACAAGAAATGAACTTCAATTAACCACCACCGGAGGGCTTTTTGTTTGTGTTCTTTTGCATTTTTTTTTTTTCTCTTTTTCTTTTTTAAATAAAACGATATTTTCTTCTTCTTCTTCTTCTTCTTTCTTATTATTATTATTATTATTTTATAAATTTTGCATTGTGAAATCAAGTTTTGGTTTTTGTTTTTTTTTTTTTTTTTGTGTTTTTGTATAGATTTTTTTTTTTATTTTTTTCTTCAATAACTTCACTTGTTGGTTAAGAGGTAAGTTTATTAGCTATTAACTTACTTATTCGTATTGTTAAAAAATTTATTATTTTATTTAAAGATTAGCTAACATAATCGGTTCTGTTACATACACTTCACGTAATAAAAATAAAAATCTAAATAATGAATAATTTACATGATCTAAAATTTTAAGATTTTAAAGAAATTTAAGATGAACCAAATTTTTCGATTGGAATTTATCTTTCCCGCAAAATCATAAAATTTTAAATTGTTATTATTTTATTTTAACAAAATCAAATCAAATCAATTCTTTTTTATGGTCGTATGTTTTTTTTTTTTTTTTTTCTTAATTCAATTTATTTGTTGTTATTGTTGTTATTGTTGTAATCCCACCCTAGACTTCCAAAGTGCAATAAATCGCACAATAAATGAATAAACCAAAAGTCATATAATGTAAAACGAACAGAAGATATTTTCCTCCTTATACGTTGTGTTTCCACCCCCCCCCCCCCCCCATTTTCTCTTCAATTGCAACATTAAAACAATAAATTATTTTTCATAAAAAACAAAAACAAAAAAAGGAAAACATAAATTTTTTTTTTTCCAATAAAAGAATAAACAAAAAAAAAACAACAAAACGTCTAAATTTCCGGTTGAATTCCAAAGACTAAAAAAACAAAAAACTGAATAAAAAAAATAAAAACAACAACAACAACAAAAACAGTTTAAAAAAAAAACCGAATCAAGCAGAACAAGAAAATTAACAAAACCGTAAAAAGAAAAAAAAAAAAATATTAAAAATTAAATCAAATCAAATCAATAAAAATTACAATTTTTTTTTCTTCTTTTATACAATCCAAAGAATTTTTTTTTTTTAATCTAATCTTAAGACGTTTTTATAATTGTAAGTGTATGTGTGTGTGTGTGTGTGTGTGTTGTATTTTTCATTCGTATGGAAAAAAAAAATATTAATTTTTTTTTTTGTTAAATTAATTTTTATGGCATTTTTTTGTTGTTGTTGTTGTTTTTGTTGTTTTTTTGTTTTTTTTTTTGATTCTATTGATTTTGATCAGAATTAAATAATAACGCAATCAGTATGTATGATCGGAATTCAATCGGAAATAAAGTTAAAATTTAGAAAAAATTCGATTAAATCAAGAAAGTAAAAATATAAAAATATAGAAGTGGAAGCAGAGATGAAAGAAGAAGAAGAAAGAAAAAAGAAAGAGAGAGAATCATTGTTTGGTTTGAATAAACCAAAAAAAAAAATAAAGGGCCAAGTCAAACATGAACACACACTCGCTTTGTTTTTTGTTTTTGTTTCTTTTTCTTTTATACTTTCATCTTTTGTTATTTTTTTGTTATTTTTTTTTTTCTTGAGATAAAATGTTAAAAAATATTCCGGTAATAACAGGGTAATTAATAATTGGTACATATTGTCTTGTATCCAGATTTATCAGGACAATTTTACACTACACGATGATAAAATTTTTATCAAAGAACAAACATCAAATAATCTTTACAATCTTGACGACTACGAGTAACTTTAGATATGGATTCTCCAAAGATTTTATTCTAATTGACTTCACGTGAATTCTGAATCACAATTCAGTTGAACTAAAATTATCTTATTTTCTTAATTACTGAATTTAATAATTTCATACAATTGTCAGATGCGTTCCTTCATATAAATTCTAATTTTCCATTAAAATCGTTCCATCCATACAGACTGGACTGAACAACAAATAATTTATTCAATAAAAAACAAATAAAGAAGAATCGCGACAAAACATAAATATTTTTCAATGAAACTGAAAAAAAAATATATTAATTTCCACTTGATCGATTCTCACATTACAAATATACCACAATAAGAAAAAAAAAAAAAAAACAAATTTCAATAATAGGCAATAAAAGAAAATTGAATAAGAATAAGAAGCAAAAAAAAAAAAAAATCAAGTTAGTTTTGAAATAAAAAAAATAAATAAAATATCGAAATTTTTTTTTTTTTTTGTTTCGAAATAAATATTCCATGATGGGTTGGGCTCTTTTCTTATGGGTATCATATATATGTATGTGTGCACATGACTAAATAGATTCAATAATAATAATTATTTTCATTTTTGGTTAGGCAAATGGATTTCATAAAGGAGGAAAAAAGTGAAAGAGACACAAGATAGAAAATATGCAATTAAAAATTGCAACAAATGCATAAGAATGCATTTTTTTATTATTTGTACATTTTGAAAAGAAAAAATTTAAAAAGGTAACATACAAAAAGTATTGCAACAATTCCTATACGAAACGTCTTGACTAAATAATAAAAAAAAAAAAAAGAAAACAAACCAAAACAAAACAAACAAAATAAATGAAAATGCTAAAATTAAGAAACTTATTTATAAGAAGAAGAAGAAGAAGTCAGTAACACAGAAACGTAGAACTATAAAATGCAGGTGTAAAATTTACCTGTGAATAAATAAATTCTTTAAGACAAAACCAACGCGCTGATGTCGCTTTGTTTTTTTTTTTTTTGTTTAAATGAAAATATTGATTCTTAAATGGAATCTTTCGTTCTTCTTTTTTTTAGAATTGAATTTTTTTTTTACCGATTTTGTTTTTTGGGTTAAATCACAGCCAGGTGCAATTGAAAGTTTTCACGTAAATTCTTTCACATTTGTATTTTAAGTAAATTGTGATTTTTTGTTGTCAATTTCAGTAAATTATTTTAATCAATACTTTTTGTTACTTTTTGTTACTTTTTCTGTTTATTGAATTTTGAAACAATTTGTATTGAAGCGGAATAATTTATTATCCAAAAGAAACAAAATTTAAAGGGTAACAAAAAAAAAAGCTATGATTGCAGCACATTCAAAGTGAGTATTATTGACAAAAGTCTCGTCATATCTCCAAAATAATTACCACCCTTAATCTTTGAATCTAATCCATAAGTACAACTTTATTTTTTATAGGATTTCCTCTTGTAATTTGAACCACGTACAATATTTAATTTGAACAAATTTCTTGTGTTCAGTCTAAATGAATCCACCAGTTACAAGTAGACGCCATCAGAAGGTGTATTATGAACCCAACAATTTAAAATATAATAAGGTTATTCCCCCCCACCAAAAATAACCTATAATTGTGTTAAGTTTTCCGACACTTATGTCTTTACCCACATACGAATTATTTAAATTATTTGTTATAAAATTATAAGCGCCACAATTTCTGACAATTTCAAACAATGAATGTATTATGATGAGTTCACCAAACAAACACAATTCCAGGATCAAAATTCAACTTGTATGAATTGACTATTTTTATTTTTTATATATATTTTGTTCTTCTTTGCAAACACTGAACTCAAGTGTTAAAAAACAAGACAAGATGAACATGACGATGTCAGTATGTGGCAAAACTGATTACATAAATTATTTATTAACAAAAGAATTCACACAAAATTGTTTACGATTTACTCTTTAAATTTGCACTCAATTATCATAAAAATTTTGGCACATTAAAAAAAAAAACTTAATTTATTCAAATTTCTCTTTCTTCAAAGTTTTTCTTAATTTTAATTTTAAAATTTTTTTTATCTCTATGTGAATTCTATTCACTTGTCGTTGTCAGTGATCTATGTTCTTTGTATGTTTTTTTAAACACTTCTATGCAACGTTTATTGTTGTGTGTATATATATATTTCTTTTTCTGTATTTCATATTTTAAGAAGATCATTTGCTTAAGCCAAAAGAAATTGAATTAAAAAAAAAAAGAACACAAAAAAAAAAGTGCTTAATAATTTCCGTTTAACCCATAAACAACACAGTGCATGCCGTATGTCTGTCAATCAATCAATCAATAAATATTTTATTTTTATTTTTCATTTACTTATGTGACTGAACGTCTTAACTTAATCAGAAATTATTTTCATGTTTAGAAAGATATTCATTTACAAATGATCGCACTTTTTCGATGTTTGTACAAATAAGAATAATTGATACTTTTTTTTTTTTTCTTTTTTGTTTGAATAAATTATAAAGACGAAGAAGAAGAAGAAAAAAAAAAAGTTATTTGTCGGTTCAGAAACAACAACAAGAACAACGTAATAACGCTACAAAACACATAATTAAATCAATAAATTTATTTTGTGTTGACTTTGAAGTCAAAAAAAAAAAAAAAAAAACAAAAAATAGAAAAAAATAAAAATTATGAAAACATTTGATATTTTATCGAAAGACTTGTGTGTGTACGGCTGTGTGTGTGTGTGTGTATGTTTATAACGCCGACAGCCGACAAATAATAAAATTTAGAAGATAATTTTTTCTAAAGAAGCCAAACACAATGCGTAATATTAAATTTCGAGAAAATAATTGGTTTCAATGTTCATATAGTTTAACTTCATCATCTTACCCCACCCCTCCTAACCCTCACACATCACCCCCCTTTTTCTTGTTCTATTTTGCCTCATTTAATTAATGTTACAATTTAACAAAAAAAAAAATAATAATAATAAAAAACACAAATTAACAATATCAGAAGAATCACGCAATCCATAAACTTCTTTTAAAAAAAAAAAAAAAACCAGAAGATGAAGAAGAAGAAGAAGAAGAAGATGTTAGTGTTGTAAGTATTCACGATCACGAGAATTAAAAATAATCAGATGTACTTAGTTATATACTTAAATAAATGAACGTTAAACTTCTAATTAAACAGAAGAACATTTATATGCGTGTTAATGGACGTAACGCATTTAAGAAAATTATTAGACTTTGTTATAAGAAAAACAAAAAAAAATATTGTGGTTTCTTTTTTTTTCTGGAATGAAAGTAAAAGAAAATGTATAATCAGATTGTCTAATTTAAATGAATTTAAGTTCAAATATTAACAAATGAATTCATTAATTATTATTCAACTTGAATCATGTTTTGTTTTTGTTTTTTTTTTCTTTTTTACTTCATATTCGTGAATATGGACCCGGCGTGGCAGAATCACATAAATTCATTTATTTCTTCTTGTTTTATTTTTTTTTTTTTGTTGTAATTTTTAATCTTTTCTTTTTCTGTGAAATTTAATATTCGTTCGTTTTTTTTTTTTATTTTATGAAAAAAAGAAAATTAGAAATTTCAACCGAAATAAAAAAAAATTTGTGTTTTTTTTCTTCTCTCTTACAAAACGAAAAATAATTTTTGACTTTTGATTGAACTTGATTGCACTTGACTCTGGACTTAGAATAAAAATGATCTTCAATTTTTATGTTAGTCTCTGATTAAGTACGATTAGTTAATTTCATTTCACAATAATTCAAATATTGTGAATGCGGCATTAATAAATACGATCTGTACTTTGGCACTTAATTTGTGTAAATTTGTAAATTTGTAAATTTGTCTAAAAATAGTTTCTGTCAATTTAACAAATTTAGTTTAAAAATAGCATTTTTTTCTTGTTCCTGTTACTGTTGTTGTTGTTGTCTTTCTATTTAAAAAAAAAAAACAAAGAAATTCTTTCTCTGGTTTTCCTTCTTTATTTTTTTTTCCTAAATCTAAAAATGAATTTTTTTTTTTTAAGCGAAATTTTGTTGTTTTTGTAAAAAATGATTAAAAAAAAAAAAAATGTAAAAAAAGACGAAAGAATTAATTTCGTATATAATTATTTATAATTTCACTTAATCTTCTTATAAATAGATTTCTCACATAAATTGTATCAATTTAATTTCTGTCTGAATGTCTGATCGTCATCTGTTTTATTTTTAATTTATATAGACAAATAATTGAAGGTCGTTTAATTATACGCTGATTTTTTTTTTTTTTTACCAACATTAATTATTGATTGTTTTCATCATTTTCTTCTTCTTACATTAAATAAAACAAAAAAAATTGTTGTCTGCGTTAAAACAATTATTATTTACTGCAAATAATAATTAAATTAAAATGATTTTAAATTTAATATTTATAAAAAATGCATCACAGACAAATCAATTAAAACTTTTAAATTAATTTTTTTTCTTTTGTATATTTATAATCAGAAGCGTCAGTACGTCATCATTTTTATGTTTGATTTTTATTCTGTTTCCATGTGAAAATTTACAATGAGAAAATTGTATTTTCTTTTATTTCACTTGAAGCACATGAGAAGAGTTCACTATTAAACGAGATACAGAAAGATAAAATTTCTAATTTTGTCATTTTACAACCCAGATTTTTTTTTGTTAGTTGCTAATTTTGTTCAGCTCAAAATATTCCTTTAATTCAAATAATTCAAACTTTTTTTTTTTTTACTTTAAATCAATAAAATTTTAATTTTGTCTTTATTTATAGAAATTCTCAATAAATTGACTTTCCTTAATTTCAAAAGAGAAAAAAAAAAAAGATATTTCTTTCTAAAAATTCTTCAACTCAAGTTCAAGTTTCTTTTGTGTGTCTTAAAATTTTGTAGATAAAACAAAAAGTTGTGCCTCTTATGTTCACTCGATTTGGCCACTCCCGATATCTGATAATGATACTCTTGAGTTTTGATCAATTGATGGGATTCACTTAGAAAGTTAATAATATATTTTTTTTTATGCTTTTATTTTCTATTTTACCAAAACAAAAAACAAAAAAAGTTTTCCTCGTTTTTTTTTCTCTCTTGATTTGCAAAAAAAAAGATCAAACAGAAAAAAAAAAACGCAAACATCAGAGAAGCATAAAACAAAAACATAACGAAATTGACAAGATTAATTAATAAAAGTAAAGAAAAGAAAACGAACGAACGGACAAAAACAAAAATTGTAAAACAATAGAAATTTATAAGAAGTTCACAGGGAGATTGTGTTCGAATCAATTTTTGATAAAAGAAAAAACAAAAACTTTACCATTCACTATTTTTCTTTCGTTTGTCTTTTTTTTTTTTTTTTTCGTTTGTTTTTGGTTTGTGACAATTGCCAATTAATGAAAAAGAAATTCGATTAGATTATGGAAGAAATTAAAAATAAAAATAGAAATTCCTTACTAATTATAATTTATAAGAAAATCGTTAACAGTTTTTTTTTTTTTTGTTTTGCTTTTTTGGTTTTGTTGAATTTTGTATTTATCTATAAAACTTCCGGAACATTCACCTTATTTCTTCCATTTATTTTGTCCTGCCCAAAGCAAACAACCAAACTAAAGTAAATATAAAAAAAAATAGAAATTATTGGGCAAAAACAACAACAGTAATTTTTTGTATGGAAACCAAATTTAATTAGGTAATCCAATTTTTAGTTATTTAATTACTTAAAAATTAGTACACAAAACAAAGAGGTAAGTAGTTGAACTTATGAGTATGAAATAAATAATTAATTTTTATTTGTTTCAAATTAAAAAAAAAAAACTTTCATATGTTTGACTAAAATTATTGATTATGGAATTATGGACTTTGTGACGAATAAAAATCGTAATGGATTTTTTGTTCCAACTCATCACAGAAGAGTTTTAAATTTTTAATTTTAATACATACAAAAATCTGATGTCACTCGAAAATGACCTAAAATTATGGACAGAGAATGATCAAAGAATAAGATTTATTCGGTCACTGATTCAATCCATTAAATTCTATTGAAACAATAAAAAAAAAATACAAAAATCAAATAATAATAATAATAAGGAAACAGAGAGAAAAGGATCTTAAATTAAAATTAAGTACAAAATAAAAGTGAATGTTAACCCGGAAATGACCTTTGTAAACATAAACTTGTCATCCTATATAATTATAATTTTATAATAAATTTTATAATAAAGTTTGAGACCAATTTTGGTAGCCTTCATCGATTTGAATTTGTAGAATGTCAGATATTAGATTGGATTACGCAATGAAAACAAAACAAAAATGAGACGAAACAATGAAGAAAAAGAAGCAAAACAAAGAAATAAAAAACAACAACAACAAACTTTAAGTTTTTTAATTTTAATAAAAATTATTTTCTTAACTAAAAAAACAAAAAAAAAAAAACAATGAAACGTAAATTAACGTAAAATTAAAGATTTACGGTTTACGCTTTTGAAATTATTTAACTTAAATTTTAACCATCAACTTTAAACTAACTGAATTACTTTACTTTCTTTATAAATAGTTTTCCTTACATAAATCAGTTACTTAACTAAGTTACCTTACTGCAATTATATAACGTACTTAACTTAATGCAGTCGTCTAATGCATTTTATTAAAACAATTTATAAAAAAAAAATTAACTTTTTACCTTTTATAAACTTCATCTAACTTTTATTAACTTATTTTAACTATAACGTAATTAACTAATTATATTAAATCATTTTTAATAATTTAATTAATAACAATTCTAATCAAATCTGTTAACAAAACAAAAGAAAATGATTTTATTATGCCTATTTCATAACGACTTAATAAAAATAATAAAAGAAAAAAAAAATAAATAAAACAAACAAACAAACAAACTACAAAAAAAAAAATTATAATCAATCATGAATTGAAACAAGTTTCCTGAAATCAATTAAGACAAGTCAAACATGTTTTCCATTTTTTTTTTTTCTTTTTCTATTCATTTTTTCGTTTTTCCTTTAATAAATAAAATAAAGTAAAAAATATAAACACAAATATGTAATTACAAGTTTATAACTTTTTTTTTCTTCTTCTTTTTCTTCTTCTTCTTCTTTTTGTTTAACTCTTTTTTATTATAACTTTTCTTTGTATTGTACAAAGATCAGAATGTTTAATAAAAATTCCAGAACGTTCGTATACTTATTAATAATAATAAGAAAAAAAACTAACACCACCCCCCCTCCAACCAGCCAACACTTATTCTTTTTTTTTAACATTCTAAAATCTATACAAGAGAAAATTGTCTCATCTCTCTTAAAATATTAATGCGTTAAATTATGATTGATCGAATGAAACAGAGAGGAAGAGAGAGAGAGAGAGAGAGGGAGAGAGATTGAGCGTAAACTATTTCACCCTGACCCTGTGTTAAAGTCTTTTAGTTAACATTTAATAAAAAAGACAATTTAATCAATTTCAATTAAATGATTTTTTTATTTAATTTCCATAATTAAATTGAACTTGAAACTTTGATGTGTTTTTTTTTTTTTTTTGCTTTTATTTCTTGTTTCACAAAAATTCATTTTCTTTAATAAAAAAACACAAAAAAAAAATGGCGCTGAGGTCAAATCGCATAACAATTTTCTTTTTCTCTTTTTTGTTTTTTTTTTTTTGTTTTTCGTTTCATTTAAATGGAGTTTATTTTATTTTGTCATCACGTGACGTATTTTTTCATGTTGACATAAAAGCTTCATTTGTGTTTATGTTTATGTTTTGTTTTTTTCTTTTTTTGCCTCTGTGTTTTTATTGGGTGATCAATGGTTAGGTAAGAGTGGAGGCGAGTGTATGAAAACGTGTTTTCATTTTTGACAAACAAGAGCGGAAGTGGAATTGTGTATGTTTTTTTTTTTTGCGAGAGTGAAGATCAGTTTGACCTCTAATTTATAACAAACAACGAAACGACGTCGATGAAAAATAGTCTCATCAGAAGTCATTAATTTTTTTTTTTTGTTTTTTTATTTTTCATCTTTTTTCTTCAACATTTTTTCTTTTGTTTTGGGTGCGTTTCAGTCTAAAAATCGTACTAATTTAATGAAGAAAAATAAAATGATTTACTTGACGGTGTTTTTTTTTTGTGTGTGTGTCTTTATTTGTTTGTTTTCTTTACTGAAGCGGCCAACAAAAATATATTCAAACATTTTCTGTTATTAAATTAGAAAGAAAGAAAGAAAGACAGAAAGAAATAAAGAAACAAATAAAATATACTTTTTTTAATAAATTAAAACAAACAAAAATAATAATCATTATCATCATCATTAACATCATCATAATAATCATCATTGAAATTATTATGCTTTCTGATTTTATTCATGTGTACATATTTATTCGCTTGTCTTTTTATCTGTTTTTATTTTTTTTTTTATGACTAAATTAATGATTATTCAAGGCAGAGTCCACACAAAGGAAAGACAAGAGTCTCTGTCTCATTGTAAACACCCAATCTCTTACACCTCCCTTTCAATAAGATTCTTATAACCCCCACACCACCCCCCTTAAATACACCCCTTCTTTCGATTTGGGCACAAAGTAATAAAAAAAATAATTTTCTTTTTTTTAAAAATTTCAAATACAACAACAAAATATACAAATTTATTCTCATGTCTACAATTATAGTCTTTTGATTTCAACAATTGAATAAAAAAAAAAAAGAAAAAAAAATGAATAAAATTATTTGTCTCATTCTTCTTCTTCTTCTTCATCTTCATCTTCATCTTCATTTTTATACAATTCAAATAGAATTGATACCCAATAATTTTGCAATTAAAAATCGTCGATAAAAAATCGTCGAGAAGAAAAAATTAAATCAAAAAAAAAAAAAGGAAAAATAAGTCAATAGCATCTTTTTTATTATAAGTACTACAAGATTATATTCTTAACTTATTTTAACACAAAACTATGCCTACTTCTTCTTCTTCTTATTCTACTTCTTCTTCATAAAATTAACTCTTGTTTCATTTATTTTCTCTGATTCCAATGTTTAAGACGAAAAAAAAAAGTAAGTAAATAATTATAATAAAAAAAAAAAGTGTACATTTGCCTTGCGTGCAAATAGGCGGTGTATTAAATTTCTTTCTTTTCTTTATTCTTTCTTTCTTTCTTCTATTTTTTAAACCAAAACTCTAATAATAATAACAACAACAACAACAACAACAACAACAAATACGATACAATAATATATTATTTGTGTTCGCATAGTAATGTTTTCTATATTCAAAAAGAAAACTGTTAAAAAAAAAATTAAAACCCGATAAATAGATAGATAGAAAGAGATAGATAATATATTCTCTTAAAACTATTATATAGAAAATATAAAATGAAACAATTATTTGACCTTTGACTTGTATCTTTTACATAAAATCAAAAAAAAAAAAATCTTGTTTTAATTTTTTAATAAAAATAAATAAACAAATAAAGTTACAGTTAATTGAATTACAGTAAAACCTGTCTAATTTAGCCAATTGTAATAGGTCCACTTGTCAAATGTGACCACCGTACATATACTTTTGTGATTATACAAAAGTATAAATCAACTTTATTTAATCAGACATAACCTGAAGCATAAGATTTCTTGGAAAACTTGATGGTCTGATTAGACAGGTTTTACAGTTTTACTTCTAAAAAAAATTGTTGAAATGTTTCTAGTCTTATTTTATTTTTTCTTTTGTTTTTTTTTTATCAAGATCTAACAAAACATCTTTGTTTTACTTTACTTAACTTTAAAACAGTCAAATCAAAATGAGTCAATCTCATCTAAAATCTAAACTTAAAATAAAGAGAATAAAGAAGAAAACACAAAATAAAAATTGACTGACTTTAATAATAATAAAAATTAAAATGGAGATCAAACAGAAAGAGAAAAAGAAATAGAGAGAGAGAGAGAGAGAGACAGAGTGATCATTGGAATGTTGTAAAATGCAAATGTATAAAATGCATTTATAAAAATAATAATATCGGATTTATTTAAGAATAAAATAAAGACGATGTAGGGTTAGGAATGAGAAAAGAAAGGGGAGGGCAAAGCGATAATATTAATAATAAGTTAAATCAATTAACTTAATTCGGTCAATTTCAGTCTTTCAGTGCATTGACTTTTGTATGGGTATATTGGGAATTACGTATGCACATTTATGTGTTTTTGTAGTTTTTATTAAATCTCGCACAATGCGAGAGAATATTCTGGATTAGAATTCTGAGAAAAATATTTAGTAACTTTACTAAATCCCGCTCAACCGTACTCGTACCCATGGATATGTCCAAGAGTTTCGACTTTTTTTATGAGTGTTATTGCTGTTGATGTTGATGTTGTACTCGGATACAACGCATTATCTAATTCTTTATAACGAGATTCAAGAAAATCATTGTAGAATAATAACAACCAATCTGTGATAAAAATTTAAGAAGAAGTTTAATCAAGAACGTCTTTTTATTGAATAAAAAATAAATCAAAGTAAAATAATCGAATTCTTCCAACGGCAGATTAAAGAATTAAATCAAGTATTATATTTGTTCACTTTTTTTTCCGTAATCCATTCTACCTACCAACTAAATTACGTGGGTTGATTAACTGTCTTCTATATGAATATAATAAACTAAGTTTTAGATAAACTTAGTAGAAAAAAAAATGTAGTTAGAAAATAGGATGTAGGCAGACATATGAAGGATCAGAATTAACGAAACGTTTATCAGAATTTCAGATAAACACGGTAAATAAAAGAAAATTGTTCATAATATCCAACGGAGGAAAGAGAAATAACATTTTTCTTCATTTAGTTAAATTACAATACTTGGCTGATGAGTCAGACCAAAAGTTGAGAGACTCAGGTGAAGCATGTATAAGTATGACGCATACGATACGCACAATGCATACGTGCATATGAAAATAATTTAATTCAAAAATAATGAAGAGAAGAAGAAAAAAAAAAAAGTTGTAGTGAACTGATGGTCAACGTCAAGGACCTTTAAATTGTAAATGAATAAATAAGGAAGTCATATGCAAGACAGGTGCTTTAAGAGGATACCAGTATAAAAACATCTGCACTGACCTAAACAATTTTTTCTATCAAAATTACGATTAGAATCTTTTCTACAAGAAAACATTAAATAAATAACAAAGAAAACTAAAGTAAAATGAAATTGTAAAAAGAACGAACGAAATATAATAAAGGAGGAAACAAAGAAATAAAATATTAAGTTTTAAAAATTGAAGGGGATGTCAAAACTGCTCAATATTTCCACTGAAGTTTTTTATGGTAACAAAATGTGCTTCATATTTTCACAATTATTGTTTCCCTTCATTATGTTTCAAAAGGGAACAATTGACATATTTTTCCTTACTTGTAATTGACACAATTTTACTGAATCAAAAATTCATTTTTGATCAACTTAATTATTCAATCATTTGTTAATTTTGAAAAAGATTCTTATAAATAACTGTTGGTATTGAGTAACTTTACAACATATGGTTGATTTCTTAATGATCATCTTACGTATATTTCAATTATCATTCTGTAACCAAATATTTTTACAATGGTCCTATCATTCTCAATTAATATTATTCTATTTACTGTACCAAACAACAAAATTCCACTTAACATAATTAATAAATTGTAATCTTACACTAATAATCATATTATATTACTTTTACTATTCCAAAATAAAATAATTCAATAAAATTCAATAATTAAAGAAACAAAATTTAAAATCGATTAAAAATAAGTTTCAATTGGAAACTTTATTGATTTTTCATGATATTTATAATTCAATCAAATTCATAATATAAAATACAAACACTAACGAAAAATACAACTTCAAATACAACAATAACACTAACAATTGTTAGTGTCGGTGTAAATAAATTATTTAAACTTTTCAATAAAAATTAAAGGAATTCAATAGAAGAGAGAAACAGAAAAAAATGCACCTGATTTATGATGTTATTGTTGTTGTTATTGTTAAAATAACAAAAAAATGTACAACAACAACAATGAGTAAGAATAATAAAAAATAATAAAGAAAATTTAATTTTTTTTTTAACAGAAACTTTTGTATAAAGGAAACAAATCTAAATCTAAGATTAAAGATTTGACGATTTCAAGCCTAAACTTTTTTAAAAATTTTGTTTGTTTGTTTATTTTTTTTTTTATTTTCGCAAACTTTTGTAAAAGATTTTAATAATTTAATGAACAAAAAAAAACACACACACACACACAAAATTATAACATTTTATAATCATCGACCATAAATCGCTATAAAAAAAAAGAAGAAGAAGAAGAAGAAGAAGAAGAATAAGGAAAAAAAATCTAACAACTGAGTTCATAATAAAATTGTGAACCGTGAAAATAAAAAAGAAATCATTTGTCTGTTGTTTGTTGTTTCTTGTTGTTGTTATTATTATTCATTTTTTTTTTAAATTAACAAAAAAATATATAAAGAAGAAAATAAAAGAGGAAGACAAAGAAGAAGAAGAAGAAGAGGTGGAAGACAAAGAAGAAGAAGTTGTAGAGGAGAGTAAAGAAGTTAATAATAATAAAAGAGAGTGTACTTTACTACTTTATATTTGTACCTTCTTCTCCATATTTATAGAAAAAAAAACAAAAACAACAAACTAATATTTGAAAATTTACACATAATAATAAAAAATACCTACCGTACCTAGTTGAATTATTTTCAATGAAACAAAAAAAAATCACTATTTACAGAGTGACCCATAAATAAAATTTGATAACAAATTCTTTTCTTTATTTTTTTTTTAAATTTTTTTGTTTTTGTTTTTGTTTTTTTTTGAATAAAAATTTATTAGCCGCGAAAACAGTTGTGATATTAATACCGGTTTATTTACGGTTTTTTTCTTCTTCTTCTTCTTCTCTTTGATTATCACGTCTTTTACAGAAACGTCAAAAATTTCATTTTATCAAAAAAAAAAAAAATATCGCCATTAAAATTAGAATCAGAATAAAAATAAACTCAAGAATAAGTTAAGAAAAGAGAAAAAAAATATATATATAGAAAATAATGACTCGTGTATCAGGTTATTTTTTATTATTGTTATTGTTATTGTTGTTGTTGTTGTTGTTCGTTGTTCTTAAATTATAAGAACATATAAATCAACATAGCGAAATGAAAAATTAAATTAATGAAATAAATAATCAGTGATGACAAAATAATTGGAATAGACAATTAATTCTCTCTCTCTTTTTTTTTGTTCGAAATATAATTTTCTTGAATTTTCAAGAACAAAATACTTTTAATTAATTATAATTAACTAAACAGAATCTCTTCTGTTCTAATATTTTTAACTGTTGTCAAAATTTGAGTAAGAATGTGAATAAATGTGGGCCAAACTTTAATTTAAAAATGACAAGACAATTAAGTTTTAGTCCTCCAATTCCAGAATTCAATCTTCATCAAATTTAAAGTGTCCATTAAATCCGCTATACAAATTATGTAAAATTTACATGTGAAAATTGGAAATATGTCAAAAGGCAAAATGTGGTGTAGTAAATAGTGCAATATATTTGATGACAATGGAAAATACTATTAATTTTATTGTAACACAAAACGGGATATAAAATTATTAAATTCATTCGTTTATTGTCTTCTTTTTTTTTTTCGCTGATGAATTTTTCCCCGAAAATTAATTTATTTGAAAGAAAGAAAGAAAAAAAGACACACATTTTTTATTCAAAAACTTTTGATAAATGGATCAAATTCTTTTTTTTTTTTAGTAGAATAAAAATAATCGATTATTAAACAAATAAAAGTAAATAAGAAAATAAACAAACAAAAAAAAAAAAAATTTATAACGTTTTAAAATTTATTTAGCGCGCGAACTTTAATGTTTGTCTTTAGTTTAGTGTTTTGTTGTTGTTTTTTATTTGTTTTCTTTATTAAATTCCAGTTATAAAAATTAATCGAAAATATTTTGAAGATTATGTAAAATATACAATACGAAAATAAAAAATATAATAAAGTGTTGTGGTCATTTGATCTTACCACTTGCGATCCCTTCTCACGCGACTCACAAGTCATTTGACATAGTTTAAAATTTATTTATAACGCCTACAATTACCATATTTGAACTTCTATTATTTATTGATGTGTTTTTTTTTTGTATTTTAAGAGAGAGAGAGATTAAAGAATCTATTTGTGGGGTCATATTGGGCCAAGGTACTTCAAAATATATAGGCTAATATCATTAAATAAAAGATAGAAAGATAAAAAGAATGAAACAAAAAAATAAAAAAACTATTGTTGGTCATTACTGATTCTATTTATATGTCACCTAACCTAATAATTGGTTCATCACAATAATAGTGAAGGTTAACAGAAAATATACAACAAAATTTTACTGCATTTTTTTTTTACTTGAATTTATCAAGTCACGAGAATTTTCTCTTAAACATGCAATTTTCTTTCTCATTCAGTCACTCCACGGCAGCTTATGTTTTTTATGACCGCATTTTTTTTTTTGAAGGTTTCACCTGCTGCCAATTCTGTTATAATTGATTCTGACATTCTCGTAATTGTTGCTAACATTGCGTTCCGCAACAAACAGACCGTCGTTATTGTTCTTTTTTCCACTAAATAAATCAAAGTAACATCCAAACATTAGACTCTTCTGAAAGTTGTCTACTCGTTTTGGCAATAAAACAAAAACTCCCAAAAAATATTATATAAGCAATTTCGTTATACATTTTTATTCATTCAATCAATCGGAATTTTTTAATTCACTTAACCAATTCTTCAATCAAGCCACTTGGGACGCATATAAATTTTGTTCATTTTATTTGATTCAATTTTCGTTGTCTAACGAAGGTTAAACCAAAAACTTTTAAACTAAAGAAATTAATTTTTTCAAGTAGAAGCTTCTGATTTACAGATTCTTTCAATATCACCTACTGGATGTCATTGTGAATGACCCCTTTAAAAAAGTCTGATCATAAAAATATTGCGATTGTTATTTTTTTTAATTCAATTAAATCGTTTCAAAGAATCGTTATTTATGAATCTCTCTCCCTCTCCTTCCTCTTTCGTATAATTGCATATTAAAATTTAATCCACTTGATCCCATCAACAACATTCGTATAATAATAAAAAAGAAAAAAAAAACAAATACAAAAATTATTTCACTATTGGCTTTGCGTCGCTTTGCGTGTTCTCTGTTTTCTATAAAAAAAAAAAAACTTACAATCCAAAATAAATTTTTTATTTTACGATTTAATAAAAAAAAATTAAATGCAAACCGCACTCATATGAACACTCTGGTTATGGAAATACTCTGGTAATTTGGTAATGTGGAAGAGAAATTTTTGACGATGTTGAAAAAATACACTTGATGGTTACCAAAATCAATTGTTTTCCTATTTTTCTAATGGTATCTAAATTTTGCATTAATTAACATAAAATTAATGCAAAATTTAGATACCAATAGAAAAATAGGAAAATTGTCATTTCATGAAAACTTTATTACGTTCATAATTATTAAAAATTTGAACTTGTAACTTGAAACTTTTAATTATAGAATTTAAAATATTTTCTGAAAAAAAAAAAACTAAATTTTGATTAAGTTGAAAACTAAATTTAAAAAGATTATGGAAAAGTGTCAAACTGTTTCTAATTTACAGAGGACAACAGAAAGTATTTTACGTTTCACCGTGCTTATGACTAAACCTTAGATAGAGGATACTTAATTTAATTATTTTGTCATAACTGGTATACGTGCATCTGATTCTTTTCACTTCAAATTAATATTTATAAATATTTTGTAGAATATAAATTTCAAATAGATAAAATTAAAAAATGGGAGAATATGGGTAAATATGGTAACAATAAATAAATAACTGAAATGCATCGTTTCACCACAACAACAACAACAACTACAACAACAAAGTAAAAAGTAAATAAAAAAAAATAAAAAGTTGTAACCGCGTGCAAAGTGCAAATTACCTCAAACAGAAAAATATTTTTTTTTCTTTATATTGTTTCAATCCGAATATTTAATCAAGTGTATCCTGATTTTAGGTTGAAATATATAAATTAACTTTTAACACAAAATTCACTCATTAAATTTATTTTTGTTCGATAAACCTCAATATTTTTTTTTCGAGTGTGTTTGATTTTATTATTTTATTACAAAAATGAAACTTGTATAATTGGACCATTAATTTTTTTAATATTATTACAAAATACAAGAAATTCCAATAATTTTATTTAGAAAATGTATTTTTCTATGGTTCAGAAGAGCAACTAAATATTATTGCTGAAAGAAGTGATTAGATTTTATTAGAATGCAAAAAGTAGAATTTGTAAATTGTTATTTGTATTTTTTTTTTTTTTTGTTCTTTAAAGAAATTCATGACGAATCTCTGTAATTACTTTATTCTAAACTAAACAATTAATAGTAGTAGGGTATAGGGTGTATATAATGTGCAATCAATGCATACAATTAGTGCAATTTCTGTGGCATGTACACGCAATTAGTGATGAAAAATTTTTACCTTCTTGAATATTCTATATAATTTTTTGAAAACTCAATATAAAAGTTATTAAGGTTTTGTGTTTTGTGTTTATTTTTTTTTTTATTGTATTGTTTCCATATAATAAAATAATGTACATAATTTGATTTGAAAAATGGTTGATTACAATTGCGTGTTATTTTCTGTTATTTTTCTTGTATTTTATTCATCATTACCACACACATTGATTATCCCTGCTATAAAATTCTACTTCTATTTTATATAAATATTCTTTAACACAATTACAAAACAATTTACAAACATAAAATCATTATCCTCCAAAAAAAAAAAGAAAAGAAAGAAGAATAAATTATATCGACAATTTTACCTACATTAGTTCGTACCTACATTTTCTTTTTCCTGATTATTTCTGTAATTTTTTTTTGTTTTTGTTTTGTATTTTCTGTTTCATTTTTTTTGTGTTTCGGTTTCTGTTTTTCTTTTATTTTTTTTGCACATTTTTCTTTTATTTTTTTTTATTACTAAGTAAAGTCACGTACAAGACAAAAACAACAACAACAACAATATTAACAATAAAAAGTTTAAATAAAATAAAAAAAAAAAAGAAATAACAACAAATAAAAGAAAGTCAAAAATCATCATTACAAAAAAATTTATTAACAAATCGGATCAAATTCCCCTTTAATTCTTTTCTTTCTCTGTAGGTACATTTGTGTGTGTGTGTGTGTGTGTACGTGTGTTTGGATTTTAACTTCCAGAAATTACAGGAGAAGAAATGAAAGAAAAAAACGAAAAAAAAAAGAAAGCTCAACGACATTCAACAACAATTTCAATAAACTCACAAAAAAAGACATCAATTTAATCATCTTCTTCTTTACTCAGTCGTCAAAGCCTCATTAAAATTAATGACAAAAAATGACAACAACAACAACATAAAGTAAATTGATGAAAGTACCTTACAACAACAACAACAACAATAACCGCACAGAGATTGACTGGAATTAATAATGGAACAATAAAAAAAGATTAGCGGGGTGGCCGACCAATTTTAACATTTTTATTGAAATTTTTATTTTTGTAAAAAAGAAAAAAAATTCCATCATGTCTATTTTTTATATTCTGTCAATTTTCTATTCTCTTCTTCTTGTCTGGATTTTAATCTTTTTTTTTTTTTTTGTACAAAATCAAATATTTATAAAAATTAAAAGAATGTTTTGGCAGCGTAAAACAAAATATTTATACAGAAATTGTCTTAAAAGTTGTTAAGTTATTGCGTAATCAATTCACCATTAATTAATTTATATTAGAAAATTGTTTAACTTTATTGTTTCCTCTTCTTCATTTTTTTAACCCTCTCAGTTGAATTCAGTTGAACAAAAATTTGTTCTTTATACAGAAATGGAAAATTATTGTTTTAAGAAGAATCTTTTGATTGTACGCCGAGAATAATCAATGCACAAAACTTTCAATCTTTGTTCAATAAATCGTTTGGTTGGCATTATTTCATTGGTTAGCCCATCGCATGCAAAAATAAAGTCCCAATATACTAACAAAAGTTAATTAACTTTACCGAAGTCAAAATGATGTAAATGATAAAGTGATAAAGTTTGAAAGGGTTAATGTTGGAATTTCTTAAAGAATTATTTTCTGCATATTTATTCAGATAGAAAAAAAAAACCGCACAAATCAGTGAAAAAAAAAATACACACTGACGAATATATAAATAAGTAAATATTGTCTCATTTTTATTTAATAATATAAATATTTTATAAAACATTTTTACGGTAAAAGAAAAAAAAAACTCTGAAATCCAACAGAAAAGAATTATAAAGATGAAGAAAAAAATAAGAAGAAGAATAAGAAGAAGAAAGAAAGAAGAAAAAAAACCGCGTAATAAAACGTGTTTTCAATTTTTATTGAAATTCTTTGCGAAACCATCACCAGAAAAATCTGTTATTAAAATATTATGCGTGTGCTGCTGTCTTGTACATATATAAATGTTCCTTTAGTTTTCTATTTTCTTATTTATTTTATTATAAAGTTTTAAAGGCAAATTTAAATTTAACATCTGTTTATAAAGTTAACTATTGCTATAATTTTGCTATGATTAAAATCATTGATTGAATTGATAAATAATTTTATATTCTTATTATTTGTATAATATTAATTTATTCTCTCTCTATAGCTCTCTCTCTCTTTCACTCTTTTATAGAATACCGTCATTATCGAATCAGAATATATAAATAAGTATATAGTGATCAATCACTGGCGTATAACTTTCATATAATATATAAAATAAAATTGAGTACAAAATAATAACGTCATCAATATTTATTACTGATCAGTGATCAGACTTACGCATTTAATGTGTAATAAAACTTTTATTAAAATTGGTACAAATGCTTTTGATTAAAGAAAGAAAGTAAAATAAAAAAAGATTTAAATCAATTTTTATTAACATTTTATAGATTGCTTTGATTTAAGTAATTTATTTAATTTTTCTTCAAAATTTCAAGTTAATTAAATTAGGTGATAATTTGACTAAATTTATAACTAACTTTAACTAATTTTTTAAACATTTTTAACGTGACTTTAAAACAGTTTCCAACTTTACTTTGATAACAAACAAATTGATATTCTATCGGTGAATTTATATGTATTGAGTAAGTTTTACTAACTTCTAACATAATAAATGACTTTCCTAACTTTCCACAATAAAGTTTAAAAATTTCTTAACTTCATCAACATGAATAATTTTTAAGAATAAACACAATATTAATTATTTCTTCTACTTTTTTTCTTTTTTAATTCAATCTGATGAGACACCAAAAACTAGAAAACTAAATTTATTTCTTTAATTAATGTTCAAAAATAATATTTTTCAAGAAATTTTATTTCATGATTATTATTTATCAATATACGTTCACTTCGCAACAAAAACTTGAAATAATCATAATCATCAATCAAAATTATAGCTAATTATCAAAATTTGCATTCAAAATTATGATAAAAAAATTTTAAAGACACAAAAAAAAAGTCATAAAAAAATTGACCGAGTTCAAACTGAAAAAAGAAAAAAAAAAAAAAACTTCAAGAATATCTTCTTTTTTTTTTTCTTCTAACTTTTGAGGTCAAGTTTAACAAAAATATTTGCTTTATTCACAGATTATATTTTTTTTTTTGTTATTTGATTTTTTTTTAATAAAAATTATGTCAAACTTTGGACCTATATATCCGTCTCTTACATCGTCTTTCGCTTTCCCCTAACAAACTCTAAATACACTCATCGTACAGATTATATGGTTAAGCTTCTTAACGTGTGCTGTTAGAACGGATCTAACAGGGAGGGGGGCATTATAAGAAACGGGAATCTATTTTTAAAATAAAATTGAAAAAAAATTATTCTATACCACGCCGAGATTTGAACTCACTAATGTATTGGAGTTGGATGTATCCACTCGACCTTTATGAGCTACACAGATTATGTCTATTTAAAATCGCAATAAAATGCAATGTTAGTATATCGAAATTGACAGATTGAATTTATAAAAATTTGTTTATTTGTCAATTTTATTTATCATTATTATAAATATCATTCGCATTTTCTTTTATTTTTATTTGTTTCTTTTCTTGTCCGATTAGATAAATTTTATAATGATAAAAGAAAAAAAACACACACACACAGTGCACACGCACATAATTTCTATTTATTTACTTAAGTGACTTTAAAAACTTCTTTATATATAATAATTGTCTCTTATCACTTAATCAAAATAAATAATAAACATTTTTTTTTCTTCTACAAATATTTTGTTATACAATCAAAACTTTTATACACTGACCACAGTAAGTCACTAATATTTATTGGAACTAAAGAAAAATAAAACAATATACAAAGATTAAATATAAAAACGACAAAAATAGAGTTGGTCCATTTAAAAGGTTTTTCTAATTAACAGTAGTTCAGTAGCTAGTTATGGTTGGAACAAAATAAAAATGTTGTAATTTCACTGTTAAAATTTTGATACTTAATCAGAATTAGTCATATAAATATTAATTAATTTGTTATGACAGAAGAAGTGCAATAATAAATACTTTGTTTATTTAAAGAGGTCATAATAAATAATAATTGAATTCTTAAAAAGATAAACAAAAAATAATAAATGTGTCACTTTTGTATTGCCAAATTTTTACTTTATGACAACTTTGATCATGCGTTAGAGACAGATAGAGAGAAAGAGCGAGATATATGAAGAGAAAAAGAGAGAGAGAGAAAATATAAGTTTTAGTTTATAGAAAAAATTTCACATAGAAACCCAATTCACTAGAATATTTAATTCTAAATTATAAAAAATCTGTCATTTGAAAAATTAAATATTTCTAACATTTTTATCTACAACTAACAATTAACTTACAACGATCTAATAACTTACTAAAATAAACTCCTACTAAAAAAAAAAAAAAAAAATATCAACTCCAACAAACCGTAATAAATAACTAAGTAAATAAGTACCTTTAAATAACGCAAATAAAAATAAAAATAATATTATTGTTATTAATAATAATAATCAAAGGTCAATTGCAACAAGGTTAAATCGTCATCATATCATCATTATCATTATCATCATCATCATCATCAAAATGTAAAAAAAAAAATTCAAAATGTAAAATTAACATATCATATCAAATAAACGACGATTAAAGTCAATTGCAAAAACGTTCAAACAAATAATCATAATCAAAATGAATGACCTTCCAAAAAAATTTTATTTTTAGCGATAACACAATGAAACAAATTCCGCGTGTGTTTCTTCTTATATATATTCCTACATCATTCTCCAACCCCCTTCATCACCCCTCTTCAGACGACAAATCATCCAGTGTAAACTTTAATATACATTACAGAAGTTGGTACAAATTGATTAAAGTACAAAAAAAAATTGCAGAGAGAGAGAGAGAGAAAATTAAAATCAATTCCGTGTGCGAAAATTAAAGTACAATTTTTTTTTTTATTGTTTGACTTGACTTGATTCTTTGTTTCACTGTAGATTAATTTGGCGTACATAAATTGGAATCACACATTGGAATATACACACTTTTTTGACTTATAAGTTAAGTTCAGTTAAATAATGTTTCTATCAAATAGAACATAACCAACAACAACTACAGCAACAATAAACAAGTGCAAAAAAGAAAAAGTCTATATAATAAAACAAACAAACAAACACTGTCTCCTCCTTTCCCCTCTCTTTCTCTCACGTACAGTTTTTGCAAAATCATATTAATCATAATTTCTTCTGTTCTGTTTATATTATTACTTCCTCCCTTCTTCATCCTCTTTTTTCATTCTTCCTATATATATAACCACAGATTCCCACTCATTCTTTCTTCTTACATAATAAATAAATAATAAAACATCAGAATGAATAAACAAAAAAAGGGTGGGGGGAAACAACAAGAAACTATCAGTAACACTATTTAACAACAACAACAACTAACAAAAATAAACTACGTACTCATGCATATGTAGTAATCAGTGAAAGAAAGGGACAGCGATAGGCCCAGCAGCTAGATACCAGCAAGTTAACTTGCATATCAATGAATAACAGTTACAATTTGTAAGTTTTTTTTTTTGTTCAGTTTCGCGGTCTGCGGTTTAAAAACGGTTTTTTTCTCTCTCTTAGCCGTTGTTGTTGTTGTTGTTATTGTTGTTGCTGTTGTATTGTAGCTGCGATAGTTGTTATTATTTTATTTTTCTTGTTTTGTTTTTTTGAAAGAATTTTAATTATTTTGTAAGAAGTTGAATAAGTTACAACAACAAAAAAAAAGACGTGTAAAAAGAACAACAACAAGAACGACAACGTAAAGACAAGACACATAATAAACAACAACAAACAACAATCAACAACGACAACAACAACAAGATGTTTTATTCTTTCTTTTTCGGCATTATTTTCTTCTTCTTGTTCTTCTTACAATAAATATAAAATGAAGATCTAGATTCCATTTTTTTTTCACTCTTATAATATTAAAACAAAAGAAAAGAAACAAGAACAACATACATAACATCAAAAAAGACAACAGTCGCGTTCATATTTATTATCATAGAACATTTTTTTTTTTTAATATTCTTGATTATTCTCAAGGAAGTCAAAAAGTGCCAGAAGAAAAAAAAAAAATAATAAAATATGAAAAATTGGTTCTGTATGTTTTTTTTTTTTTCGACAATAAAAAACAAAAACAACAATAATTATCTGTAAATACACTTACAACGTACTTACTGAAATATGTAGATACTTTTTATAGTCAAAGTCACGGATTCTTTCTATTGAAATTAAATTATTCACAAAAAAAAAAAGAGAATACAAACGGAACAACAACACCCAACAGTCAACAGAAAAAAAACTTAAATCAAAGTTTGAATAAGTTAAAAAAAAAAGTTAATTAAAGTTAAACATAAAAAGTTAAAATGTACGTAAACGTTTAGTTTTCAAATCAAATTTTGTACTTATTCTTTTAATTGTTATTATTTTCTATAACAACAACTATACTACAACAACAACTACACTACAAAAACAACAAAAAGAAAAAAATCAAAAATAGGAAAAAAAGTTATAAGAAAAAAAAAACAAAACAGAAATAAAGAAGAAAAACGAATTAAAGAAAAAAAAACGAAAAAAATATGTAAAAATAATTATGCAACAACAATAAAAAAATAAAAAAATAAAAAAAAAAATAGAAATTGAAAATTCATTCGATTAATAAATAATAAAAAAAAAACAACAACAAAATTATATTTTAACTTTCGATTAAAAATTAATATGATTCAATTAGCGTAACATGTAGTAATATTCACTCACTCTTACACACACATAAACATACACACATACACACACACATTTTTCTCTTTAATATACGTAAGACCACACACACACACACACACACACAAATGCAAATGTAAGCATATCTAAAACGCATAATGAACTCTCTCAAATGTGACTGATTATAAGAAAACAACAACAACAAAAACAAAAATTAATAAAATAAATAAATAAAAAAATAAAAAGCAACAACAAAATTCGGATTAACTTAAAAAATCAATCAATCGGTTTAATTTGACTTTTTTTTCCTTCTTTCATTTTTTTTTTTTTGTTGCGTTTTCTTCTTCTTTTTTTTCTTCTTCTTCTTCTTCTTCTTCTTAAAATATTCTTTGTATATTTTTATTGTTTTTTTTTTCTGTAAAAATCAGACACGTTTCTTTTTATTTGTTTTTTCTTTTTTTTTGGTTTTCTAAAAGAACTTTTGATTTCAAATTTTCCATTTTCTTTTTTTTTTTTCGAAAAAAAATTAAAAAAATTAAAAAAATTAAAAAAGAAAATTGAAAATTGTTGATTTTTTCAATTTTGTATGTTCTGGATTTTTGTTTTTTTTTTTTTTTTTTTGCCTTTTTCTTTTGGCTAAAAAAAAAAAAACAACAGCAACTAGCAAACACCAACAAATAATCGAAACAGATGGTCAAAATTTTAATTGTATATTATTTTGAATGAAAAAAAAAATCGAAACATGTGAGAATATTGTGTATGCGACGTCAATTCCAAAAAAGGCGCGTGAAAAAGAAATTTACAAAATTTTCTGGTAAGAAATTTACAAAAAAAAAAATTTCTGTTGAAAAAATTTCCCAAAATATTGACAGCAGAGACGCACGTGAAAAGGAAAAAAAGAATAAAAATTCTAACTTTTAATTTAAAGGGGGCACCATCCAGAGCAAGAAGAAGAAGAAGAAACAATAAAGAAAAAGAAGAAGAAGAAGAAAAATAAAAATTGAACAAATAATGAAAAAAAAAATCTCATAAATTAATTAATTTTTTTTTTTTTTGTTTTAGAGAAGAAGAAGGAGAAAGAAAACTTAATCTCTCTAACATTGTTTTAAATTCTTTTTAAATTTTCCTTTAATTTTTTTCTTTTTTTTTGTCCGCTAAAATGACTTTTCTTTTTTGTTTCTTGTTTGTTTGTTTGTTTGTTTGTTTTTTTTTTGTTTTTTTTTAAATTAAATTTCCACACGACTCTCTTGTGTCAGAGACACTTTGCAACGTTCTTGTTCTAGATTTTTGTTTTTTCACACACACATGCACACAAAAATTTTCCATCTATTATTAACTAAAATATATTTTCTTTTCTCTCTCTCTCTCTCTCACACTCTTTCTCTTTCTAAACAAACAAATACAAAAGAAGACAAATAGAAAGAAAAATAATAAAAAGAAAGAAGAGTTTTCTTTTTGTTTCGTCTTTCTTCAATCACCTCATCTGTCACCTTAAAAAAGAAACAATTAATGTGTGATTTTGTACGGGGAAAGAAAGCGAAAAAAAACAGAGAGAGAGAGAGAGGAGGGAAGGATGACCTATAAAATGTCAAATGAAAAACTAAAAATTATTTTCTTATAATTTTCCATTTTAAAATTAAAAAATTGTAATTATCAGTTGTTGCATTTTCATATTTGTCCACCCACGCATTAAGAAAATTTCCTACAAAAAAAATCTTCTTTTTTTTTTTACAACCTCTAGAAAAATGTTTTCTTTTAAATTTTTGACAAAACGAAAGAAATAATTTATTTTTCATTCATTTTTTTTTTGTCTCTCACTTTCGTCTCGTATTTTCTTTATTCGTTTCTTAACCTTTTCTTTCTTTTTTTTTTGTTTTTGGTTCAACGATTTGTTTTTTTTCTTTAACTTTTGACTTTTGACTTTTGACTTAAGTTATTGACTTTAGAACTTTAATTGCCACAACAAAAAAAAAACATACATTGTCATAATTTCCCCCCAAGCTCCCAACAAAATTCTTGGTTGAATGAAATGAAAATTGTTGATTAGAAAAATATTATTTTTATTCTACAAATATTCGATTATAAATAGATTGAAAGAATAAAATCTATCAGTTGTGTGATAAGACAGAAATTACTGGATAAGAATTCAAAATTTCTTTATCATTTAAGATTAAAAAGTGAGGGGGAATGGGGCGGATACTACAACCAACTTAACAACTACAACTTAACCAAACGAGGAAATTTACAATTAATTTCTTCGTATTAATGAAATTTCACAAAAATGGCATAAATTTTTGGAGTTACAAAGAATTCATACAAATTTATTAAGAATTTCATTTGGAATTAATCAGAATGAATTAATGCGTATCAGTATAAATTCATGGAATTACTATTGAACAATTATAGTGAATTATGGAACTGGGGTTGTATCCTTCTTCTCGACTCGATTTTTAACAATAATGTTAAACAGCAAATGTTCTAAACAGACTAATTTGACAGACTTAATTGTTTCTTTCCGTTTGTTTGTTGTTGTGGTTTTTTAGAAATAAAAAGAAAATCGCGAAAATCTAAACATTTGGAGGGGCGGAGAAGTGGGAATGAATTGATGTTGGTAACAAAATTTAGTTTGCTATAATTTTTCATCTAACTTTAATCAGAATGGAAATTTAACAAAATTAGAAAAAACGAAAAGCGAGAGAGAGAGAAAAAAACAACAACAAAAACACAAAAGTTAAAGAGAAAAAAAAAACGAGGAAAAAAAGTTGTCGCGAAGACAAAAAAAAAAACAATAAAATTTCGAAATTATTCAAGAATTAATTTATTTATTATAACAACAACAACAACAAATGAATAACGATTCAGTTTCAGTTCCGGAGATTTACAATCAAGTCAAGTGAATTAATTCAATATTTTTAATTATTATTGGGATTAATTTTGGTTGAAGACAAAAAAGAGAAAAAACACTTTTAAGATGGAAAGGAATTTCACACACACCAAAAAAAAAAAACAACGACGACGATGCAAAAACTTTAAATTTTAATTATAATTTATTAAACAAATGCAACAAATCAAAAAACAATAACAACAACAACGACAATCGTTTTGTTAATTAATTAAATCAGATATTTAACCCCTCATCGTTAAATCAGCAAACGAATTTATTTGATTTGAAATTTTGAAAATTTCTTTCTTGATTTTTTTTTTCACTAACTTTTTCAAACTACAAACTACGAACTACATGGACGCTAAAAACAAGCGCATACACACACACACACACACACACCAATACACAGATGTACGTTTAAATTCCATCAAACACAATTAATTGAATTATTTAAATTTAAAAAGAAACAAAAGACCAAACAGGATGACCAAAGTTTAGAGAAAAATTTAAATATAAATAAAAAAGTTAAATATTGTTGCTAACTTTTAATTGATTTATTTTGATTAAAAGTTAAAAAAAAAAAAACTTTTCTAAAAACTTAAAAGTAAAATTATTGTTCATTTTTTTTGTTTTTTCTTTTTTTTGTTGTTTGAAGAAAACTTAAATTTTATTTTTACCTTTTTTTTTGTTCTTCCAAATAAAGTTTTCCGTTTTGTTGTTGTTTTTTTTTTTTATTGTTCCTGATCGAAGATGAAGAGGAAATTGATGCAGATAAATTTCATTTATTTTCTAATCCATAAAATAAAAGAAAATCGCCAATTTCATTAAAACAAAATAAATTCACAACAACAACAATGAAAAAAAGCACAAAATAAATTTTTTTTTTTCTTTGAATAAAAATTGTTTCACAAGAAAACGCACAAGACAATTTTATAAGAGACAAGTCAAAGACAAGTTAGTAACGGATTACGTTAAATTTATTTAAAACGTCACACAAAACTAAAGACAAGACAAAAAAAAAATACACTACAACTGAAGTTAGTTTTTTTTTTTTTTTTTTGTTAAGAAAAGAAAAATTTTCAAGAAAATTATGAAAAAATGATTTTTTGATTTTAAAAAAAAAATCTCTTTTTTACTTTTCTGTAAGAAAGCTTTTTTTTTTTTTTTTTCTACAACTCACAAACCGTATCGTTTGAATGTTTCGAATCAACTGACTTAACAAAAAATAAAAAAAAAATACGACATCAAAATGGATCGACACACGATTGAAATTCTTTTTTGGTCGTGGTTTCGAATGGATGGCGGGAGAAGCAGCGGGACAAATAAAACGGCGGCGCTCACTCAACGAAACAAGTGCGGTGCGGAATTATGAGGAAAAAACAAATACAACAACAACAAAAACAAAAGAGAAAAAAAATATATTTTAAAAAAGTGAATTGAATTGAATTGTTGTTGTTGTTATTATTATTATTTTTCTTTGCATTTTGTTGTTTAATTTTTTTTTTCCATTTCTGTCTCTAAATTTTGTCTGTGTGTGTGTGTGTGTGTGTTTGTTGTTTTTTTTTTTGATTATTTTACAGAAATTCTCAAATATCGTATTTGTATTTTTTTTGTCCTCTCTTTTGTATGGTATTTTGTGTTGTGTTGAACGCCGGACAGGTTCAAATCAGGGGGAAAATTTTCTTCTTTTTTTTGTATAGTTTGGTTATGGTCGATGATTTTTATTTTAACTTTTTCTTATTCTTTTTTTTTTATTTCTGTAATTATCTTCGTATTTATTTTTTTTTTTAAAAAAAATTGGGAACTCATGAAAGTAGTACGATGATTAGATTTCTTTATCTCTCTCTCTCTCTCTTTCTCTCGTGTATATATTTTTCTTTGTGCTTCTTTAGGAAAGGAATAAGAAAAAAGGGTCTTACAATTTAGTCTTGCTTGTGAAACAAGTCACGAGAACAAAACGTTTCCTGTGTTCAGTCAGTCGCACAGGAAAAAGGGATCGAAAATTAAAATTGTAAGTTTTCTCATGGAGTCACCCTTCTTTTAAAAAAATACGACTTCTTAATGTTACCCCTCTTAATTCTCAAGAAACAGGTGGCACTGGGATAATATAAAATATCTCCCGCTCCACTTTTAAAACCGAGAACCCTAATATTCCTTCCACTTAACTTTATATAAATAAATAAATAAATGTCAAGCCTCAACTACCTGCAAGAAATCCTCTTCTTCCTTTACAATCCTAAATAAATTGAAATTCTTTCCTTTTTTCCTTTGTTCTGTGTGTGTCTTTGACTTTAAATTTTTATTTTTTTTTTTTATTGTTTTCATCCCAAAAAGAATAAAAGAAAACACTAAAGGCAAACGTCATAACATCAAACAAAGACAGGAAGTAATATCGACAAGCCTATAGTGATTAGATGTGAATAGAAGAAAACAGGATAAAAATTTAGACAAGATTTTCTATTCTCTTAATTCTGAAGCAATTTTTTTTTTTGTTTTCGTTTTCAATTCTTGTATTTTTTTTTTAAGTTGATTTTGTTTTGTTATGAAAATCGAAGGTAAAATTCAATGGAATTAATCAATTAGTGTTGGTTTAATTTTTATAAATTAATTAATTAAAATTGAATTTTACAAGAAACTTCAGAACAACAACAAAAAATAATCACGATCAAAATGTTTCAATTTACACAGACAGACAACAAAAACAAAAAAATGTCCAAATGAAACGAAAGATAAAATTTTAAATGAGAAAAAAAAAACACCAATAAGGTAAAGCCAAAAAGGTCTTTTAAAGCACGCGTCACTCCCAACATACATAAAACATTTTACATATTTTTTTTTTGTGTGTCTTTTGATGAAGGTGTAATACATCATTTGTCTCTTTCACACACACGCATGTATACGCACACACACACACACACACATTAGGTATCATGATAATCAAACGAAATAATTATCATAATAATCATAATAATTAATTCAAAAATATAGGAAGAAGCGGCGACGATTTTTTAATGATTGTTGTTGTTGTTGTTGTTGTTGTTTTTTTTGTTTGTACCTTCTTAATTTTTGTCTTTTTTAAATTTTTGTCTTTATTAATTTTAAATTAATTCTTTTTGTTTTGTTGTGTTTTTTTTTTTTGCTTGCGGCATTGACGTTTCGTTTATCAATTAAAATTCAATTTTCAAAACTTAAATAAGTAAATAATGAACATTCAAATAATAAATATAAACAAAATAACAAACATAACAAATAAAGAGAGTGAGAGAGAGAAAAAGAGAAAGAGAAAGGGAGCGAAAAATTAATAAATCACAAAAAAAAAAAAAAATTTGTTTTGATGAATTCATTTTTTCTAAGAAATCCCAGAAAAGAGTCACGTAAAAAAAAAAGTTAACTTCTCTTCTCTCCTCTCTCACTGTTTTTGCTTTTCTCCTAACGTCTGTGGTTTTCATATTAAAAAAAAACAACAACAACAAAACATTCCGATAGTGTTTTGTCTTATTATGTCGCTCTTAGGCCGCATTACGTCTATTTATTTGTTAAAAAAATAAAAATTTAATCCCATGTAGGTGTGTTGTTGTTATTCCTGTTCTTATGTTTATACTTTTTGTTTATTAAATTCAAATCAAAGCAACAACAAAAATCTCAAGGTAATTCACCCCTTTTTTTTTATTGTTGTTTTGATTTTTTATTTATTTATTTTTTTTTTTTTCTTTTTAATAACAATTCAGGGAAGACGTAATAAGAATTATGTCTCCTTCGTCAACATATTTATGATCCTGCTATTAAAGTTAGACATGAATCAGATCTGACGATCTTTTAAAGTCAATTAAATTTTTACGCAGTAATTCTCATGGGACGGAATAACCAAAAAAAAATGTGTGTGTGTGTGTGTGTGTGTGTTTTTATAAAGTAAAGTTCGTTATATCCGAATTTATCTTTAATTAAATTGACTTTTACAAAGAACTTCATGGTACAATTACAAAAATAATTGACGATAAAATTATCTTCAATTTAATTTCACGTCAATATAAAAACAACAAAATTCAAATATATAATTTCTAAATTAGCAGTTTTGTTTTAATGGAATTAGGATCATTGAAATAATTAATATTATTAAATTTATAAAATGCGAATATCAAGAAAGAAATTTAGTTAAGAATTTTTTTTTCTTTTACGATTTAGTTAAAAATCTCATGCATCTGATGAACGTTCAGTTCAATTAATGACAATCGCGAATATCGGAAATTTGGTCAAACTAATAAAATTAATGAAAATCTAGATTTTTAATTTAACTTAAAAATTAACAATATTGATAAGAATAGTTCAGTTAATTTCGTGTAATTCCTCTTATCAACCAATTCAGTATAATATTTTTAAGAATTTCATTCTAATCTACAAAATATATCAAGAATTAAAACATGCATATTTACACTAACAAACGATTAACTTCTTAGAATTTACTTATTTTTACTGATATCAATGACTAATCATCATTTACTGATAACAATTATGAACAAAAAATATTATTACTTTAATTCACTTTAACCAAACAACTGAATTGTTATTTAACAAAAGGCAAAAGTCCTAAAGTAAAATGAAAATTTTCCTAACAATTAAAACAGGCTACGTCTTAAAATATTCATTAACGAAACACGCTCATGAAAATTAATTCATTAACAATCGTCATTTATCGTCATTAATTTTATTTTTCATGGAAATTTCTATTGGCGATTATTTTTCATGAAATTATAAGCGCGACAAAATAATTATAAAATTTAAGAAGAAGAAATAAAAAGAAAAAAAAAAAGTTAAAATTAACACAAGTTTGTTACATTTTACTACATTTAGCTGAATTTTTTTTTTTTTTGATTTAATTTCTTTTGTGACTTTGCTAATTATAATTACATTACTAATTAAAGTCAAGAAAAGAAATAAATGTATTTGGCAAAAAAAATTCCAGATATTTGATTGGTGCAAAAGCACCTAAAAATCTCAAATAAAATACGCTGAGACGTATAAAAAATTACTGACGTCACAAAAAAATTTATGATAAGATCATTGATCAACGCATCACGAACAACATTATAATTGTTCTTGATATGACTTTATTGTATCTTAGTGTTATTTTTCTTCTTTACATTTTTCACATCCACATCATAAAATGTGTCAAATATTAAATTACTTACACATGTATCACTCATGTAGGTAATAATCAACAAAATATGATTACTTTTATTTTTGTTTCTTTTTTAACATTTTTGTAAACCAATAAAAATTCATCCATAAAAAAAAACAACAAAAATACAAACAATAATTGACATTTATATCCTTGAACTAAACCTCGACACGACATTGCAAATTTTCAACTTCTTCTTTTTTTTTACATTACGTTTCATTCCTTTTGTTTGTGGGCAGAGCAATTTCATATAAATTCAGAAATCAGTCATCATCATTAGAAGTGACTATATCATCTCATCATTCATGTCTACGTATTGAAACAATAACAACAACAACAAAAACATAAAAACCAAAACAACGCTTGCTGTATCCAAATCATATTTATAAATATTTTTTATGATTAAAACGAAAACTGAAAAAAAAAAACTGATCATCTATTCAAATTATTTTGAAGATCAAAGATCGAGAGTGACATGGAATAATACCAAGAGTAAAAATTAACGATAGGAATTAATTAGACATTAACACTTTATGTTTCACTCGTCAATTGCTTCTGGAATAAACCATAGAAAAATTGCATGATCGTATTTTGAGATTTCTACATCAACTTCTGGTAAATATAAAAAAAAAGAAAAGATCACGATCACATTTGCTTCTGGAATTATTGTAAATGACAAGATTGCAATCATAGTTTTTTTTTTTTTTTTGTCATTTGCTTCTGGAATTAACATCACAGAAAACACGATCACATTGTTCCTTTGACATCAAAACTACCATAGAAGAATCACAGACATACCAGAATTACACGTTCATAAGTTCACATAATTTTTTTTCTTCTCTTTCTTCCCGATTTTTATCAAATCAAAATCAAAATCAAAACAAAAAAAAACACCAAAATAATGTTTTAATTTTGGTATTTTTATGGAATTTTGTTTTTTTTTTTTGCTTCACAAAAAAAAAATTAATCAATTATAAGAATATTTTAATGTCAAAAAACTCGTTTTTTTTTTTTAGATTTATTTATTTTGTATTTCTTCTTCTATACGTTTTCTTCTTATTCTGTTTCTTTCTGTTGTTTGTTTATTTGTTTGCATAAAAAATATTTTAAACACAAAAAAAAGAAGAAAAAGAAGAAAAAGACGAAGAAAAAAACAGAGAAATAAAATTCTTTTTATACCAATTTGTGAATAATTTATCGTTAATTCTTAACTTTATTTTCTGTTGTTGTTGTTTTGTTTTTTTGTGTTTCTTCGACGTACGTATTTACTTGATCCAAAAAAAAAAGGAAAAATAAGAAGAAAAAAAAATGTGTAGAAGAAATTATGAAGCAATGAATGTAGTTCATTAAAGTTTCATCAGGATTTAAATATCTTTACATAAAATATTATCGGTGGAAGATCAAAAATAATATTATTGAGAAGAAATTGGGTTAAGTTTTTTTTTTTTTTTTTGTTAACACAAATAAATAAATTATATCAACTAAGACGTATGAGAGAAAGAGACAGAGCGAGAGAGAGAGGGTAAGAGAGAGAGAGAGTTGTGAAGAAAAAGAAATTAACCAAAGTAAAAAAAACCAAAGAAGAATGATCAAAGATTGAAGTCAAGGTCAGACAAGATTTTTAACATTTTAAGGTTATTCCCTCTTCAGAAGTTTAACAAATAAAAAAAAAATACCTTTTATTTTCAGGGTGACCTTTTCACTTTTGTTATTTCGTTGTATTTTTTTTTTTTTTTATTTCTTCAATTTGCTTTTTTATTTTTTTTTTTAATTTTTGTTTTTTAAGTCTTCTTGTGTTGTGTGTTTTTATTTGGTTTGTGCTTATGTTTGTATTTGATGTTGTTGTTTTTAATTTTTTATTCATACAAATTTTTGTAGGAAAATGAAAAAAAAAAGTTATTCCTTTTTTTATTCTTCTTCTTCTTCTTCAAACCAAATAAAAAAAACAAAACAACAAAACAAAAAGAAGAAGAAGAAGAAGACACAAATTTATTATAACAATAAATCATCTGATCACAACTTAATTTTCTTGTATATCATCTTCTTCTTATTCTTCGTCTTCGTCTTCTTCTTACGTACTTAGATGACTCACTGAATTACGTTCATTAAAAACAACAACAACAACAAAAATATCTCAGCCAAAATATTATAGAAAATTTTAATTAATTTATTATTAATTTTGTTGTTACACTGATCAACTTTTCTCTCTTTTGAATTGGGACAAATGACGTTTAGATGTTATGTTGGATGATTCTAGACTCTGAAGATTCAAATGTATAATCTTTTGAAATCTTAGTCAAATATTCAAATTACAATCAGTTGAAAAATACAATCTTTCTACTTTGTAAATTAATTATTAATTTTCTATTTTTTTTTTCTTTCATTAAATGTAAAAATGTGAAAATTAATTGGAAACAAAAAAAAAAAAGAACAAATGAAGAAAACAAATGACAAAACAAATACAATTACAAGTAAAGTAAGTAAAGTAAGTAACTAATAAAAAATAATAAATAAATATAAAATAATATGACATTACGTTGGTTGATGAGTTCAAGGTATTCCAAGAAAAGTTACATAGAAAACAAATGAAACAAACAAAACAAAACAAAACAAACAACAACAACCAAAAGTTAATATAAAAAAAAAAACTCACAAAAACAAAAACAAAATAATACAAAGTTTTAAGAAGTCAAGTTAAGTAATGTATAGTTTAGGTAGGTGCGCGCGCACAGATACAAATTGGTAGGTTAGGTATGTAGAATTTAATATTTAAAACAAAATAATAAAAAAAAAAAAGAATAACAACAACAAGAACAACAACAACGACGACAACATGAAAATAATAATAACAAAAATATATAAACAAATAGAAAGAAAAGGAAAAAAAAAAACAATAAGTAAGTATTTATTTAGATTAAGAACAATAAAATTTAATTTAATTTAAATATTTTGTACTTTTGTTTTGTTTTTTTTTTTCTATTTGTAACAAAAACAAAAAAAAAATAAATAGAAGCAGAAGAAGAAGACAAATAATAAGTAATAATTCATTTTAGAGTTCACCTTCACGAATAACTTAAAAAACAAAATTATTTCTTTAAAACTTCTTACATTATTTGAAATAAGTAAAAACAAAAATAAAAAGTGTAATCTAGAAAAACATAAAGTAAATATCAGAAATACCAATTTTAGTATATAAACTTAATTAGTGGATTAGTAGAATGAGTTGTATTACTACAGTAAATATTCTATACTTTAATATTAAGTAAGTATACTGGCGTTATTCATAAGAATAATTTACCACTAATAGCGTCTAATGTTACATAAATGTGTCTCATCTTGTCATTTTACACTCTCTCTCTCTCTCTTACACATTCTTTAAGTCTCCTAAAATAATTTCTCTGTCAGTCTTTCATAATATTCAGATCTTAAAATTTGTTCAGAGATTAAAACTTTTATTTGTTGCGTATGTGGAACCATAGTAAGAACAACAATATCATCCATTTGAATCAACAAAAATGAAAAGAGATGACACATTTACTTTAACCTGAGGTTTTTGGTGAAGACTCAATTATAGATGCAATAAACAAAACAAAACAAAACAAAAAGTTTTAACAAATTAAAAAAAACCTGAACAAATAAATAAAACTTTTTGTTGTTTTTTTTTTTTGTTGCTGTTGTAAATCACATGTTTATTGTAATCATTTACAGACTCCCTCATTCATGATCTGTGTATGCGTGTGGTAAAAGTCTTGACTCTATATACCTAATTGTGACCTTTGTATAATATGAGTGGATCATGTGTGTCGCCGTCATCAGAAAAGTGTGACTAAATTTACAAATACGACAACAACAAGAACAGTAGCAACAACTACAGCAACAACAACAACAAATAGCATTTTCACACATGTGCGAATTTTTTAGCCAATTTCTTTGAATTCTAAAATTTTTTCATTTTGTTAAAAATCGCATAAAGTTTCAGTACGTTAATTTTTTTGGACAGCAAATGTGTAGGCGATACTGTGACAAGAGTGGAAACACGTCTGATTCTCATCAATGATGGAATACTGATTTCTCACGTCTCAAATTTTAGGTCTTATTATGTTTTTACTGTGTCCGGCTCGGAAATGGGGAGGTCTCATATTTTCACATATAATTATTTTTGTAAATAACTGAAAGGGTCTTAAAACATTAAGACAAATCATAGTAATTTTTTTAATCAAAACCATTTTTTCTTTCTTCATCTTCTACTTCCTCTGAAATTTTGCATTAATTTTCTTTCTTCTTTAATTTAATTTAATCTCAGCTCAGACAATTTTTATATTGCAAATTAATAATTTTATTAAAAAAAAAAAAAAAAACCAAGATATTCTGTAGAACAAAATATATATAAGCACACACACACACACAGAGAAATACAACAAGAAACTACATACATTTAAAAATATAAAACATAAAATCTTTTAATTCAATTGGCAATTAAATCAATAAGAAAGAATAATAAAAAGAAAAAGAAACGAACGTACCGATACAAAACTGATGAAACCTTAAAAAAAAAAAAAATTAAACTAATGAACAAGAAATTTAAAAGGGGGGTAAGGGAGATTAAGCAACAACAACTAACACTATTTTTTTTCTCTATTCATTTTTCCATTTTCAAACAATGAATGTTGAATAATATCAATTGAATTTGAATAATGAAAAAAAAAAAAAAAAGTCCTTTTGTTGTAAGCAATTACATATGATGATTACGATGATGATTACGATGATGATGATGATGGTGTTGATTATTATTCACTTGACCAGTCAGTCAAACACACGCAAAGTATGTTACTTGGATTTATTCTTTAATTGTAAAGATCAATTATTGGATTATTGGCTTTTGAATAAAAAAAAAATCGCTGATTTTTTCTTCTTTTATTCACATTTTTATAATGATTCTATTCTTTTATATATGTACACATGTATGTGTATGTGTCTGTCGATATGTGTACTGTGAGCATTTTAATAAAAAAATAAGAATGAAAACTAAAAGAAAATATAATTTGTCTAATCAAATTAATGTTGTAAATGTGTGACCTTTGTGGTAAGTTCATCCATTATTCTAGAAGAAATTTATTTCATGCTGTTTTTTTTTTTAGTTGCTCTCTTAACACAAACCAATTAAATTTATTAAGAAAGAAAAAAATAAATTATTGTCACTCATTGTTACCCATAGTGATAAAAAGTGTGTCATTTTCTGTATGAACGTTCTGTCATCGAGCTTTCATTATTCTAACAAATTATTATTTAATTAAATTAATTGATTGTGACATTTAACACATTTTTTTTAGAATTTCAATAATTAAAATTCCAATTTACACTCTAGAGAGTAGTGAGAGTGTAAAATTGAGTGGTAGAGAGAGAGAGGGGGGAACGTACCTTATTCTCATGTACAAATGGCCTAATATTCAAATTCTGTACAAACTTCTATTTTTTTTTTTTTTTTGCATGCGATTGTGTTCACGATAAATAAATTTAGGACATTTACTTTAATCATGATCAAAGGATTTAATCAACTTTCCTTTCTACACAAAAACCATTCGAATATTCTGAATAATTCTGACGTCAAAGAAAATGGATTAACAAGAAAAACTGATAAAACAAATGGAAACGATTAATTAATTTTTCTCCATTTCCTTCATTCTTCAAATTGTATTTTCGCTTCATATTAAATTTGTACAACAGAAATAATTTATAAGAATATTATTCTGTCATCGTGAAAAATAAAAATAGCAATTATTGGATTTTAATTGGAAGTAATCTAAGTGTTCCGTCATAAGAAATATATTACTGGACAGAAATGAGTAGGTATCGCCAAAATCAAATTCAATTAAAAAAAAAGAAAAAAAAAATGAGGGTAAAAGCAAACATCACTTGTTGAGTATCGAACTTCTTTAAATTCTAAAAGAATTCACAATGTATTTGAATGAATCATTTTTTCTGTCATAAGAATAAAAAGGTTTCAATGAGAATTGCCACTATGAATTAAAAAACGTACAAAACTCAATTCATAAAAAGTAAATATCAAAATTCAATTGATGTTTATTGGCAAAATAAAATTAAATATGTACATCCTAGAAGAATAAACAATTCATTATTGAAATTGTAAAATAATGAAAATCAAAATTAAATCAATTGGTCAAACATAATCATAAGATAGATGAATATATTTTGTACAATAATTCTGGTTAACCTCTAGAAGGGTGGGGGTAGGGGAGGGAAGAGGTCACTATAATGAACAATAACATTTTCTACTTACATAAATTTAAATGCAATAATTATTGTTACCTACATAAATGTATACCTACTACAAAACACAAACACAAACACACACACACACACACACACTTACACACAGACACATAGAGATAAAAAAACAAAAACAAAAAAAAAAGAACCACACAAAAATTTCATAACCTTGTTTATTGTTATACATAAATTATAAAATTAATCTCTGTCACTTTTGAGTTTTGAATTAGATTTTATTTATTTGTTTTTGTTTTTGTTTTATTTCTTTAATACAAAATGCAGTATTGGTAATTTTTTTACCAATTCATTCATAATGTATCAATTTTTTTTTTTCTAAAGAATTTTTTACATAAACTGAAATACTGGGAGAGACATAACAGCAAAAAGAAAAAAGAAAAAAGAAAAACAAAAACAAAAAGTTAACTTTAAAAATATTTTAATAATTTTAATAATTTTAATAAAAAAAAAAACAAATTTCATAAATATTTGGCACGGCCTATTCAATTTTTTATTATTATTATTATTATTTAATTTTGTTCTTGATGTTATTATTATTATTGTTGTTGTTATTCTTATTAGATAACTTTAAATGTTAAAAGAAAACAAAAATGTTGTTATGCCATTTTTATGTTTTTCAAATAAAAAATCTTTTAATAGTTTTTTTTTTTCTTTTTATGTTTTTTCAAATAAAAAATTATGAACCCTACTGATTTAAAATATAAAATTTAAAATATAAAATTTAAAATTCAAAATTACAAAATAATAAGTATAAAAATATTTGTAGTAAGTATTTTATTAATTTCGGTCGTCTATCAGTAGGTACAGTAGAGCAGAACCATTTCAGAATGGTAAAATTTGTAGACGCTTATAGAAATAGAGTAGAGTAGAGTAGAGTAGAGTAGAGTAGAGTAGAGTAGAGTAGAATAGAGTAGAGTAGAGTAGAGTAGAGTAGAGTAGAGTAGAGTAGATTAGAGTAGAGTAGAGTAGAGTAGAGTAGAGTAGAGTAGAGTAGAGTAGAGTAGAGTAGAGTTGAGTAGTTGGTGTGACGTAATGAAAACATAACCTAAAAAATTTTAAATCATTCCCCCCTCAAATATTTTTAAATTCAAAATAAAAAAAATATTTGTGTTTAGTCCATTTTTAAAGGTGTCAGAGTAGAATATCGAAAGAAATAATTTATGCATTTTAAAAAAAATAACAACAACAAAAAAAAAGGAGCAACAACCAAAAAAAAAAAAATGGAGAGAAATCAAAAGAAAAAAACAAAAAGTGTTTGTTTTTTTTTAAGACGATTATGATGAAGAAGAAGAAAATCTATAAAAATCACGAGACACCGAAGACAAATTAGGCAACAATTTGTTGTTTTTTTTTTTTTTAATGAAAAAAAAAAACAACAACAACAACCACAATAACAAGCAACAAACGCAACAAACAATAATCAACAACAACAACAACAACAAGAAAAAATCTAAATTCTTCGATCAACCTTGAAACGGTCGAGCGTTGAGAACAAACAACGTTACCAATAACTTTTTATATTTTCTTTCTTTTTAAACTTTTAAAAAAAATCATCAAACAATCGTCACATCAGTAAAGAAATTATTTTTACCCAAAAACAAATCGTAAGAAATTTTTTTTGAATCCCTAGAGCAGAACTACTTCCGTTGTAGAATATTACAGAATTAACACAAAAAAAAAAAAAAAGAATCCAATAACAAAAAAAGGTTAAAATCTTAAATATATTTACTTAAAAAATTGTTGACATTTATACTTTTGGTCTGTGATTTAGTAGAGGATATGACTGAAACTCAGAACTTTTCGTCAGCACATAAATTGTTCTCATAATTCATTCTACTTCATTCTAAATACATAATTTTAAGAATTCATCACAAATGTCGTCTCCAATATTTTCATTCGGGAGATTATCCTTGAAACCCGCAAAGATTGTACATCACACAATGAATCGACGGGATTAACATTTATGTGCAACGATTTAAGAACGACGGTATAATTAATTTGTAAAATGTGCAATCCGTGCGGGGTGAAATTTTGTAATCGTTAATCCTTCATTGATCAGAAAGATCTTGAAATATTTGTCCAACACTGCACATAATACCTAATAATTTTTCTATTCCGTAAAACTTCAATAAAAGAAAATTTATTTATTAAGTTTAGCTAGAATAGAAACTTCTAACTTTAAACTTTGAATAAATTATAAAACCACTAAGTACCAACAAATAATATTTCAATCAGAAATACATTAACTAATTAACACGTTCGTGTACAACGACTGCTATATGTCAGTAATACTTCACTTATAAGGATTTTGAAGGACATATGACGATGATTGCGTACGTTTATCGTATATAATTCTCAGTATACTTGAATGAATGAATGATTAACGTGATGTGAGGAGTCACTGTTAATGCTTTATGGTATCCCCACTCTACATTAATAATTGAGTATGTATTAGAATTAACCAACAACAAATCAACAAAAGTCACAATTTAGGGATTTTTCTATTTTCTGTCTCACCTTTTCTATGACAGAATTCTTATCGAAAAAAAAATTGTATATTAGAGAAATGAATTAGCAAAATTATACAAATGAATATTTATGAAATAAAATTTAATATTGGCACATGGAAATAGAATAAGAAGGAGTAGAGTGGATGACCAACATTTTTTATGGGTCATAGCACTGATTCTTAAGAGGGCTGAATTTTGTTGTTTTTTTTTTTTGTTCTTAGAACTCTTGAAAAAACAAAATAAGTATAATCTTAGATCACATTCATTTTCTCCTCTTATTAAATTTAATAATGTAGGAAGAGACAACCAAATATATGAAATTTAAATCTAAAAGCTAATTGACCCCTGTTATTGAAAGTACAAATAATTGTGTTTAAAATCAATTTTTGATTACCCACTTGTAGCGCTCAGATACACGGACCATTGTTTGGTTGAATTATATTTCTCAGAACTTTGTAATAAAACGATAAGTACTTTGCTTCGAAATTATTAGGAGTAGCTAATAATTGTAATCAGAATCTGAGAGTCAGATTAGGTAGAATATTCCGCTCTATAAATTGGTATCGGTTTCTTTCTAGAAATAAACCCAAATTAATTCAATTAGAGTTCTTTTTTTGTTGTTCATCTTTTAATCCCAACTTTTGTCGAACACACCCCTAATGTTCAAATTAATTCTAGTCAGTAATTGTCAGATTAAGGTCATACTAATAGTGTTAGATAATCAATTGAAACTCACAACAACAACAACAACAACAAAATAACCAATGAAAGAAGAAAAAAAAAACAAGTCAATTAAATTGAATTAAATATTTATTATGTCCAGGAAAGTTTTTTTTTTTTTTTTAGTAAATTAGCAAAACAACAAATAAAATTAAAAAAAAAAAAAAAGTCCATCAAAATTATTCGTCAGTTATGTTTAGTTAGTTAGTTTTTATTTTTATTATTATTTTGGGTGACATGACAACCATCAAAAAATATAAGTGACAAGGTCAATACTTGGCATCAAATAATATAAAAACAATAGAAAAAAAACAAACAACGACAACTAACAAATATATAAGTATTGCTTCTTTTAATTTATTTATAATTTTAACACTACACTGTTGTACTTACTTATTGTCGATTATTGCAATAATATTATTAAAGGCCATAGTCCACCACTAGATGAACACAGCACAAATTTTTTTTTTTTTTTTTTGTATTTTTATTATGTTGTATCAAAAATAGATTTTACGTTACTTAGTGACTATATTTTGTCATATCACCATGTTTAGATATTATTATTGATTGTAGAGGAGTGAGAGGTAGGTGCGTAATACCTAAGCATATTATTAAATTCAATTATTCTAGCTCTGTATTGTCATTATTATTATTATTATTATTATTGTCTTCTTTATTCAATCAATTTTTATTATAAAAGTCACCTATAATACAAAGTTTTTTTTTATTTGTTATTGAAACTGATTCAAATAATCTACGTCACTGAATAATCAAAGACAATATCTACCGTAGAAGCAGACATTTTTTTTATAATCATTATTTAGGAAATTTACGTATTGCATTCAAACTGAACTTTTGGATTGACAAGTTTCAAGACAATGTTGATAGTTTAGAATGATACTAGAACATTTTTAAGAGAAGCACAAGAATTTAATTAGCAGACTTCGTGAAACTGGACCTATACATTATTATTATTGAAAAGTGAAGGAAGGGAAATTGTTCACTTTTTTTCAAACGGTTGTCCAATCAACTAACATAAGTTGTTAATCAGTTGACCAAGGTTCCAGGTTCCAAGGTATAAAGGCCTACAATTTATTATTATTATATGATCCTCACATAGTAACTAAAATTATCAACAGTCACAGCCGCCCAAAGCCATCAACAAAAAGTTTATAATAATCACATGACAACACATCAATTAAATTTAAAACAATTTAAGCTCGTTATAAACAGTAGAGTTCGTAGTAACCGATTAGAATTCGTTATAACCAATTTAGTTACCTATACTCATTATTTATTACTAAAATATTATTTACAGCAATACAACACATTCAAAAATCACAAAATAAATAAAAACAAATATTAACAAAATCGTAAATGTTTTGTCTCCACACAAGAAAAATGTGAAAAAATGAAGAAAAAAAAACAAAAATTTAAATTCAAAATTTAATTAATAAAAATTAAAAAAAAAAAAAAAAGTTTATAATTAATTTATGGCATGCAAAAAGTGGTAAAGAATTAAGTTAATAAGAATTCATAAAACAAGAATACAAAAGAAAAAAAGAAAAGAAAAGAAAAGAAGAAAAGAAAAAAAAAAATTTAACATTCAAAGATTGAGAATAAAGAATTGAATTTATATAAAAGCTTTTTTTAAACCTGTTTCTTTTTTTTTTTTTTTTCTTCTTTTCTTTTTTATGATTATGATTTTTCCATTTGAAAAGAATAAATTTTTATAGAAAAATTTCGTTTAAAGAAGAATTTTACGTAAGAATGGATTACATAGGTACTTAAGGTACCTTTTATTATTATACGTACTAAAAATGTGTGTTCCATGACTCATGAAAGATAAATTTTCATTGTTATTATGAATTTCGTATTTGAAAATTGACAGAAGTAATGCATGAGTTTTGTTTTTGTTTTCAAAAAAAAAAAGTCAACATTTAAAAGAATTGTAACTGATTTGGAATCATTTTAATATTCTTGTGGGACAAATAATTCACAAGTGGACAGTTGTCTGCAAGTGAATAGTTGTCTGCATCGGGTATATTAATATTGGGAGAAAGACTTTGTGGCATATTCTCCTTCCCCTTCAAAAATATTCTCATATCCTAAAAATGTATTAAATAACAAAATGTCTGCACCGTTCTGTCCAACATATTTAGATGAAGATGAATTTCAACGATGAAGTTATACACAAATTTTAATTATTAATTTAAAATTGTATCTATTGAAATCTACTCTCCTTATTTTTATTTACTCTTTGTCTTTCAAACTTATAATACAAAATAAATAAAAATCTGATATAAAATTCAATAAATAAATAAATGTGTGTGTATGTGTGGGTGTACGTCTGTGTGTTGCATCATAAAATATGCGTAGATACGTAAAAGGATTTCATTAAAAAAAAAAAAGTTGTTTTTAATTCATTTGCTTTTGTTTTTCTTTTTTTTGTTTTTGTTTTTATAACTAAACTAAACTACGTCGCGTTTCGTTGGTTGACAATTTTTGAGAATTTGAATTTGAATTTGAATTTGAATTTTTGATTTACTTTATTCTTTTTTTTTTTTTTGTTATTAAATTTATAATTATTATTGAGATTTTTTAACAACACCAAGACCAAAATTAGACATTTTGGTGGTAATCCAAAAAAAAAATCATCTCATAATTGAAGTTGTAGAATCCAATAAAAAATACGTTAATTTGGAGATTTTTCTAAATTAAAAAAATCGTTTCAGTTAATATTGACAAAAAAATTCATCTTATGAAAAATTTATCAATAAAAATATATAATTCAGTGACTCCGATTAATTTCTAAATAAAGAAAAACAAACAAAAAAAAAAGATTGAGTCACCAAAATTTGATGATCACAGAAAATCATAAGATGCGATGATTTAATTTTGAAAAAAAATTAACTTAAAAAACTCTTTCACTTTTTTTTTTTTGTTATTTTAATTTTTTAACAAAAAAAAAAAAACCAAAATACGGTAGAGATTTTTTTCTCTGTACAGAAAAAAAAAATATATAGGGAAATCTAATCTTGTTTTTCTTTCACAAATTCAACAGAGATTTAACTATTTTTTGTTGTCTTTAAACAAAAAATTTTTCTGGAATTTATTAACATTCCTTTCTTGTGTATTTATTCTTTTATTCTTTCATCTCTATTCTTAGCGCGTTGTCGTGTTGTTCTACATTCTCCTCTTTTTTTCCTTCTTTTACTTTTAACAAATTTTCAATATTGTTATATCTGTCTCTTTCATACAATTTTAATTTAAATATAATAAAATAATAAAATAATAGAACTTACAAGGGACAAAATGATTATTTGATACTTTTCTTATTTTTTTTTTTTTTACATAAATTTTCAATCGTTTTTATGTTGACGTTGTTGTTGTTGTTTAATCTTATTTGTAGGTTTAATTAAATTAGAAAAAATAAAATGTTGTTAATTCTATACGATTGTATACAATGGCGTGCCAGAAGTGTTTTAATTTTAGATGGTGCATATATAATTTTTATGTGTACTTAAAATAAATCAATTCTTTTTGTCTTTGTACAAAACTGATTTATGTCTGTTTCATAAAATTCTTTTTCATTTGAGAAAATTTGATTGTTAAAATCTTCAAGAAAATGTATAAAAAAAAAACATTGGAAGAAAATATTGTTTCTTTATCCCAATCATTGAAATTTTCAATAATACTTTAATATTATTATCTCCTTCAATTTGAATATTTTCCAAGTTACCTTTTGTCTCCAAATCTCTATTTTGTAGCTGGATGGTGTTCAGTGATATTGAAATGTACTAACATAAAAAACTGTCAAAAAATAAAAAATTGTAATATTTACAATTTAAATTTTAAAATGTGTTCACTTGTAAGTTGTAACTGATAAAAATTGAATTATGATTTATTTAAGTTGTAAGAGTGAAATTATTTTCAGATTATCGAAAATAAAACATTATTATGAATTGACCATCAACACTTTGTTATGATACTTTGACGTTTGATCACAACTAAAAGTGTTTGTTTTTTACTTAAGGTGTGCCAATTTTTTGATAAATTTTTTCACTGGACAGTAAAATTACTAGACACGATTTACGAGCAGATCCTTGGTGCAAAGGACACAACTGAACACAAACCCAGTAAAAGCGACACACTAACACGTTCAAACGGGTGTGTATCAGTATCGGAATTTTTATCATGGCATTTTTGTCACACTGGCAATATTGTTATCAATGCATTTAATTAACACAAATGCTCAAATTTTTTTGGTTACAATTAATTTTGAACCAAATTCAATCCATTATTTAATTAACTATTATTGGATCGCACGCCACTGATTCACTTTATTTCACACAAACAAAAAACTAAACACAAAATTATTATTTTTTTATAATTTCACATAAAAAACAAAGTAAACTGTTTTTAAATATATTAACTGTATTCACGATAAAATAACACTCAATTTTTAATAATATTAATTTTAGTATTTTAATTAATTCAATTAAACAAATATAGTTTTCACACAAAAACACAATCGAATCGCATCAAAATATCAAACAAAATGTTTTTATTTTAATTTTTTATGAGTATATCAAAGACGTACGAATGACTAGTTATACAGCATTTTCTCTTTCTAACATATTGCAACGTTCGTCCATTGGTTTTCATAACATTTTAACTCATACTATAGATTTCATATGAACCTGTTGATTTCATCAATCAACAACTGGGATAAAATGCTTTTGTAAGGTTTTCCGGTTTCTTTGCGGTTCAAATGCGTAAAATTAGACTTTTTGTAGCATACTCAAAATATGTAATATAAAAAAAAACAAAATATTTCAATCTTTTCCAATACCGTAAAATAACTAAACTTTTTAAAATTCAATATAATAATCAATATAAAATTATGTTTTAACATTCACATGCCATTGAAGAATAAGCTAAATAAAATTCCAAGTTTTATAAATACATAAAAATAAAATGTCGTGAAATTTTTATATTATCTGTTATGGAAAATATCCTGTTTTGATGATCATTTACATAACATACGAATTAAAACAAAATTTTGATTTTGCTAAAATTAAGTAATCTTACTCCAAAAATATATAATTCTAAACAATAGTAAATGTAAAAAGCAGCCAACACGGTTAAAAGAAATCAAAATCGCATTGTGTGTTTAATTTTTTATTAAAGTATAATAAGTTACAATAACAACTTATATTGTGGATGGGTAGAGCATCTAAAACAAAGAATAAATAAATTAATAACAGAAAAATTACAAAAAATAAAAAAACACTTACAACTCTGATACGACGACCCATTGCATGACCAGGTAAATTTCTCTTGAAACGAGCACGAACATCTCCAGAATTACCATGTATTCTAGTTACTTTTCCCCAAATAGCACGGACTCGTGATTTAATCTTTATTTTTTGTGGTACACATGCCTTTGTCTTTGCTTTATACACATATACACAACGTTTTCCAACATAATAACGTCCATGATTCTTGTTCCTACATCCTTCAATCTATAAAACAAAATTTTGATTATTTTCTTGAATATCACATTATTAAAATAACTTTACCTTCAAAATAACTTGGCTTTCATGTTGATTTCTTAAACCACGTTTGTATCCTGTAAAAACAGCTTTAGCAAAAAGACGACCATGACGTTTAAGAACACCACGATGTTTTGCTTCTGCAGCCACTGGTTTCTTTACCACTTTGTCTGTTTTTGGTTTGCTAACTTTAGCAGGTTTGCTTGCAGAAACTGCAGCAGGTTTGGGAGTAGCAGCAACGTCGGCCATGGCTGCTGTAATAATATAAATAAAAATTAGAAATTTTTCATAATTTAAGAATTCAATATATTTAAGAGGAAATTATATTGAAATAAACTTGATTCGGGAACATAATCTGTCAAATTTTTGAGGTTAAAATTGGATGGCAAAAAACAAGAGTTTTCCATTAACTTTATTTATAAGAAATGATCTGCAATTATATTTTTTTATTCGTTTCATAATTTGTTTTTCATCTAAATAATAATCCAATAAAACTAAAGTTATAGTTTGTCTCCCAAAAGTCAAAATACACGCAAACCATACAACTTTTTTGGTGTCATTTACAAATCTTAAATCATCCATTCGTAACTCACAGAAACTTAAATTTTTAACACGTATAAAATATAAATAGAGTTTATTCAATTAAATTTAACAATAATTTTATTTCTTTTACTATAAATACACTAAATATTTTCAATAAATTTCCTCACATGAATTATTCTTATACGTACCGGATATTTATCACGAAAGAAAAGAATATTTCTGCTTAATGCGATGTTAGCGCCGCCTGTCGGCTTTTGAAATAGAAGATTATGGATTTGACTACTGCAGTATTTGGGCGCATTTTCTATAAAATTTTGAATAGATTTTTATTTTTTACTTTATATGAGATTATTTTAAAATTACAGAATAAATATTTTCACTATATTATTATAATCATGACAAACTCCTTCTATAATATTAAGGTATATAAAATATAGAAAAATAAAATTCAAATTTATCTTTTTTGTAACAAAAATTTTATTTCTTAAAATCTATTTATTTACAGTTGATTTTTGTTTTTCCATTTGAAATATATAATATATATATATAATAACATATCATTTATACACAAATTGAAAAAAAAACTATTTTGATATCATTTATTTTTCTTTGTAAAATAATTATTTTTTACGGAATCAATAATTAATGCAGAAAAAAAACAAAAGTTTGTAATTAAATCACACTGATAAAATATAAATATCAATTTGCTAGATACGTATATTTATTTGTTTAATGTTGAAGGAATTCATAAATAAAAATTAGAAATTAGTCTCGTTTGTATCTCTTTGAGGATATTAGGGATTTAACAAGAATAATGAGACTAGTTAAAGTGAAATTTAAATTGGAACGGTGAACCATGTTGAAAATGTTGAAATGGGTTGCCTCCTCTAAAATTATTTTGATTTCCTTCTGGATCAAGAGGATCTTCACCATTATCAAATTGTCGCCTTTTCTCTGGATCTGTTAAAACTTCTTTAGCCGCTGCAACATCAATAAATTTTTTTTCAGCACTTTTCTTTTCATCATCATGAAAATTATCGGGATGCCATTTTTGGGCTGCTTTTCTATAAGCCTTAACAATTTCTTGTTTAGTGGCTGTCTTTTTAACACCTAAAATTTTATAATAATCACGTCGCTCTGCTTGTTTTTGTAAACGGCGGGCTTTTTCTATTCCCTCCCTTGCTCTTTGGTTATGTTCATCAATTTCCATGGCAGCTTGAAAATCATGAATGGCTAAAAACAAAGAAAGAAATATTTTTTTATGAACTTAAGTCGATTGACAAAAAACCGCCCACTTTGTTAAATCATTTTAACAATACTATTATGAACGACGGTAGTGGTATAAAAATAAATAAATGAAAATCAAATAACTTACCATCATCATACATTTCTGTTCCTAAATATGCTTCAGCTCTATCACATAAAACATTTGGATCTTTATAAATCTCTATAGCTTCTCTACATTTACTAATAGCAGCTGAATATTGTTCATCTTTAACAAAACATGAACAAAGTAATTGTTTAGCACTAAATATCACCATTTGTATATCTGTTTCTTGTTTTAAAATTTTTTCAGCTGAATCAATACAATCACTAAATAAATTTGTATCGTGATATGTTTGAGCGTCTGATAAAAATTTATCAACTTTTTTTATTTTTTTATAAAATGGAAAACAGTCTTTATGTTCTGGATCAAGTTTTAAACATTCCCGTATTTCTTTTAATGCATCAGCAACATGACCCATTTTATATAAAAGTGTTGATAAACGATAATAGCTGAATTGGTAGAAAAAGATAAAATAATTAAAAATTAAAAACGGTTTTTTTTTATTCATGACGTTTTCCAATCGGTGAATAGGAAAGAGCCACGACACTTTAGATTCTTATCGTGCATTGCGTATTGGCATTGAATTAATTCAAATATAATTCTATTGCTGTACACATTTAATTACTCGAATAAATATTAAGGTTAACTTACCCAGCAAGACTATCTTGTGTTAAACGATTAACTGATCTTAAATCAGATACAGCTGATAATATATCGCCATCATCAATATAACATTGTGCCCTTGTTTCACGTAATAATGTTGACCATGGTGAAATTTCTAATAATTGTGTTAATAATGTAATAGACGTTTGATAATCACCACGTTCAATAAGTGATAATACCATTTGCCATTGTTCTCTAGCTGGATTTATTTTACTGTATGCATAATTTACTTCTTCATTATATGGTTCCTCTGATAGCTAAATAAATTGTAGAAAAAAGGTACAAAATGTTTATTCCAGTTTAGTGATAACCTTTATGAAAACTTACCACTTGGAAAAAATCATTTTCAGCGTGATCATAATCACCTAACTTTAAATATACTGATCCTCTTTGAGATCTAAAGATAAACAATAAAATTTCAACAACTTTTTTTATATATAATTTTTTTTTTTCTGTTACCTTGCTGTTGTGAAATCAGGTTTTAATTCAAGAACTTTTGAAAAATCACCAATAGCAAATCTAGCTTTACCAAGTGCAAGATAAACTGTTCCTCTTTTAAAGAATGTTAAATAATTTTTGGAATCTCCCTCTAAGAAAAAAAAGAAACAAATCAGAAAATTAAAATATGATAATCTAAATCAATTTGTCAACACCGAAGACATTCTATTTTTATATTGAGTTAGAATCAACAAGTTAAATAAATAATAAGAATATATAGTATGTATTCTTACAATTTTATTATCACTCTTTTTACTTTTCTTTATCTATTTAGATTTTATTTGGTCTTTTTATAGATATGTGATATTTTACTTTTTTACCAGTTTTTAATTTTTTTTACGTTTTTTCACAAATACAAGTTTTTTTTATTGAGGGTCACACATTGAATAATTCATTGAAATTTTTCTTACCAACAGCTGCATGATAATGTGTTAAAGCATCAGCTAATTGTCCTCTTTGAAGTAAGTCTCTTCCCAATTCTAAATGTCTTTCTATTTCCGCCGGAGAAGTTGCAGATTGTGCGCCTGTAAAAATAAAAATAATATTATGATATATTTTCACTTTCAATTACATATTATTATTAAATTTTGACACTTTCATTTTATTATTTATAAAGTGTGTATAAAAAAAGAAGATGTTACCGTCAACAAATAATTCAAGAAGCAAAAGAACTAAACAAGTTGCTAACTTTCTATCATTCCATTGTAATGATTCCATTGTGTTTAACACCATTTTTAATATTAAAATAATAAACTTATTATTATTGAAAAAATTAATCAATCATTAAATTATAGAATTATTTTTATTATAAAAAAATTGTATAAAATGACACAACACACAAAATCCATTCTTAAAATATGTGTTGGTTTCACCTGATTGGTCCAAATATTCTACATAAATAATAATGTAGGAGTAGAATCATAAAGAATAGTGTAAACGCATTGAGTATGAGGATATTCTAATTTTTATAAATTAATAACGCCCACACTTAAAATTACGTTAAAACTATTTATGAATACCACATAAATAATAACAAAACAAGCAATCTTGAAATACTATTTCAACATTTAGTGTACATACTCTATTAATTTTAATAATTTCCTATATAATTATAAAAATAATAAATCTACTACATTATTAGAAACCATAAAAAGATTAATCTACTACATAATGATATTTTCCAATACAGCACGAACACGACGTCATTTCTCAATTTTTGTTTGACAGTTCACTCACTTTCAATTTCAAAAATCAAAACGGCATCACTGTTTAATTTATCACCGCACGGCAATAATTACAAAAACTGAAAAGTAATTCCAATTCCAAATAAAATTTGTTGTGAGATCTTTAAAGTTAAATAGGTTAAAGATTTAATGTTAACAATTAACCATTTAAATGAACAAAATAATATATCATAATAATTTTTTAGTTATTTCATCAAACCTGATATTAACCTAAATAAACAAAACCATAATAAATATAAAAAATGCCTCCTAAGAAAGATGCTAAAACGTCTGCAAAAGATAGTAAAGGAGGAGCAAAAGGGGGTAAAGGTAATGCAAAAGGAGGAAAAGGTGCCGAAGCAGATAAAGGTAATTTTTAATGTTGTTATGTGTCGAGTTATGATTATTTAAAATATTATTATTAGGAAAGGAAAAGAAAGGTGGAACTGCAATAAAAGTTCGTCATATCTTATGTGAAAAACAAAGTAAAATCTTGGAAGCCTTAGAAAAAATAAAAGAAGGTGTAAAATTTTCTGAAGTCGCAACTACTTATAGCGAAGACAAAGCGACGAAAGGAGGAGATTTAGGATGGCAAATAAGAGGCATTATTCCTCTCAAAATGTTATTCGTAAAATAATGTATTTCTTTTCTTAGGTGCAATGGTTGGCCCATTTCAAGATGCCGCTTTTGAATTGCCAATTTCAAATATTAGTAGCCCGATTTATACTGATCCACCAATAAAAACTAAATTTGGTTATCACATCATAATGGTTGAAGGAAAAAGATAAAATGTTGAATTCAATTTTTTTTATTAAACAAAACTTATAAAATATTGTATTGTATAAAATGACCAAGATAAAAATTTTGTCATTCTTAATCAAAAATATAACATGGTAAATTAAAAACTAAAGAAAAGAGTCTTTTTTACAAGTGACGATAATTTTTCTTCCCTTTCTTATTATTTCTTCGTCCTCGACCTCCATCACTTAGTCCTCCCGAATTTGAAGCAATCTAAAAACAAGGAAGATTGTATAAAAATTTGAATTTTTAAAACAAAATTAAATAATCTTTACTGGAATTTTTTTAATAGTCGTAGTTACCACTCGTTGAGTGGTAATTGGAATCATTGATTTAGTCATTACTATATCAACCACTATTAAACTATTACGAGATGTTGTTTTAAATTTTAAACATTGTTGTCGTTCCTCAACATACTCCACTCTTTGATTTTTACCGTAGGCCTGAAAAATTATGATTCATTGTCATATAAAAATTGTTTTTTTTTTTTTTGTATGATAGGAGAATTACCAAATCAGAGTACTGAGCTTCAATGTCGTCAATATTCATTTTCAGAGTATAATAATATTGTCTGGCGTCACGGTTTTTACAAGTGCCTTGAATCCAAGAAGTTACTATTCTTAAACCTATTTTTTATAAAAAAAAACTATGTTATTCTAAACGAAGCTTCAGTTAAAGAGAACTAAATTTGTTTGCCTGGTTAGACTACCTCTCTAGAGCTTAATATAATACATTTTTATTGGGTTTTAGTTTAGCTTCTTAGCGAAAAACCCAATAAAAAATATTCTTAAAAAACTAATTACCATTATTTTTTTTAACGTTGACAATCAAGAAAAATAAACCAAATTCTGCTATTTGCATAGCAAAACGATAATTACGAAGTTGAATATCCATTTTATGATGAAAAACTGCATCATTAACCCTGACTTCATAAAGTAGAGCTTTATGAAAATATCTAACATGATTAAGTATACGACCAGCAGGCAATGAAGTTGAGCATCCAATAATTTCACAATCGATTAAACCTTTACAAAGAACTGGTGATGGTGAAATTCTTCTTCGATTCATAATTTCAGCCTTATGGGGAGATAATACTACTGGTTTCTTTTCTTTTTCAACAGATTTTTTTTTTGATTTCTTTACTTCAATTTTTTGATTTTTCATTAATGCAATAACTTCTTCCATCATATAATTCCTAGTTCCAGTATATTTTGAACGACATTGAGGGCATTCTGTAATTTTCTTTTTACATGTTTCACATATTTGATGTCCTGCATTACAGAGTAAAATACGTCCGTCAAAATTTTCAAAACATACAGGACATTGCAAAGCTTCACTTAAAGCATCCTTATTAAGCTATAAGTATATAAACATTATAAAATAAAACATAAAAAGAATTTATTTAATATAATAGGAAACTTACCGACATTCTAGAATATTTATATTTGATTGTTGTACACGATACGTTGATTAGTTCTAATTATTATTTGTTAATATTGAGTGTTTCAAATATATTATAATATTTACTTGATATTATTAAACTAAAAAAAAAAAAAATATACTAGAATTTGAAAACAAAAAAGCAAATTCACTTCTTTTAAATATAAAATTTTTGTTTATGTATATGGAATTACTTGAATTGAGTTTTATTATAACAATAATAAATTATCTGTTTATGTTTTTCTGATATTATATTCAATAATGAATTTATTGGTTTATCCATTTACAAACACATGGGAGCATCAGCCATTATTTTGACAAAAAATTAAAAGCATTGTTTAATTAACATTTAGACAAAAAATACTTAAATATATAAATAGAAACGCTTATAAAATTTATTTACAAATCTATTTTTATAAAGTTTATCAAATGTATTATTAATCTTTTATTGTTATTATAAAAAACAAAAATATGTGTTAAAAGTTAATTTACGTTGTTTCTAATAGGTAGAAATATTAAAAAAAATTTATAAAATAAACTTTATTATAAATAACAATCTATATAATTATTTTAGTGAAATGAAATTTAATTTTACTCACACATCTTCCTTGAGCAGTAATCAAAATATGTTAAGACCAAATATCATTCATTGCAGAAATCTATGTAAATTATTTTCTTGTATTTTAAAAGATAAAGAAATAAAAGTGAAGTTGGCTTCGATTCAAACTTATATTTACCGGCAGTTCTTGCACGATGAACAAAAATATATAAAATAAAATGACAGAAAAAACTAACTCACCCCACCGATAACTGGGACATAAAAATTAATTTATTTTATTTAATTGAAAAATACCCCAATCACTTATTTTCCATAAAAATATATAATTAAAAAAAAACAAAGCCAAAATAGTCTTTCAAAACCAAAAAAAATCCAATACTATCACAAAAAAAGCCACAGAACAACGCAGTTATAATTCCAAAGGTCAATAATTTTTTCACATTTAAAAATTTCAGTTTTTTTTTATATCTGATATGAAATAAATGATGCCACAAAATCAAAAACGCAACTATAATTTTTCCAATGATCAATAATTTTCCATATTAAAAATATTTCATATCTAAACCTAAAATAAATGGGGAAAAATTGAAAGAATAAAATACTTTGTTTAATTGGAATTACATTTTCTGTTTATTATTTTTTTTTGATGTTACTGAGATTTTATAAATTATTTAAGAGAAACTTTGGAATGAATGAATAAATGGAAGCAAATCGCATAAAACTGCGTAATAGCTTTTGGACAAATACTGCATACATTTAATCGACCTCTTCAATTGTTGGTCCAGCGCCGGCACCAGCTCCTGGTCCTGCACCGCCTGGTCTTGGTCCTCCTGGGGCTGCGCCTGGTGGAGCTCCTCCAGATCCTTGATACATTTTAGTTACAATTGGATTACAGACAGATTCTAATTCTTTAATTTTATGTTCGTATTCTTCCTTATCGGCCAATTGATTTGCATCTAACCATTTGATAGTTTCGTTGCATTTATCCATGATGATGGTCTTATCAGATTCTGTAATTTTATCCTTGGTTGCTTCATCTTCCATGGATGCCTTCATGTTGAAACACAAAGATTCTAATGAATTTTTTGCAGAAATATTTTCACGTTGTTTCTCATCTTCTGTACGATATTTCTCAGCTTCATTAACCATACGTTCGATATCTTCCTTACTTAAACGTCCCTTATCGTTAGTAATGGTGATTTTGTTTTCCTTGTTTGTGGATTTCTCCAAAGCAGTGACGTTCAAGATACCGTTAGCATCGATATCGAATGTTACTTCAATTTGTGGAACACCGCGTGGTGCTGGTGGAATACCAGACAACTCGAATTTTCCAAGAAGATTGTTATCCTTAGTCATGGCACGTTCTCCTTCATAAACTTGAATCAATACACCGGGTTGATTATCAGAGTAGGTGGTAAATGTCTGTGTTTGCTTAGTTGGGATGGTAGTGTTACGTTTAATTAAAACGCTCATTACACCACCGGCGGTTTCGATACCCAAAGACAATGGAGTAACATCAAGAAGAAGTAAATCTTGTACTTCTTCAGACTTATCTCCATGCAAAATGGCTGCTTGTACAGCTGCACCATAAGCAACAGCTTCATCGGGATTGATAGACTTGTTTAGTTCTTTTCCATTGAAGAAGTCTTGAAGGAGTTTTTGTACCTTAGGGATACGGGTTGATCCTCCGACTAAAACAATGTCATGAATACTAGCTTTGTCCATTTTAGCATCACGAAGAGCTTTTTCAACTGGTTCCATGGTGGAACGGAACAAATCGGCATTAAGTTCTTCAAAACGAGCACGGGTGATTGAGGTGTAAAAATCGGTACCTTCAAATAAGGAATCGATTTCAATGCTAGCTTGAGTCGATGATGATAAAGTTCTCTTTGCACGTTCACATGCTGTGCGTAAACGTCTCAAGGCACGCTTGTTTGATGTAAGCTCCTTCTTATGTTTACGTTTAAATTCTTGAACGAAGTGGTTCACCAAACGATTATCAAAATCTTCTCCTCCCAAGTGAGTATCTCCAGCAGTTGACTTTACTTCGAAAATTCCATCATCAATTGATAAGATGGAAACATCAAAGGTACCACCACCAAGATCGAAAATAAGTACATTACGTTCTCCGGCAGCTTTTTTATCGAGACCATAGGCAATAGCGGCTGCGGTGGGTTCATTAATAATACGTAAAACGTTTAAACCGGCAATTGTACCAGCATCTTTGGTGGCTTGACGTTGTGAATCATTAAAATAGGCAGGAACTGTTACAACAGCATTTGTTACTGTTTGTCCCAAATAAGCTTCAGCTGTCTCCTTCATTTTGGTTAAAACCATTGAGCTAACTTCTTCTGGGAAGAAATTCTTTTTTTCATCTTTATAAATAATTTGGATTTTTGGTTTTCCATCATTATTTATAACTTCAAATGGCCAATGTTTCATATCTGCTTGTATTGCTGGATCATCGAATTTACGGCCAATTAAACGTTTAGCATCTATAATTTAATAATTAATTAGTACAAAGTCCAAGAAAAATTTGCGATTTTTTTTAAATATATTACCAAAAATGGTGTTTGTTGGGTTCATTGCCACTTGATTTTTAGCAGCATCACCAATAAGACGTTCTGTTTCGGTGAAACCGACATATGATGGTGTTGTACGGTTTCCTTGATCGTTGGCGATAATTTCAACTTTACCATGTTGAAATACACCGACACAGGAGTAAGTTGTTCCTAAATCAATACCAACTGCTGGAGCTTTTGTTGCCATCTAAAAATTAAAAAAAAAAACAAAAAAAAATTAATTTTGTTACGTATTAATCGGATAACGCACATCGACTATGACGCATTCGATGATTAGTGAAAAAAGATAAAACTTTCCGAAATTTATTTTTTTTTCCAAGAATACGACTTGCCTTGATTTCATCACAAAAGCGCAATTTAAAATTATTAATTATCCCATTAAATTATTTATTATAAATTTAAAAAACAACAAATAATCGAAATTAAATTACAAAATCATTTTTTCATTCATGACGACATTGTAATATTTCCATGAACATCTAGAATGGCGCTGACTCCAAGGCTACTGCAATGCGCGTGTTTTCTTAATTAGAACATTCTTTAATTTTCATGATTTTTAAATATTTGATTTTTGTAGAAAAATTATCAATAACTACTTTAATTAAACAAACGTTAAACTTTAAACAAGATCTTGAACGAGTGTATGCTCAATTAATTTTTTTTAACGCACAAAACACATGGTTATTTTTTTTAATTTGCATAACTTTTACAGAACAAAAAAATCTTTTAACAATTGTATGTTTTTATTAATTAAAAAAAATAATAATAAATATTTTAAATAAAAAGAAACTTACCTTATATTATTTTCTTTGTTACTTTTTTTTAATAATTAATAATTTAAACTATTCAGTCACACAGAGTCTCACTTAACTCGTTTCGTAGACAAATTGAAATACGACATGGGCGCGATTTTTACTTCCTTATATAGGTTTGAAACATCTAGAAAATTCTATCAAGTTCTACTATCGGTTTGACCAATTAGATTTCACCGAATTTACCGATTCGAAAAAGTAGTCATGAAGCCAACTCATATTGAATCAGAAAATTTACTATTTTAATAAGATTTAAATAATAAAATTAATTTTTACTGTCAAAATTTTTCAATTATATTTTATTAATTTTTATTTTGTTTAAATTACATTGAATCATATAATAATAAAATATTTTGTAATTTTTAAATTTATTTTCTTCTGGCGGTAATATTATATGATTTTTAAAAGATGGCTTACTTCCTGTATAATTTTACTAATTTTTAAATTTTAAATTTAAAGAAATTATTAATTAAAAAAAATGGAATTAATAAATTATTTAAACTTTTTCGCATTATTCAATTTTATTCTAAATTTCAATGGTATAAATATTTTAAAATATTGAATTTTTTTACCATTTCTTTATAATAATGATGAATTTGGATTTTGTTTCATAAATATATAATACATATGTAAGTGGTATTATCGAAAAAAATTTAATAAAATGATTTTTTCAATATAATTCATGGATTTTAAGATAGAAATTGCTATGATGACTGTACTCCATCGACTAATCTATATTATATTCAATGACAATGACAATCTAAATCCTATAAGTTGTGTAATTTCCACCTCTATACGAAAACAATTATACTTTGCTCTCTTTTTGAAAATGTTCAGAAAAACATCTAAACATTTTTTTCTTAATTTTAAATAATATACAACAAAAATAGAAAAAAGTAGAAATGTATTTTAAAATCTTATCATATAAATATAGTAGTAGGTACATGTAATAATTTAATGTTTAATTTAACTTTATAATTTTATCAAATGGATATTTTAATAGTTCAGATACAGATGAACGCCTTTTGGGATTATGTTTCAAACATGATTTAACCATCTGAAAAATAAAAAAAATTATTCATTACATTTTTAATTTTACGATTTTAACGGATTTTTGTTTACCTCTAATAGCATTGGAGGATAATAATTTGGTAATTCGGGATAATCAATTTCTGTATGTGGATTAGTAATAGCTGTTATTTTTGTATGTACATTTTTAATATGTGCAAACGGTGTTCTTCTATATAAAAATAAATAAAAAATACAACCCAAAGACCAGACATCAGACTTTGTTGAAATCTAAAATAAATCAAACTTGTGAGTTATATTTTTTTTCATTATATGAAATATTTTTTATATAATTTCTTAAAATAGATAAAAGAACTAACTTTAATTTTAGGTTGATTTGTTTGTGATGTTGGACTACCTTCACTTGTATCAATAAGTGCTTCTGGACTTATATAATTAAAAGTACCTGCTTGTGAATATTTAATAATACTTGTTGAATCTGTAGATATGTTACTAGCTATACCAAAATCAATTAATTTTAATCTTTGATTAACCATTAAAAAATTTGCCGGTTTTAAATCTGAATGTATAACACCATGTTTATGTATATAATTAACAGATTGTAATATTTCATACCAATAACTAATTAATAAATATAAAGGTAAATTTTCTGTATATGTTTGTAAAATTTTATGTAAATCACATTCACCCTTTTCCATCACCATATACAAAACTGATTCTGCTGTTTGATGACAACTTAAAAATAGAATATAAAAAATTATTGTAGAGAAAAATTTTTAGTAATAAAAATTAAAATCAAAAAATTATCAATATATACTTACTAATCATATAAAGTCACAACATTAATGTCTCCTTGTAATTTTGCCAATAATTTTGTTTCATTTAAGTATCCTTCAACAACAGCTGCATCTCCGCAAAGATCGACAATCTTAAAAATTGAAAGTATTGTAATGAGTGTAAAATATATTCTATATATCTACCTTTAATGCACATTCAATTTGAGTAGAAATGTTTTTTGCTAAAAATACAGAACTTGAACCACCAGAACCAATTTTTTTAAGTATTAAATATTTTTTTTTATTAATTTCAATAATTTTTTCATCTGACTTTGCATCATTTAATAATTCTGTTACTAATTTATTGCAATCTTCTTTAACAGGTGATAATTTTGGTGATTTCATAATAGTAGTATTTAATGTTAATGATAAACTATCATCAGGATATGAACCAACAGGTGGTCTGGATAAAGAAACCGGTGTTGAAAACAATATTTTTTGAACGCGAAAATCATCTTTTTTAGCTTCCATATGTGGTTTAAATGAACGTGAATTTTTATGTATGCTTGGCATTTGAAATTTTACCTGAAAAATCATAATACAATATTGTTATTTGATGTAAGTTATAAAATTAAATAAACTCATACATGTGGTGTCATAAAATTAATATCCGATATTTTAAATGGTGTTTCTAGTTGTTTTACTCCGTTTTCTGATTCCTTTTCTAAAAATTTATGATCCTTAATTATACTGTCTAAATTATTAGAAAACAGTTTAGATTCCAATGATTTTGTTTTCATTACAGGTTGTCCATGTGAATGTGGTTTACTAGGAATATTTAAACTATTTGAACGATAAACATCTTGCGAATTTATTGGTTCTTTCGCTATTGTTAAAAATTTATTATTCAAATTTGTTTTGCTTTTTACAAAGCTCTCTAATATTCTAGACGAAGCATAAGAATCAGGAATATCATTCTCACTTTCATTTTCTTTTTCAGTTTTATTGTTTGATTCGGTTAACTTCTTTTGCAATTGATTAAATATTGTTAATGGTTTCTTTGTCAATGTTTTATCCTGGAGCACTAATTTCTTTTCCAAATTTGATTGATGATTTATTTTACTTGAAGGATAATTGAATAAACTTTGATAATCAGTTGGTGAATTTATCTCATCTGTTAATTGATCAGATATTGTTGAAGATATTTTACTAAAATTATAAGGAATATTATTATAAAAAAATGGTTATCTTATACGAATGTTTTAAAACCTATTTAGCTCTGATTTTTCTTTTAAAATATTTTTATCAGGACTGACTAAAAATGAATTAATTGATGAAATGGCGCAATTTAATCTGAAATAAAATTTTAGTAAATATAATTTATGTATTGTTGAAAATAATTTATAAAAGACGTTTACTTGTCACTTTTTTCATCGTCTCCAGAGTCTGATTCTGGCTCGAGAGGAGGCAATTCTGAAACTCTCCTTGGCAATAATCTATAAAATTATTAGGTTTATTTTTTTTTAACATACTTAAACATGAAATATATATACCTTTTTTTATAATTTTTACTATGTAAACTCATAGTAAAAAATAATTCAAAACTAATGAAAATAATAAACTGAATAATTATGACATTTCCTATTTATTATTTAAGTTTCACTGAAAAAATGCATACAATATAATAATGTAGTAATATTTTAATAGACAATTTTATATTCCATTAAGTATAATTATTTATAATTGAAAACTATTTATATAATTAAATATTTTGTATTATAAAAATCTGTTTAGCTTTATTAATTTTAAAATATTTTGACAGTTAAATGTTAAACAAAAGATTACAGTGAAGTGATATGCAGTTGTAATTAATTAAAAATTAAAGGCAGCGTTCATGTCAAAAACTTTTTGTAGCTAACTTAACTTCAAAAGTTACAACTTTAAAATATTGAAGTTCTATTAAGAATACTATTATTTTATTAAAATAATTGGCGTAGGTCGTAGGAACTTGATAGTTTAAAAAATAATCCTGAAGATGACAACTTAGTTCTTGAATAATATAATATAATTTAATAAAAAGTTATGAAATTAAAACATGTTGTGTTTATTTAAACTAAATTATATGATAATTATATTCGGTTTCATAGATCTCAAAAATTTAAGTTTATTAATTAAATTACCATTTTAATTAATAATCACAATTAAGTAATAGTAAATTTACTTTAAAATTTTGATTTCCTAAATATATGCGAGCAAATATTATAGGCTAAATTAAGGCGTTCGAAATTTTTTTAAACGAAATTTCTAATTGCTTACGAATTAGCATGATACAAATATATATATTTTTAAAAACTGAATAAATATTGCAAAATATTGGGAAATTAATTTAAATTGTGATAAAAAGAAAACCGCAAAGCCTCTAAATGAATTTAATACATTCCAAAATATAACGATTTTTTTTTTAAAAAAAATTCAATTCCAATTTTTGCAATTAAACTGCAGTAATTTTATGTGCAAAATTTCAAATCAAGATTATTGGAAGACTCTAATTTCAATACTAGTGTTTCTTCGCAATTACGAAGTTTCCATATTATTAAGATCATTCAAAATCCATTTGTAATTCTTTTCACCGATTTGTCTGTTTAAAAATAACATTTACAAAAATGGTGTAAATTGTTTAAAATTGATAATATTGAATTAAAATAAAAATATTAAGTAAATAACAAAAATTATAGAAATTTTTTATAACAATATAGTAAAAATAATAAAAATAATAAAAAGAAACAGTGAATAATAACAATAATAGAAAAATTATTATTTAATTGTTGTAATTATTAAATTTTTTTTTATTATTATATTTTAGTATTTTTATTGTATATATTAAAATGTTACTATATGATAATATGTTTTCCATGCATTTTTTCGTGGATATTTTGAAATAACAAATACCGCAATTACCACTGAATTTAATTAACAATTTTGAATTTATTGCTATTTATAAACAGAAAAAAAAAAAAAGTTACTCAAAATATTTGAAATTAAATCTTCTAAAAAATCTGCTTAATTCAGAAAATTCTACTTCAATCCCATTTTGTGTATTTATCCACGGTATGATTTTTGGTTCGCCCAAAAAAAATGATGTAATTATTTCTGGTTCATAATTAATATGTAAGGTAAAGATTCTATTTGGATAAATAAATACTGGTTTTGAGAGTGTTTTATATGCTTTATAATAATCGACATCCAATTGTTCTTCATGTAAAATTATTTTTTGATCGTTTAATATTTTAATGGTCGCACCAAGTTTTAATTTTGATCTGGCAATACAAATTCCAGTAATATATATTATTCTGTTGACCGTAAATTTTGAACTATGCACAGTTGCTTCGGTTTTCAATTCCCATTTACTATCTCCTGTAATATTAAATTTTTTCTCTACAAGTTTGTCAAAATCAATTATTTGTTGTCTAGCCTCATATTTAAATCCAAAAGTATTAACTTTTTTCGAAGAAATACTCATTAGCAAAGCATATGTCTCATCTGGTTTTAGAAGTCCTTTTTCTTCTGCAATACATTTACCTAATTCGTTGGTAGACATTGTTGCAAACCGAATTAGTTTGACAAGATCACCTAAGTGTTGGCGTTTATTTGCACCTGTTATAGTTTGTTTATTCTCTTCACATTTATTTGCAGCCCATTTCATTACGCTTGTAAAAATATCAACTTCCGAAATAGGAACTGATTCGTTGATACTCAAAATTGCTTTTAAAGATTCTTTCTTGATGTTCAGAAATGAGTTTGATTGTAAAACAGGTTTTATATTTAGTTTAATAAATGATATCAGTTGATCAGTCAGAGGAATGTGATCACCTGTAATACTCTTGTCTAGGTGAAAACAAGTCAATTCTATAGTATTCAATTTGGAAATATATTCAGCACAGTCTTGTTCCAAAAATTCCAGGGAATATTTTTTTGCAATCTTCATTACATCAAAAACATTTTCTTCCGTGAAATTACATTCAGTTGTGTATAGAAATCTTAAACATTCTAAGAAACTATTATACGGGATATGTTTGATCGGAATCTCTTTTTGTCTTTCAAAATTATCTTTGTAGACCTCATAGAATACCGGACTTAGAAGAGAAAGAAGCCAACTGTGTGCATAAATAATTTGTGTTTTATCTTTTTGTATAAATACAAATTTTATATCAGACATGATATGATTATTAAATAAAAATTTTGCACTATCAGATAATGTACGCATCTTAATTTGCCAATTACAATTAACTTTTAATAATTCCATCTGAAAATAAAAGAAAATATGTGTGAATGATCATATTCTTTTTACGTGATTAAATCTATTATAAAGAATTACAGAATTACAGATCTTTCAGTAGCATAAAAATGAATTAAATGACAAAGCCATTAAGAATATAATATAAACTCATAATATCCCATATGTAAATATTAAAACTGAAATTAACATGAAAATATTGAACAATGGAAAATGAACTTGAAGCACGCATGAAAATTCTATTGGCGAAATTTTATTATAAAATGAATTTTATTTAATTTTTATTCTTGTATTTTAATTTTTAAAATATGAACTAACCAATATTAATTAAATTTAGATATGACTTATAAAAAAAAAATGCACAAAATGTATAAATTAAATTTGTGTACTTGCGTTTGGATAAAAGTGAACAAAAATAAAGTTTTACAAGGAATATTATTCTAATTTTTATGAAATTAATTATTTATAATTACAAAGTAAATAAATTACAAACCTTACTATTACTGATTTTGTTTTATTATTATTTTATTTGAAATAATATTTAATCACAAAATAACTAAAAAATTTTACAATTAATTAACACAAAACTGTAATCGTTTTTAGAATGATAGATGAATAATCTTATGACAATTGTAAGGTCATATTTTTTCCGCTGCGTGAAGTTAGCATAAATTCTGATATTAAATTTAAATGAATTAACGTTCAATGTATTATTATTATTTTTAGAGTGTAAAATTACATTCCCCTCTCGTGATCACTTCGTGACACGAGAGCATTTATAATTACGAATATATATTTTCTCATGTGTTAATTATAAGTTAGAGTTAAGTTGAAATGTCATCGAGTACAGACGTACAATTGCATTCTGACAAAATAGCAATAAATTATATTTAAAATAAACTTGATGTCTTTTCTTGAAATCAAATATATATAAAATATTTAAATAAACATTTCACCTTACATAATCAGAAGTGGGATATAATTATCCATCATCGTCGTAAAAGAAATTATAAAAAATTCAACAAGATTTAAAAGATATCAGCAGATTTAAAATCGTAAAATTTAATATTGATAGAAGCATCGTGGAAGCCATCTTCGAAAAAGCACATGTTAGAAACTCATCGTGGAAATTAAAGGTAAAAATCGTCGTAAGTGCAAAGGCTAAATTAAATAAATTCGTCGCAAATAAATCAATATAAGTTAAATTAAAATTCATCGAGTAAAATAAGCTGTATCGTCTTCGAGAAAAATTAAATAAGATTCAACGCAGAACTTCGAGAAAAGATAAGAAATTAAATACAACGCCGGATTTCAAGAAAAATTAATTAAATCAACATTCAACGCAGAGCATCAAGCAAATTATTCGCCGATTTCAAAGAATATATACTAAATATTTCATCGAGAACTTCAAATAAAATTATTCACCGGACTTCGAGAAAAAAAAAAAATAAAAATATAAAATCCATCATAGAACTTCAATGAATTAATCGCCGTTTTAGAAAAAATATATATTCGTCGCTTCAACAAAAGAAAATTCGTAAGAAAATAAAACCAGATCATCGAGAAAAATTAGAATATCCATCGTTCCAGTTTAAAATTCATCAAGACTTCAGTTTTCGTTTTTCCAGCTCTTTGATTAATAGAACTTCAGTTGGGTTAACATACAGGTCCCCAACCTCAACATTTAAAATTTAGTAAAATCATCATTAATAAATTAGAATAAAATTACTCATACCACGTGGTGTAATAATTCACACGTGTTTTCTTCAACCAAGTGTACTTAGTTTCATGTCTGAACATGTTTGATCGCGCCGAAACATAAAATTACAAGAGGATCACATGTTACAGCAACCATCGCAAAGATATAATTTGATAAATAAAATAAAATAAATTCAAGTAAAAATAAATCAAAATTTAAAAAAAAATCTTCAATTTCGAAATAAAATTTAAACTTTATAAAATAATTTTTATAAATTGAATTTAAATTTTCAACGTTTAATAAAATCTTGTTTATAGAATTAATTCATCAAGTAAATTAATATCTTATAAAAAAAAAAACCGCCGCAACAATAAATAAATAATAACACTTAAATAATTACAGTAACAATAAAGAAATAAAACTTTAATAATGAGCTCCAAAGGATCACCATTCTTGGGTTTTCCTAAAAACTCAACTGACATAGATCCATTTGTAGGTTCAACCGCCGTTCATGTTGATGGCTCAAGTGTAGCATCAGATACCTTATCTTGGCATAGTCAATTAGACCAATATGTAAATAATAATAGTTCTCAGGATGAAGAGACTATACAATTACATCAAACAATTATTAATAGAACTTCGTCACCGATACAAGAAAGATTAAATACTTATCAACCAGAACGAGTAAACAAAATATTAAAAGAACAACGAACTCATAATATAGATTTAGAACTACCGAATAGTCAACAACCTGCAATAGTGAATTTTGAAACTACCGTCGAAACTGCAGCTGACCAACTTCAACGAGTAAATGCTGAACTTCGTAAGCAGCAACAATTAAATTTATTACATCAAGAAAGATTGCGTTTCCTAGAGGAAACCTTACATCATCAAAATCAATATGTCAACGTAAAACAATTTACTACTTATCCACCTCGTGATAATATTCAGTTTCTTTCACCGTGTCCATCTGAATATCAGATGAATAATAATTTAAATATGCAAAGCCAACAGCCAGCTGTTAGGGCAAATCAATTCGTTCCAGAAAATTATAGACATCGAATAAATCAAAATTTGAATAACTCATTGGAAAATACATCAAATCCACAAGATGTATTATTAAACCAACTATGTTGCAATCCGCAACCCATCGTACAAGAAACTAGAATTTTTACACCGAGGGATATAAATGAGATGTTCCCTAAATATGATCCAAAAAATAAAGAAGGAATTCATCTTAACCAATGGATTCAACAAATAGAAAATTTCCAACGAGTATACAAACTAAACGATCTCCTAGTTTTACATGGAGCCGTTTCCAATTTAAATGGTATAGCCAAATGTTGGTACAAAAGTAATATGTTCACAATCCAACAATGGATTCATTTGAAAGAAGGTCTATTAACAGAATTTGGAGGAAGAATGGATGTCGCTGATGTGCATTACCAGTTGGCAAATAAAAAAAAGAAAAATCAGGAATCATATGATGAATACATCTATGATATTATTCAAATAGCTTCGGAAATAAATTTAGATCAACAAGTCCTTATTAAATATGCAATTCAAGGCATAACTGACAAAGATTTATCTAAGATGTTATCTATTCAACCGTACGAGACGGTTACACAATTATTAAAACAATTACAGCGCTACGAATCAATAGAACAAATAAAAATTAAACCAACATCAACATTTACAACTAGAAATTTTCAACAGCCTAGAAATTATAATCAGCAAGAAGCATCATCGTCTACGTACCATAAGCCAAATCTAGTTACTTTTAATAGTCAACCGCGATACCATAACAGTTATATTAACCGTAACAATCAATTTAATCAAAATTCTAATTATCCGAGACAAAATGTAACCTGTTCGTTCTGTAAGAAACCAGGACATTATGAGAGTAATTGCTTCGTCAAAACGAATAGAAACAGTCAATCAAATAATAATTCGTCAACGCAGAATAAAATTAATCACATCCTCTCAACCCAACCAGAGAGTGAGTATAATAAACAAGTGTTCCTAAATGGAAAAATCATCGAGAGCTTTATTGATCTTGGGAGTGACGTCGTCACTATACAAGAAATAGAAGCACACAAGTATCATTTAGATTTACAAAGTTCACATCGTACTTTAGGAGGGTTTGGAAATAGCCGAATTACCTCAACTCAAAAATGTAACGCTGTTATAATAGTGGATGGAGTAAAAATAGAGACTGAAATACTGGTAGTTCCAGATAACAGTCAAATTCATAAACTTATGATTGGTCGCAGCGCGCTAGATCAGCCACATGTCCGAATTGAGAAAACTTATCAGAAACTTAAAATTATAAACGTCAACGAATTAAATAAAAAAGAAAGTAAAGCTGATACAACAATAATAAAAGAAATAACAACTAATTTAGAATCTGAACTAACAAATAACAGTGAAACAATAATTAATAGTGAACCAATTATAAAAATCAACGAGAGTGAAACATTAATAACCAAAAATCAAGAAATAATAAACCAAACTACGTCAAATTCTTTAGAAATACCCGAAATGGACCAAATAAATCATGTAACTACGAACCAAAATGAAATAATAGAAGAACTTACTACAATTAAAAATTTAGAAGAAGAAATTAACAGTGAAATACAATTTAAGGAAAATGTAACAAATTCTCAGCCATTAAAATTAAGTGAATTACCAATCTTCGAAGAAATACAGGAAATCAACGTGGAACCTGAAATTGATAACGAAACAAAACAGTGTTTATTAGAAATTATAAATAAAAACAGAGAATCTTTTTCTACAAATTTAAGAGAATTAAAGTGCACCGATAAAATTGAAATCTCAATAAAATTAAAAGAAGATAACCCAATATTCCAGAGACCATACAGGCTAAGTTATCCTCAACGAGACAACGTCAAGATTCATATTGATAATTTATTAATTCAAGGCATTATTCGTAGATCAACATCCGAATATGCAAGCCCTATTGTTGTCGTCAAAAAGAAAACAGGAGAAGATAGAATATGTATAGATTACCGTAAATTAAACGACCAAACTTTAAAGGATAGGTATCCAATGCCTATTATCGACGAGCAATTGCAGCGCTTAGCTGGCAATAGTTATTTTACCGTGTTAGACCTTGCAAGTGGTTATTACCAAATCCCCGTGGAAGAAAATTCTATACCCTTAACCTCGTTTATTACGCCGGACGGACAGTATGAATTCACCCGAATGCCATTTGGACTTACAAACGCTCCCGCGGTATTCCAAAAGTTAATGAACCAACTGGCTAGTGATTTGAATAATAAAATTGTAGTGTATTTGGATGACATAATCCTTCCTACAAAAACAGTATTCGAAAATTTAAATCTCATCAAAGAATTATTAGTGAAAATAAGTGAATATAAGTTAACAATAAAACTAAATAAGTGTCAGTTTTTGAAAACAACAGTAGATTTTCTTGGACACAAAGTCAGTGCACAGGGCATAGTTCCTGGTGACAATAAGTTAAGTGCTATAAAGTTATATAAACAACCTGAATCTGTGAAAGAGATAAAACAATTTGTGGGTTTAGCAAGTTACTTCCGAAAATTTGTGCCGAGATTTGCACAAATCGCCGAACCCCTAACTAAATTAACAAAACATGACGAGCCGTTCTTATGGACGGTACATCAACAACAAGCCTTCGATACACTTCGGTCTGAGTTAGTCAGTGGCCGAGTGTTAACATTATTCGATCCTTCTAAGGATCATGAGTTACATACTGATGCCTGCCAAATGGGTTTATCAGGCTTATTATTACAAAAAGAAGAAAATGGTTTGAGACTAGTTTCCTGCTATAGTCGGAAAACTACTTCGTTAGAACAAAAGTACCACAGTTACGAACTTGAGACTCTCGCCGTTGTCGAGTCAATGGATCGATTCCGTTCCTTCCTGTTAGGAAAACAATTTGTCGTCGTTACGGATTGTAGTTCTCTAAAATCTACAGCCGCTAAAAAACAATTAATACCACGTATAGGCCGATGGTGGCTTAAGCTATTAGAATTCAACTTTACAGTCAAGCATCAACCAGGAAAGAGGATGCTACACGCCGATGCTTTGAGTCGAGTTCCTGTTGAAGAGTCAACTGAGATGACCGAAGCTGACTGCAATATTTTTAATATAAACACCGATGATACCAATTTAATCACTGATTGGTTAGCAGTAATTCAAGAAAGTGATTCTGAATCCCAAAAAATTAAAGGAATCTTACAAAAACCTCCGTTAAATCCCATGGAAAAACAAATCCATCTGGATTATAAATTAAAAAAAGAGAGACTTTTCAGAGTAAAAGATAAAGAATTGAAATTCCTAGTTCCCTGCGGTTTACGCTGGAAGCTTATCTACGAGAATCATGACCAGAGAGGACATTTTGGCCTAGAAAAAACGTTGCAGTCTATCAGTAAAAATTTTTGGTTTCCTCGAATGAGGCAAACTGTCAGTAAATATATTTCCGCATGCGTGGAGTGTGCGTACCACAAACTACCTGGAGGACGTAAGAAGATAGAGTTACATCCAATAACTAAGATTCCGATTCCGATGCACACCGTTCATCTAGATCACTTAGGACCGTTTCCTAAGTCCCACCGAAACCATACACATTTATTAGTCTTAATAGACGCTTTTACCAAATATATTAGCTTAAAAGCTGTGCGAAATACACGTACAGTTCCCGTAATCAACGCTTTTAAAGAGTTTGCCCTGCATTTTGGAATGCCTACTAGAGTAATCACCGATCGAGGCACCGCATTTACTTCAAAGAACTTCGAAAGTTTTTGTAAAAATAATTCCATTCAACATGTTCTTAATTCCACCGCGACACCGAGAGCCAATGGCCAAGTCGAAAGATATAATCGAACACTTCTCACCGCTATAACCACTATGAGTGACAAGAATGCGAACAAATGGGACGACCATTTGTATAAAATTCAGTGGTCATTAAATAATATGCCGAATAAAGTTACAAAAACATCCCCTTACTACTTGATGTATGGATACAATCCAAGAACACCAAACGGGAATAAATTGGAGTTAGAGCTCCATACTTACCGTCATTTGGAACCAGCAAATCTCAAAATTCTACGAGATCAAACTTCTGATAAAATAAAGATTAATCAGAAACAACAAGAAGAACGTTTCAACAAGAATCATGATCCCGCATATCAATTCCAAACAGAGGACTTAGTTATGATATGCCAACCCCCGATTATTACTGGAACAAGTAAAAAATTACAACGTAAATACAGAGGACCCTTAAAAGTTACAAAGAAACTCCATGGTGACCGATATATTGTGGAGGACCCCGTATCATCCAACCCCTTGAGAAGAAGATTCAGAGGAATCATTGCCGCGGACCGGATGAAGCTGTACATTCCCCTACAAGAAGCACCCTATTCTGTGGAGGATAACTAAATTGGATTGAGGACAACCCAACCGTCATAATGGCCGAGCTGTAAGGTCATATTTTTTCCGCTGCGTGAAGTTAGCATAAATTCTGATATTAAATTTAAATGAATTAACGTTCAATGTATTATTATTATTTTTAGAGTGTAAAATTACATTCCCCTCTCGTGATCACTTCGTGACACGAGAGCATTTATAATTACGAATATATATTTTCTCATGTGTTAATTATAAGTTAGAGTTAAGTTGAAATGTCATCGAGTACAGACGTACAATTGCATTCTGACAAAATAGCAATAAATTATATTTAAAATAAACTTGATGTCTTTTCTTGAAATCAAATATATATAAAATATTTAAATAAACATTTCACCTTACACAATCTTATTTTTACTTCGGCTAACAGCTGATTAATAGAAAAAAAAAACAAAGTAAAATTTGTAGAGTCAAAATATTATGAGGACTGTAAATAAATTACCGCTATATGTTTGCTTATCATTATTAAAAATGAAGGAAACATTTTGATTGGTTCATTATATAAATTATCTTTTATCTGAAACTTTATTTATTTTGTTTGTTTTGTTTATCAGCAACCTAGCATTATTAAAAATATGTAAATCCCCTCTGCAATATTGATACATTTATAGAGATTTTCATTTTACCTTTATTTCTTCAAACGGACTACATTTAAAATTTTAGTAATAAAAAAAAAAAAGAAAGTTGAATAGAAACGAAAAAAATTTTCAATTAGTTTTTTTTTTCTTTTATTTAAATAAATTAAAAAAAAAACATAAAGTCTCAAAAAAACTTTTGTTTTTCTTTGAAATTTAAAAATATATTATTATTTTTCATTTAACATTATTTTCTCAAATGTAAATAATAAAACAACAAAAACAAAAACAAAAAAAAAAGAGAATAGAAAAAAAAGATAAAGAAAAATTGATTGTTCAAAAAACTAAAACTAAAAATAATTTTTTTTTTTAGCTAAATTTTATTCTATTTTTTTTTTTTTTTTGATCATTTATAATTATATATAATGTAAATTTATTTGTAATTAATTAATATTATTATTATTATTTTTTGTTAGAGGGGTGGTGGGAGGACCTTTAAATAAAAATTCGCTTTTGGTGTTTTCTTCATGAAAAAAAAAAAAAAAAAATGATACCGAATTTTTTCTCTTTTCTTTCTTGTTTTTTTAATGATTTAAATAATTTATTTATAAATGTAATTTTTTTTTCTTTTGTTGTAAGTTTAAATATAATTATAATTAATAATAGCTATAAATATTTTAATCGTGATTGACATACATTATTACATTACAAACTTTATTTTTTTTATTTTTATTTTATTTTTTTTCTTTTTTAATTATATTAATTATATTCATACACGAACAATTTTTTCTTTAGTTTAGTTTCCTTCAATAATTTATGGAAATTCAAAAGTAAAGAGATTTTTTTAAATTCCATAAAATATGATAAATTATTAAAAATTGATTTACACACCCACACACACAAAAGTATTCTTTTTTGAGTGTTTGAACACTTTTTTATTTCAATTTTAAATATTCTTAACTTATTTTAATTTTTTTTTCTTTTTTATAATTATATTTATTTTGTTTATAATTTTTTTTTTTGTTTTTCTTACAAAAAATTTTTCAAATAAAAACAAAAAAAAAAAAAAGATAGGAAAAAGAAAAATACTTAAATATTTTATAATAAAAACAAGCAAATCAGTAATAAAATAATAATAATAGTAATATAAATAACAAATTTTTATTTATTATATAAATTTTAAAGTTCCCATTTTTTTAATTCTTTATCAAATTTAAATATTAATTGGTGAAATCCATTTAAGTTTATCTTTAGTTGGTAATTCATGATGAAAAAAATTACATTCAACTTTATTTAAACAATTTTTACCAAATCTACATAATTTTGGATGATAAAATGTACAAAGTATATTTGTACAATTTGGATAAAATTTACACATTGCTGGTAATGGATTCGCACTTATTGTTTTATAATTTTGTACTGGTACAACATGCGATGCTAAAAAAGATATAAAAATTCCATAATTATTTAAAATCAAAAACATTAAATTTCATTTTTACTAAAAAAAAAAAAAATAAATAAATAATTACCAAGAGGTGGAGCTGCCGGTGATACTGGTGTATGTGTAAAATTACAATCTGGCCTTGTACATGTTAAATCAAATTTACATTTTGGATGTATATATAAACATTTATCACCAAATTTACAATTTGGAAATGATTTGCATGGCATTGTTGGATGTCCAAATTCACATGAATCACCTTGACGACATATTGGATAATATTTACATCTGTCTTTTGATTTTACTTTAACACCAGTATCTATTGGTATTGTTATAGCGCTTAATACTAGAAGAAATAAATCAATGATTAAAATTTTTGTACTAAAAAAATATTTAATTAATAATTAATAATTAATAATTAATTTTGGTTTAAGTGATGCAAATGTTAATTTAAATAACAATAAAAAGGAAACAAGAATCACTTAAAGTATTGATTTTTTAAATTTAACATTTATAAAATATATTTCAAATTAAAAAAATATTGATTAAATAAATTTAAGTCGTATTCAGTTTTGAAAAATTGATTAAATAATTTATGAACTTAGATTTTCAAATTTTATTCAACACTTACATGGTGGAATATTTTCATATTTTTTTCCTGAATCTGTTTTCTTTGTAAATACCAATTGATTCTCATTATTTTTATCTTTAATTTCAATTTCATCATCATCAATATTTTTGGTATAAATATTATTATTTGATATTTTTAAATCAAATTTAATGGGTGAAAGTTTACTACGTTTACGTGGTATCTTTTCTTTTGCTGTTGTTAGTGTTGTATTTGTTGTGGTCGTTGTTATTACTTCCATTGGTTCTGGTATTGTTGGTGTTGTTAATGGTGGTGATGGTGACGATGTTTGCATATGTTCTATTTCTTTATCATCATCAGACGTATCACCACCTTTTATTATTAATTGTTTGACCGGTTTTCTATTGTTTATTTTATCAATTTTCTTTTCAACACTACCGCTACTAACTCTTTTTATTGTTGGTGATTTTCTTGAACGCATTTCTCTTTTATTAAATTGACGTAATTCAATACCATTATTTGATTTTTCAATTTTATTTGTTTTTATTGGTTCAACAATCATTAACTTTTCTTTTTCAATATTATTTTCAGTGTCTGATTTCTTTTTATTTGTATCATTATCATACATTCCATCTAATGTAACTACAAATTGAGTACGCCTAAAATCGGATGATGTTTCAGAACTAGAAATAAAAGGTTTTGTTTAATAAAAAAATGTATCTATTAATATTTCGCATTAGTTTCTTATTGTGATTTATGTTTTAATTCTAATTTGATTGAGAAAAGGTGTAATGTTGTTCGAAAAAATGTATTAAAAAAAATAAAAGATTTATCATTAAGGAATATTTTAGAATAATAACTTACTTTCCCCTGGATACTGGTACCTCCTGTCTTACTTTTAAGTCACGTGGACTAAATTCATCTCTATCTTCATCATCATCAACTTCTAAAATTTCTAAAATTGGTGTTTCAATCATTAAATCATCGTCATCATCATCATTTTCATTAACAACTGGATTTGTCTTTTTTTTAATATTTGTTGGTACTTCAATAACAATATTATTTTTAATTTTATTATTACGTAAATTGTCAGAAATATTTTGTTTAACAATTTCTTTACGTGGTTTTACCATTGCTGTTGACCGCTGAGCTTCAGCGACAGCTCTTAGTAAGAGATTCTTATTAGCTTGCTTATTTGCTGGTATTATTGGACGAGGTTTAACTTTTACAATACTATTAACTGGAAAATTAAATATTTCTTCGTCGTATTCTGGTCGAGGTGGAGCGACAATAACACGCGATCCAATTCGTTGACGAATTGTTACCTAAAATAGAGAAATAGTTTTTCATTAGAAGTTGATTTCAAAAAAATTCTCTCTTCTTATTTTAAAATTTTATAACTCTAAAATAAAGAGTTTATTATGTAAGTTTTAAAGTCAAAAATTAACGAATGCACATCTCGTATAATAAATACACTATATAAATTGGTTAACACAAATACAATAAAATATACAAATCTAAAAGAGGAAAACAAAAGTTTCAAATTTCAGAAATGATGGAAGTATTTTTTTAAAATTTACTTATAAGGTTTCACTTTTTGGATTTCATAATATTATATGTTATAAATTATTCACCTTTGTCTTATTTGAATCATCATTATTATTACCACGTCTTTCTCGTTTTTCCTCAGTAAGTTTATTTAGTTTTTCTTGTAGTTGTTTTTGTTTCTCCTTTTCTCTTTCTCTTTCACGTTCCTTTTCCCGTTCTCTTTCTTTTTCCATTAACTTTTCCCTTTCCTTTTCTTTTTCTAATTCCTCTAACTTATCCTTTTCTTTTCGACGAAAATTTGGAATAAAAATTTCTTTTTCAAAATGCCTATGTGCAGATATACTAATAATATTATCATTTTTTTTATTTGGTCGATCACCTAAACGATCTAATATCGAACGTTTTTTATTTTCATTTATATCAATATTTATTAATTCATTACCAATATAAGAGATTGGTGTACGATTTAGTGTACGTTTTATAGAGTTATTTACTGTAGGTTTTATTATTAGCGGGGGTGGTGGTGGTGTTGTTGTTATTGCATTCGTTTCTGTAGCACTGAACACAATTGGACTTGGATTACGACCAGTTGATTTACGAACCTGTACAAATAATGTATAATTTATATTAATAATATTAAATTGAATTAAAATAAAATAAAAAACTTACCCGTTCAGCTTCATCCACATTTTCTGCATCATCAAATTCTTCACCATCTTCTTTTATACTTAGAAAGTCTTCATCTTCAGATTCCTCAGAGCCCATTGCGCGTAATTGACGTTTTGCTAAATTAATACGTTTCTGCAATTCTTCTAATTCAGTAATTTCTTTACGCCTAACAACTTGTTCAACAGCACATTCAGCTATTTCTGTTATTGTTGGTATATCGAAATCATCACCAGTAGTTGATGGTATTATTGGTGTTACTGATGTTATAGTTGTCACTGAACTTATTACTGGAGCAGTTTCCACTGGCTCATTCTTGGTTTTTATATTTTCTGAAGATTCCATTTCTAATGTTCTTTTAGCTTTTTGAATTAACTGATTAGCAAATACATCAGTTATTGATGGTACAGGTAAATTTAATTGAAATTTTGACGATGTACCAATTTCGGGTGTTTTCTCTTTGTGACTACGTTTGGATTTTTTATCCTTTTTCTTGTCTTTTTTATCTTTTTTTACTGGAATATCACCTGTTTCATTTGATTTCCTTTTAACTTTTTGTATCACTGTAATAAAATTAATATTTATTATGCAAAATTATTACATAAAAGTGCCTATAATATTATTCTTACTTGTAGTTGGCAATGTAACTTCTTGTAGTTTTTCCAATACTTGATGTAACCAATTAACAAAAACCTGTGTATTTGTACCCAAAAATAAATGTAAATCTTCAACCATTTGTTCCTTTGATCTTTTATTAGCAACCATTATCATAACATAATCAGGAAGTTCATCATCAATATACCCGGCGCTCGAACCTGTTCCTAATTCAATCAATTTTGCTTTAACTGCACTCTGTAAGCAAATAAATTGATAATTAATAAGTATACAAGAGATTAATATTTTTGATAATATATAAAATTATATAAATGCCATTTACAATAAAATAAATTTGATTAATTTTAAACATAACCTAAATTATGAAATTTAGCATCATTAAATAACTATGTTTTTATACGTATATAATAAAATTTTATTCCAAAATAATTTACCCTCATCTTTTGCCCAACTTCTGTTCCTAAATTTTCCATGATTATGATGTTTTTAGTATACTTTATTTATAAATTAATATTAAAATTTTACTTTCAAAAAATTTTCATAAAATTATTTTGACATTTAAACTATATAGTTTCTTGTGTTCTCCACAACAATAATTAGCGCACGATATTTCGTCGTGAAGTTGGTAAACGCGCTGCTTGAAAAAAATTGAACTGAAACTGATAGACAACACATAGCACTAATATTCAGCAAACACTTGCGCTCTGACTCTGATTGGTTGAAATAATCTTTTGCCAGTTTTTTTTGGCAACAACGCGAAAAATATTATGACAATATCATGTTATAACAATAAACAAAACGAAAATGTGTCTATAAAATTAAATAATAATAAACAAAGTTTGAATAAATACCTTTGTCAATTATATTGACTAATATACATAATGGCATTTTTGTAAATGTTTCTACTCAATCACTACACATTTCCATTTAAAAAAGCGCTGTAAAGTTTACAACAAAACAAGCATTTTTTTAGTCTGATTTTTTTTTTCTGTTTAGATAAAAAACAGATTCTACTTTCTGTTTAGATAAAAAAAAATATTGGAAACATTTAGAAAAATTTTTTAATAAATATTTTCGTTATAAATATATGTACGTAGACAAAATGCCACCGAAACGTTCATCAAATTCGGAGAATGATGCAAATAAAAAGAGAAGCCGGAAATCAGTCACGCTTGAAACAAAATTAGAAATTTTACGGCGTATTGAAGCTGGCGAGAAACTTGTAGAAATTTGTAAGTTTGTTGGACTGCCGAAGTCTACTGTACAAACTATTCGGGATAACAAAGAAAAAATTAAAGAACATTCGCAATCTGCTGCACCTTTAAGTGTCTCAAAATTAACTCGACTAAGAAGTGGTATTATGGAAAAGATGGAAAAATTATTGGTTATATGGATTGAAGATAATAACCAACGGAGGATGCCAATGAGCCAAATGACTATCCAAGAAAAGGCTAAAAATATTTTCGAAAATTTGAAGAGTGGCGTTACCGATGAATCTAGTAAAGATGTAACATTCCAAGGAAGTCGAGGTTGGTTTGAAAAATTTAAAAATAGACACAATTTGCACAACTTAAAAATGAAAGGTGAAGCAGCTAGTGCCGACGATGATGCAGCTAAAGAATATCCCAACATTTTAAAAAAAATTATTGAAAGAGGTGAACAAGTTTTCAATGTGGACGAGACAGGACTCTATTGGAAGCGAATGCCTGAAAGGACTTTCATTTTAAAAAGTGAAAAATCGGCATCTGGCTATAAATTATCTAAAGAACGATTAACTTTGCTCCTTGGTGCTAATTCTGCGGGGGATTTTAAGCTAAAACCAGACACAGAACCAACACTCGATGAGGAGCCAGTTATTGCTGCATGCCCAAAACTAAGATTACAGAACTTGTCTAACGCGCTTTCTCATTTTGAACAAGGAATTAATCTCCTTCTTCAAAATGATCTCGATCCCGAACGTAGTGCTAAAGTTTGTCGAGGAATTAACGCAACAATTAACTGTTATAAAGAACTAGAAAAAGAAGCAAAAAGCAAGGCAAGACAAACAACGTTGGACAAATTTTTTAAACCACGTTAATCCACAATAGCGGAAAGTGATGATGAGTCTTAAAAATTCGTCTTCAGATTAGATCCGTCTTTAATTTTTTTAGTATGTAAAAATATGTCCATATGATTTTTTTTTTGTTTTTTAATTTCTGTTTTCTATGTACATATATTTTTTTTATGTTAATTAATCGAATTTCGAATTTATTTGTTATGTATGTATTTTTATTTTATGTATTTTATTTATTATGTTTTTATGTTTTATGTTGTTTTTGAATTGAATTTCTGTTTCTTAATATTATTTGTTATGCATTTTTAAATGAAATAAAAAATGCATTTGAAACTAAAAACTATGTTATTTTTTAAAAAATTGGAACGGATCCGATTGAATTTGCATGGGTATAAAATTTGCATGTATCAAAATAATTGATTCGTTATACGGCTTTTCGCTTTACGGCCAAGTTTCCCGGAACGTACCTAGGCCGTTAAGCGAGGTATGTGTGTACTAAAATATTCATAGTTGAAAATAAACGACGTTTGACATACATATAATTATTTTATTAAAATTTTAACATAATAATTTTAGACTAAATTTCAGTCTAATTAATTATAATAATGATATTTACAGATAATAAATTTATAATCTAATATTTTTTTTTTGTTCATGTGTTTTTATTCTTTTTGTTTTTTTTTATATAATTAAAAATACATCAATATAGTTTTACTTTGGCAAAAATTAAAAAGTGGTAAATTAAAACATTATTAAAAAGTTATTATTAGAAAAAAATAACCACTTTTAAAAATTTAAAAAAAAAAAAAACAAATAAATAATTTTGAAATCTTCTCTTTAAAAACAGTTTGATTTTTTTCTTTTGATTTGAATTGCTTAATATAATTTATTTATTTTTCCTATCTACACAAAAATGGTTTTTATTTTATTATAATTATTATTTTTTTAAACTTTGTTAACTTAATTACGTTTTTAATAATACAATAATGAGAGAAAATACTATTTTTATTTACAGTATTATTTTTTAATATTTTAATAATAATAATAACATAATTATTTAAGTTTATAAAAGGACGGTCCTTTTTAACTGCATTTTTTTCCTTTTATATAAATTTTCAAATTTTGACGATATCCACTGGACGGAATATTTATTTATTGTTTTTGCTTAATAAGGCATCTTATAAGACACATAATCAAATTGTATGTAAACGTACAATAATCAAAAGCTACAAACAAAATACTGACAAATGAAATCCTTATATGTATGACCATGACCACTTCGTTTTCCATGGTAATTAAATAGCACTTTGGTGATTCTTTCATTCATAATAATATCTTACCACATTTCTGGTCATTATACAAAGGTTTCACATACATTTTTTTTTCTTTAATTAATTTTTAATAATTTCTTGTGACATGAGCAGTTTATTCTTTCTTATAAAGTGTCTTTTATAAAATAGAGTCTAACATTTATTCATACTATCAATATTATTATTTTATGATTCATTACAACCTTAGAAACAATTTTAAGTAATTTTCCAAAAAAGTATTAGAATTTTTTAGTTTAATTAAAAGAAACAATATTTGTTAGATTTGCTATTTTATAATCATTATAAAATTGATTTAATTATTCACTATTGAGCAAAAAGTTATTGAATGGTATTGCAGTGAAAATGTAGAAAATTCTTTGTTAAATTTTGTTACTAAAATTGACTATTAAACAAATAATAGGAAAATGTCAGTTGAAAAAATATTTTAAAACTTACAAACTAATGATAATATAATGTTAAAATTTTTTTGTTTTTATTTTCTGTTTTGTAATTTTTAGTTGCTAGTCGCGTTACTATAAATTTTTCTAAAATAAATTATAATGGATGAAGTAATTTTTAAATAGAAAAATAACGAATTTTCTACAATACTCAAAAATTAATACATTAAATATTTAATATAAATCAAGCATTTGTTAATATCTTTAGTAAAAAATATTGATAATATGAATAAAACTTTTAATATTATTAATTTTTATAAAAAATAATTGATAAAAATTTATTTCTTTTATCACACAATTAGAGGAATATTTTTAAGTTATTTAATGAATACTATTTTTGTTTTTGTTAATATTTTACTAATTGAATTTTACTTTCATTAAATTGTTTTTCTCTTTTATTTTCTTTTTTAATTTAAATTATTTCGTTTAATATTTTTCGAGCAACAAGACGAGCAAAGGCAAATTTTTAATCCTGTCCAAAAGTTAAACGAGGAATTTTAAAATAAATAATTTAATACTAGGGGATTTTTGTTTTCGTTTTTAATTAATTAATTAAATAATTTAATTTAATAATATAAATATTAAATTAAACGTTCTTCAGGTGGTGGTTTTAAAACATTATCCATTTCAAGGCGTGGATTACAATATTCTTGTGCACTTGGACTATACGTACCGCGTGTTGCCCTTTTATTACGTGCCATTATTAAAAATGCAGCTAATAATGCGCCACCTAATGCTAATAAACCAATAACAATTGGTATTACAATAATTGCTATATTTGCTGGTGATGTATCATCGTCTTTATAGGATGCCTGAAATAATGAAAAAAGAAATTAATAATTAGAATTAAATGGTTTTTTCCATTTTGAAACAATAAATTATTTCCAAGCATTTAATTGTTCATGCAATGTCAACAAAAATGTAACTACATTATAATTATAGATAATTGAAATAAAAAATGTACATACTTTAAAGAAAGTAAAAAAGAAATAAAGATTAATTTTTAAAAAAAAAGAGAAAATTAGATTTTTTTTTTGTTTTTTGTTTTAAAGAAAAAAGAAGACTTTCGACATCAGATAATAAAAATATGAGGTGAATGTATCCAAATAGGTCTGTTTTTCTTGTGCCTAAAATTAATATTAATTAGCAGAAAAAATAAATAAATAAAAGCAAATTAAAGAAATAAGGAAATTCTTAAAAAATAAAAAAACCTTTATTGCACTGAACGAGATAATAGAAATAAATATAGAGTTAGTCTTATACCTCTAATAAATTCAAGAGATGAACTTAGATGTGATGAATTTTTTAAATACAGTAAAAATCTCTATTATCTCATTTCCCATTATGATTAATTTATAATTATTTTTAACTTACAATTTCTGTACAATTTTTTCCAATAAAACCTTCTGTACAATTACAAATATAATCTGATGCATCTTTACACATATCTATACAGATTCCTTCATTTTTACAAATATTTGGAGTTGTTGTACATGGATCTGGTGTATCACAATTTGAGCCACATATTCCAGAATCACATTTACATCTGAAATTAAATATTTAAAAAAAAAAAAATGTTAAAAAGTTTCACTGTTAAAAAAAAGTTGATTGAATATTGTTATTGTTTAATTGTTAATCAGAATTATTGATTTTATTCCTTTGATACGATAGATATGAGTCAGTTATGAAATTGTATATTACTTCTTTCAAATAATTTCACTTTGATCAAAAATACTCTAAATAATTGCAAATTTATTATGGAGAAACTTTAAAGTTTAAGTTTATTTAAACAATTTTTATTAATTTGCGAAAGTAATTTGATCACGAGATCAAATTTATGTGATCGATTTATTAAAACTTTTGTATTGTTAAAAATTCTAATAATAAAAGTCTCTCGTTTGATCAAGTCAAAATTACGTCAATGCTTTTTTTTATAGTAACGTAAAAAGTTTTTACGATTTATTTAATCGTCTTCTTACTTTTAATCCAGTAACACACATTTGAATGTATGTATTTACAAATTTTTTTTTTAGAAAATGAAAGAATAAGTATTATGACTAAACAATACAAGAGAAAAATAATGAATTTGTGTTGTTTGTCTTTTATTACATTTTTTTTTCAATTTTATAACTTAATTTGTATAATTTGGATTATTTTCCCATTTAATCGACTTTACTGAATAAAATTTAATAATGATTTTTATTAAAATTCCATTAAAGTTTCAGATTTAAATTCAACAAAATTTTAAAAATCATTTTAATTTCTAATTTTTTTCAAAGCATATTTATTTATTCTTTTTTGAAAATTCATAAAAAAAAAACGAACGTTAAAAATATGTCTGAACACATTTAATATTAACCCCAACAAAGTAAAATCGAATCTAAAAATAAAACTCACTTATATGATCCTTTTGTATTCATACATGATCCTTTTCCTCCACAAAGTATTAGTCCAGTTGCACATTCATCAATATCAATTTCACAGTATATACCTTTAAATCCAGTATTTGTACAATTACAATAAAATCCGGCAACAATATCATTACAAACACCACCATTTTGACATGGTTGAGATTCACATTCATTTATTTCTATTTCACAATATTTTCCCGTAAAACCAAGACGACATTGACATATTGGTTGATCATTTATTTGGCAATATCCACGATTTTGACATGGTTTTAATGAACAGAATGGTACATCACATAATGCACCTTCAAAACCATTTTGACAAGTACAAGTGAAATTGTTTCCTGTTGTTGAATCTAAAAATAAAAAATACAAATTATAAATTATAAAAAAATAAAAATAATTGTATCGTTTGCTGTTTAATTAGCGACTGAATGAAGGTGAGTTTTTTGACTGAATTGTGTCATTTATAATGTGATTCTTGATTTTATTTTAATCGTTATTAAGCAATTATTAAGCTAACAACCAACAAATTCAGACATTTGGAATTTTGCAAAAAATCGATTAAGTAAATTTGTAAAAAGTTAGGAAATTTAAATATTTCAGTAATTGAAAGAAAACTAAATTAAAAATGAGATTTCTTTTATTTTAAATAAAATAATACTCACTGTATCCATCAATGCATGCCGATCCATTTTTACATGGTAAATTTTCACATGTAACAAGCCGTAATACATCACATTGTGTTCCAGCATAATCTTCTGTACAATTACATAAAAATTCAGCAATTAAATCAGTACAAATTCCACCATTATGGCATGGTTCTGACATGCACTCATCAATTTCAATTTCACATAATTTTCCATTATAACCAGGTAAACAAACACATTTATAACTTGCAATACCATCAATACATGTTGAATTATTTGCACATTCTGCTGTTAAACATTCATTTATATTTTCTGAACAATCATCTTCAGCATATCCTGGTGGACAATTACAAGCATATTCATCTGGTGGGTTTGTACAAATTCCACCATTTTTACAATCCTGAAAAAATTATTAAAAATTAAAATTAAGAAAAATTTTCAACAATAAAAGGACAATTTTCAACAAATTTTATGAGCAAAATAAAAATGAATTTAATTTGAATTACCGCTGTTATTTTTAGTAGTTAACTTTGATTAATACGAATTATTACGGATCTCTGGAAACTCGTTTTATAACTTGTTAAAAATATCTCTTAATGACGTGATTAAAAAGTGAAGTCAATTTAAAATTATTTTTGTTTACCAGACCAAAACTAACATTTCAGAATTTATACAGAATCAAAAATACTTTAACTTCGAAAATAATACAAAATATTTTCTTTTTCACTTATATTATATAATTTCATTTTAATTTAATTTAATCAATCATGATTAAATTAAATTAAAATAAACATCAAAAAAAAAAACCACAAAATTTATGGGAATCTATAGACGTTGACCGTCATACATTCTATGCATTTAATTTAATTTTATTACCTGTTGAAAACAAACGGTACAACCTTCGTCTGGTTTTGTTGAATTAAGTCTAAAATGTGGTCTAGGCGTAAAATTATCTGTATATAATTCTGAATGTGGAAAAAATGGTAGAAGCAAATCATTTACACGTGTTTCTCCTAAGCATCCTTTAAAATATTTATCTGTTCTTGGATCTGTAAAAAAAATGTAAATGATTAAAATTTCACACATTTGCTCAGTGATGAAATAACATTGTGAAAAGAAAAAAAAACGAAAGGAAGTAGTTGCAATTTAAAATAAATTACAAATTGTTTTTATGATTTCATTATAAATTTTCTCATTAAAAATTATTACATAAAAACAAATTAAAAACCAAAATGCAATTAAAAGAGGATTAAGTGTACATTAAGCAAATGTGAAACGAGAAAAAAAAAATGAATTAATGTTTACCTTTGCTTACGGCATTTGATTCAATATGTGGCATACCACCTAAAAATATAAAGAATTTTCCCGAAAATAAATGTAGAAAAGCATTTTGATCAATTTGTCCAGTTATCATTGGTAATGGTTCAGCTAATGTTTCCCACCCTTTCCAACCAGCTTCTATTTTACCGTCTTCAGCATGTATATAAATTGTTGTCCAATTAAATTCTGTTGTTTCATTTGAAAATTTTATCATTTCTGGTAATTCAGATGAAAAACGCCATTGTATAATCACTTCACTATTATCAATTGAAATCGCAAAGAACATATCATCATCATTAACATACAAAATTGTACCACCAAATTTAGTTTTATATGTTATTTCAATACTACTTTTAGGATTTTGTATTCCACCACCCTCAGATGTTATTTCTTCTTTTTGATTTAAACTAAATACTAATGGTAAATTTTGTTTTCCTTGAAATGTTACATTTGTAATACATTCAAATCCATCATCTAAATTTTGACAAACAGAATCACCAGGACATCTATTTAATTCACAAAATTGTATATCTTGACAGACACGTCCTTTATAACCCCGTGGACAAATACAACTATAAAGAAAACATAAATTAATTATTTCTAACATATAGTAGACAAAATACATTAATTCATGGATTTTCTTTTAAATTAAAACTTAAATATGTTTAAAAGAAAAGTCTATTACTTACACAAAATCATTCCATGTATTGTTACAGCTGGCACCATGAAAACAAGGCATTTGACGACATAAATCATCTGATACTTCACCTTTAAGTACTGATGTTTCATCAATTGTTACATCACCAAGTGGTGGTGGTAACATAAGCGCTTGCTCATGTAACGGAAATAATTGTACCATCATTGCATGTGAACCATTTGAAACCTTTAATAAAAAAAAAAAAATAAGATAAATTTCATTATTTTTAAATTTACGAGAAAGAGAAAATATAAATTATGATTGAAAAATGATTGACGGGATTTGAAAAGAGGAAAGTAACACTATTTTTATACTTCAAGAAAAAAAAAACAAAAAACAAGTAATATTGGTGATGCAAAATTCAAACTCTTAATTATGAGAATTTGAAAAATCACAATCATTGTAAAATTTCAGTCATTAATTTAGGTTAATGAATAAATAGGAATCGTCTGCAGAAATTATTCAAAATTTCAATTTAAATTATTACCTGCACATCTTGTATAATTCCTTTAAAATACATTTTATCTTCTTCTTCTTTTGTTAAAATAACATCAGAATCGTCAGGTGAAGTTGGTGGTCCACCAAGATATAAAAGTTGTGCATTTAATTGTCCCGTTGATGATAATGTTTTCCTGAAATATTCTGTTCCATTTAATTTAACTTGAACCAATGTTGAATTACGAATAACCTAAGAGTTTTAAATGTGTTTTTTTAAATTTATTTGAAATTATTTTAAATCATAATCAACTTTACTTGAATGAGATGTATATTTCCATTATCTAGTTTATTACCACCAACTGTGTAAGCTTCTGGTGTACCATTTATTTGTATTTGTACTAATAATTCACCACCGTGTAATTTTGCAGATACATAAGAATCACCACGTTCAATGTTTCCACTATTTGGTAATTTTCTCGGATCACTCCCTAAATAAAATACTTGCCCAGTTGGTTGACGTGTTCTTATAAACATTGATATATCTAAAATTGAACGTATTGCACGGCGTCCAGTATCGCTTACTTTTACAATTACATCCGAATGTGTTGTATTTTCATTGGCAAATGTTGCGGCTGTTATGTCTGGAAAAAAATTAGTTATTAAATTAATTAATTTCTTTAAAATGAACATTAAATTATGTAGAATTTTGAAAATTACTTACTGTATTTACAAGTTGGTCCTAAGTGTGGTCTTTGACATGTACAGGAAAATGTATGCCATAAATCAGAACACTGACCGTTGGAATTACATGGATTAGGATCACATTGTGGTGCTCTTGGACATCCTGTTTCTACATTAACTAGAGTAGTATACATATTTGATTCAAATGGAAATATCTATTATAAAATGAAAATTGTAATTTAATTCAAGTTCAAAAATTTCACTAATGACATTGAAACATACCCATTGTCCATTAATTACAACATCTTCCATACATCCAACAAAACTGGATGTTGCATGTTTTAGATGTTTTAAATATGAACGCAAATTAGGTATTGTACCACCTAAATATGTTACCGGGAAACTTGTATGACTGGCATTTGTACCCTCATAAGAATTAATCGGATAAATGGTTTGTTCTTCATTTGCTGATAAAACTAAATGTGATGAATTAATAGCAACAAAAACTTTTTGCCATTTACTATCATTCAATCCTGACCCAATAAATACACCTTCCCATTTATTAAGTAAAGACGAATGAAGATTTAAACGTCCTTTTACTAATTCTAATATATATATATTATAGTTTATACCATTACCAAATGCTAAAATACCATTTGGTAGTGTTGTTTTAAATCTTAAATGAATTTCATAACCTTCATCACGTGTTGTGTTTACTGTTAATAAACTACTAGCCACTAAGGACATTGTTGTAATTTTATCACATGTTGCACCTTGATAACCATTAGGACAAGAACAATTAAATTTATGTTGTATTTCATTTTCTAAATATGGTATGCATGTACCCCCATTTAAACATGGTGTACCAATACAACCCGTTAAACTAACTGAACAATTTTTTCCACCCCATAAATAATCACAATCACATATATAATTGTCACGCCCATCAATACATGTACCATTTATACATGGTTTATAACTGAAAAAGAAAACAAAATATTATATTATGTTGAAAAAAAAAGGACGAATATACTTACAGTTCACATTCATTAATATCAATTTCACAATGAACACCATTAAATCCAGATTCACATTCGCATGTATAAGTCCCAACACCATCAACACAATTACCATTTTTTGTACAAGGATTACTATCACATTCATTTATATTTATTTCACAATTACGTCCAATAATACCGGGTACACAAATACATTCATAACCGCTTGCATTATCAAACGCAAATTTTTGTGAAAATACCACTGGTAACGTATATTTGACACTTGCTGGCATATTATATATTGTTAAATTAGAACGTTGTAAACATTTTCCACCAAATTGACATGGACTACTTTCACATTCATCAACATCAATGTCACAATTTTTTCCAGTATATCCTTGATAACAATCACATAAATAATCATTTATTTTATCTGTACATTCGGCACCATTTTCACATGGTGATGATAAACATTCATCGATATTAATTTGACAGAATGCACCAGAATATCCTGTTCCCATACAATCACACGTAAAACCACCAAGTTGATCAATGCAATGTCCAGAATGTTGGCATGGTTGTGACTAAAATATATATTAGAAATATAAAAAATTAGAGACAGATTATTTTATTAAATAATTCTTATTTTATTCCATTTCTATTCACATAGATTAATCCTTGAAAAATATAAAGTACACGTTTAATATTATTTTTGAAAAAAAAAACTACAATTAAAATTTTTCAATTGTGGAGGTTCCATGTAAATATATTTTAAATTCAAAACTAAATTATGATAATATTAAATTTTTTTTATTATTTATTTTACTAATTTATTAGACGTGGGCCAAAAAAAAATTTATTTCGAGGTAATCAACAACTCAAAAATCGTCTTTGAAAATACACACTTTATGTGAAATACTTTCTGTTTCAGTTAACTACGTCAATAGGCCAAGTATTTTGTTTATCTCAATTTACAATTTTTATTAATTAAAGAATCACATTTATCGTACCTAGATAATACTTTTATATAAAAAAAATTGTAATAAATTAATAATATTTACCTCACAATCATCTATATCAATTTCACATAAACGTCCTGTCATTCCTGGTATACATACACAACTAAAATTTGCAACTAAATTAAGACATGTTGATCCATGTGAACATGGATTACCAGCACATTCATCAATGTCGGTTCCACAATCTTTTGCATCGAAACCGGGTAGGCAAACACATTCAAAATCATTAACCTAAATAAGGAAGAAAAATTTGTTATTAAAGTTTGGTCTTTAAAATAATGTATGGAAGATTGTAAAATCAATTCTCATTGGAATTTTAATAAAATTTTTATATTTCGAATCTACGTTACCAAATTGATGCAGGTCGCACCATTTTTACATGGTCTACTAAGGCATTCATCCACATCCATATCACACAATGCACCAGTAAATCCTGGTTCACAGTAACATTTAAATCCTCCAGGGCGATTAACACAAATACCATGACCACAAATATCCTCCTGTTGTAAACACTCATCAATATCGATTGAACAATTTGTTCCTAAAATATTTTATAGAAAAAAAAAAACAAAGATTTTTATTAAATGAAAAAAAAAAAAAATGTTAATACAGGATCTAGAGACTAATCCAACTCAATTTAACATTTTCTTATTGACTTTTTTTGATTCAAAGGTTTCGACTGCCTCTTTTCCATTACACAACTCTACATTATTATTATTTTTTAATTAATAATTCCTTTTTACATACATATGATGTTTTATTTCACTATAATTTTTAGTAATATTTAAAATATGTTCCTTCGACTAGTCTCAAGCTCCTGTACAAAGTATAGTTAAATATTTCTTACCATTAAATCCATTTGGACATTGACATAAATATTCATTTCCTTGAGCATGACATGTTCCACCATTTAAACATGGACTTATTGCACATGGTCCAATACAATTAGTATTTTCTGGACATAGACATTGTCCACCAATACATGTCATTGGTTCAATACAATTATGTGTATTACATAAATCAATATTTTCACATCTTAAACCTTCAAAACCAGACGGACATATACATTCAGTTGTGTTTGTATTGCATGTTCCACCATTCATGCATGATGAGGAAGTACAATCATCAGTAGTGGAAGAAGAAGAAGGGGAGAACGGTGGTTGTACCATTGAAGATTCACATCTGAACCCTAATTTTTATAATTTTGATTTTGATTTTTCTTTATTTTCTTTTTTTTTTTAATTTTGGAATTTTTAAAATTTAAATTTTTGTTCTTTATTTATTTTCATTTTTTTTTTAAATCAAATATTTTCTTATTTTATTGTTGGAAAAATAAATCTGTTTTATAAAAAGTGTTCAAACCTGTGAATCCACTCGGACAAATACATGTTATATTTGAAGCATTTCCAGTACAAGTAGCACCATTCAGACAAATTGTTGAGCATGCATTTGTTTTAGCCGATTTTGCTGTGACACAATGACCTACTAAGCCTATAAACAAATTTTTAATTCTACATCAAAGATTTTGCACACAGCAAATTTTATAATTCCAATTGGTTTTTGTTTTATTTGTTTTGATTATTTTTGTTTTTTTTTCTTTGGGTCAGTAAAATTTTGAATTTTGTTTTTTTTTTAGAAATAGGTGGCGGGCGGGAAAGGATAGGGATTACTTAATTTATAATTTTAATACAACTAAGACCTTTAAAGTGACCACTACCGTCTTTTTATAAGACCATAAAATCAATTTTTTTTTGTTTAATTTGGTATTTATAAATTTTAAGTAAAATTAAGTAGACATTTACTATTTAGAATAAGCAATAAGTAAACTAAAAGACTATCATTTGGCAATTTAATATTTAGTGGTCACATTATGAAGGTTACATATTATTTATATTTTTATAATAAAACAAAAATGCGAAATAACTATTAACAAAAGCTTAATCAACCAATCTACAATATTAATACATAATTAAATAATTGACAAACCTGTTGTTCCTGGTTTACAAACACATCTACCATCAATACACTCAGAATCAATTGGACATTGTGGACATGGCGGATGTATTTCACAATAAACTCCCGAATATCCTGGTGTACAAATACATTCAAAATTTCCTTTATTATCAATACATGTGCCACCTTGTTGACAAGGTTGTGATTGACATTCATTTATTAATTGTTCACAATTTATACCACCATAACCAACTAAACATTCACATGTATATGAACCGTATGTATCAAAACATGTACCACCATTTAAACATGGACTATTAATATTACATTCATCAATATTATTTTGACATAATGTTCCTGAATATCCTGTTATATTACAATCACATGTAAAACCACCAATACCATCAATACAATGTCCATTATTAAGACATGGCTGTGATTCACAATCATTCGAATCGGTTTCACAACGTGGCCCAGTAAAACCATCCAAACATTCACATTCAATTATATTACTATTTTGTTGTACTTTGCAAGTACCATTATTTGCGCATGGATTTTTTTCACATAGTGGATGAATTATTACTTCGGTTTCGCAAAATTTACCTATCAAAATAATAACATAAAAGTTTATAAAAAGTCAAGATTGGAAGAATTAACCGCTATATGCTTTCATAACAGAAATTCTAAAATTAATTGTATATATGCGTCACGGTGCAAAGATTACATCTTTCCAAAATTTTAAAGGGGTTAACTCTTCCTAACGAAGAAAAGTAGAAAAACAAACCAGAAAATCCATTCGAACAATAACAATGAAAATTTCCTTGATTATCTTCATTACAAGTACCACCATTTTGACATGGTTGTGAGTGACACGGAGGTCCTGTATCTACTTCACAATTTTTACCAGCATATCTTGCAGTACAATGACATTCATATCTAATAAAAAAAAAATAGAATCAATTTTATAAAAATATTCTATGGTTTACTACGAAACTAAGAAAAGATCATATTCAAATAAGAAAATTATGATTCAAGTTCTTATATGTAGATTTTTTAAATGATCATCAATATTTTAAAAGATTCAAAAATAAGTTTTTTAGATAAAGTATTATTTTATTTTGCTTAGAGTAAACTTGTTGATGATTAATTAATATATTGAAACATAAGTATTATTAAAAGGCCAAAGAACTAAGAATCCAATAAAAATATAATAGAATAAACCACCAAATTTAGTAACATCAATTAAAATTTCGGATTTATTATCTGATAAACCAATAATGTTGCGAGTAAAACTTTAATAAGATTTTAGGAACTTGAAAGTGAAATTTTAAAATTTGTAAAAAATAATACATAAACATTTAATTTTACCTTTCTGCTCGTGAAAAACAAGAACCATGTTGCATGCAGGGTTCATTTAAACAATGATTAATTGGTATACGTATAAGTACATCATGGTCTGTACATGGTCCTGGTGCTAATGGACACGGTCCAAATAATACACCCATTGCATGCATTGAACTTGTATTAAAGACAAGGCCTGGACCATGCAATAAACATCCAGAAAACATATTACCAACAATAAGTATAGCTGCTTCATTACGTATATCTTGATCATTTAAAAATAATGAGTTATATGTTGAATTTGCTAAAAATAAATAAAGAACAAAATAGTTTATTTTATAATGTAATGCATTAAAAACGATTATAATATTCTAATGGAATTAATCATCTTAAAAAAAGGTATACAATAATTTGTCTGGATAAAAATGTTCTATTGAAATTTTAAGTCATTTATTATTGATAATTGAAATCTGATTGAAATTGTTTTTGAAGTTATTGAATAATGACGTCATAACTTCTAGGTGTGTAACATTTCGACATTCTTGTGAAACAAATTCTAAAATTTAATACAGATCGATTATTTGTTTTCAAAAAACAATCTCTGTTATTCTTTATTGGACAATTTAAATTTATGAATTAATTCAATTTCTAATGTGCTTCAAAGAAATTTAATTCATTAAATTCAATTTAAATTTATTCGTCTACATGAGTAAAATTTCTAATCACAAATTTATAATTTTAATAGATTTTATTATCTGCATAACTCAGATATTTGTAAGAAACGATAATTAATTAGTTTAAAAAATTTTTGTTTACATTTATTTTACAACAAAGAAAAAGTTTTACGAGGATCAATTAAGAGAGTAACGCATGTATATCTAATTGTGAAAATTCAAAATTAGTGCAAATCGTGGTGAGTGTTGAAGAGAATGGATAAATTTGCGGATGTTCTCAATAAGAATAATTAAATAATTATGAAAATTAAATTAAATTTTGAAATATATATTTTTTTTAAATCCAATAATCACGTATGAGCTTAAAAATAATATGAAGTTAACTCATTCAATTCTTATGTCATTTTTAATTATTTCTCTTGTTTGATGACTAAAGCATTTTTGTTGTTCATTTAATTCAGATAGGTTTTGTTGAACACAAAAAAAAAGAATGTGGAGTGAAAGGATTTTAAATTTGGCTTTTGAATATTTTGCTTTTTAATAGAAATCAGTTATTAGACAATCTTTTTCTCCTAGGATTATTACAAAGCCTTTAGCTGAATCGATTGAATGAATCAAATCAATGATCAAAAGTAAAAAACAATTAAACAATGATTAAAGGAATGAGACCATTCATTTCGCGAATATTCTCTTGGTAAAAAAAAATTGTGTGCCGGAATCATTTAAATTTATTTCTCTTCACTGATTTCATTAAAGTGAGTCCTTGTGGGTGACAAATACAGAAAAAGGCCACACAATGGTCACCTAATAGGATTAGAAAATTGTTGACGAATTTCATACAATCATTATTATTATTTACGTAATATAAGAACAGATTAAGTAAATTATGAATAAATAAATATCTTACCAATAACAACAGATTGTCGATCTATAATTAAATTTAAATTTCCTAGTTGATATAAAAATTGTATTGTATGCCATTTATTATCCAATAGTCTAGTAACAATACGTGCATCAACACGCTGATCTTTTGATGCAATTAATGCAACTGTTACAGAATCAGGTGTTACAGATACAAGTAATGTATGTCTTGCATATCTTTGTGATAAAATTTCACCACCTGAAATAATAAAAGAAAAACAACAAAAAAACATTAAATCATAAAATTTATATTGATTTATTTAATTTGTTTAAAAAACCATGAAATTATTTCTCTTTATAGGAAATAGAAATATATTAACAATTGAAACAAATAGTAAAATAGAATAAAAATCTTGTTATACCAAAAAATTACAAATAAATTATTTTTCTCTTTAAAAAAAATAAATACAAAATAAAAATAAATAATAAATAAAAAATTCTATTGTTTCATTTTCTATCAATAAAAAAACACACACACACACTCGCATATCTCATTCAGTTGTCATTTCTTTTATTATTATTTATTGTGGAGATCACTGATAAAAAATAAAAATGAAATAATATTGAAAAGAAAGCATTTCATTCAAATCAAATTGTTACTTAAGGAATAATTTAAAATACAATTTTTCCGACATAAAATTATGAATTATATTTTTTTATCTGAAATTGCATCATTTTACTTTTGTTTCTTTTATTTTATATAATTGTTTTTTTTTTTATTTTACTTAAAAAAAGAAGCAAATTAAGTCATTTATTTAGTTCAATAATTTTCCCGCCTAATTTTATCTACTCTATTGTTTTGGTTTCTTTGTTCAGTTTATTTTTGTTTTTCTTGTTTTTTGTATAATTGATTGAAGTAAATTAAAGCGATGTGTAACAAAAAAAAAGAAGATGATCTGATATTAACTGAATTTCTTCTATGGTTTTAATATTGGATCAGGGAGGTGTAACGGAAAAACATTCCTTTTTAATTGTCAGATTAAATCAGGTACAATTAAATTAATCAAAGTTGAATTTCAATTTTTAACGAGCGGAATCCATTTTCCCTCAGTATTCGAAGCATGTCCAAAATTAGTTAAATAATATTATTTATCCTTTAATAAAAAATAAGAAATATTCTTTGAAAAGTTTCTCGGAATATGGAAAAGAGAAATTTGGTGTAACTTTCGAACGTAACCTTAATTCGTTTAGAAATTTCATTCTAAACCAACAGATAACTTGACTAGGTTTAAACGGGTTAAATCAAAATAATTGAGCGGGAAGCGATTATCATTGTTCATTACGTTTGTTCATTATTTGAAGTAAAATAAATAAGTTGCTGGAGAAATCAAATATAAAATTTAAGTGTCAAAATTTTGATGAAATTTAAAGGACTAACTAAAATATTTGTCTTGAGACACAAACATTTGTCTACAAAATAATTTTTAGTTATCACTTTATTCAAATGAATTTTAATAATAGATTTTTATATTCTTTTTGCTTCATCATTTCTTATTAAAAGAATATTTTTAACACGTTTCAATAAAAAAAAAAGCCATTAGACATTTATTAAAAATTCATAAAACGTATCAAAGAAAAGATCACTTTATTTGGACATCCTTATGTGATGAGACGTAATGATTAAATAACAAAATGAATATAAAATTATATAAATATTTTTATTCTTTAATCAATTAATTAAAATTAAAACAAGTTGGATATTCTTCTACAAATTATTCTTTATCTTAAGAAATTATGAACAGTTTTTAACCAAAATCACCACATAGTTTTTTATTCATTATATTTTGGTTTTATGGCAAAAGAATTTTCAGAAGGAATTCAAACTGAGATCCACACAAAAAAATGTACTTAGATTTTAATTGATATTTCCATTAAACATAACATAATTCGTGTACTGTTTCGACAAACGTTCGTTGCGGTAATGAAAACTGATTATAAGTTTGATAATAATAATTCCATTTACTTAAGACGATGATTATTTTAAAATAAATAAATAAACGTAAAAAACTCCAAAGAATGTAAATGTCAATAAAAATAAATTTGTTCTGATTCAAAACAAAAATATTTTTTTCTAGCCCTTTAAATTGCGACGTCATTAAATTTGATAAAAATGATTATCTCTATTTTTTAAACGTAAATGGAAATTCCTGAATTTTTATAGTAAATAAATTTTTGTTATCAGAAAAAAATGGACATTCAGTAATATTTGAATAATTTAATAAAATTTGTTATCAGATTTGATAAAAAATCGATTTGATTAGTTTGTACTTTCAGAATTGGATCAAATATTCTTTGATGAATCTAACAACAATTTATAAGAAAAAGGAAATTTTCTTTGAATATTTTATTATTCATAATATTGTTATAATTCGAAGACACTGGAATTAAAACTCAGACACCACAATATATTAAATCCAGATTAATTCCTAAATTTAATAAAATAATAATAAAATATTTACCTCTGCATGATCTGAAACTTATTGCAGAATGACTCCATATTGGCATTGGTGTTACCAATCTGAGATACGTGGATCCATTAAAATATGCTTCTCTTGGTTCAACAACATTTGCCGCCTTTACTGTTGATGTTATTGATGACAAACAAACTGCAATTTAAAAAGAAGAAAATAATTTATAAAAATTTATTCTTTATTTTTTTTAAGTAAAATTTTGTGTTTTGTTCTTTATTTTTTTTCTCTTTATTCTTATTTCTATTCTAAATCTTAACAAAAGAATGGATGATCAACGAAGAGGAACCAAAAAATTTGAATTTAATTAGTAAGGAGAACCGGAAAGAGAAATACAAAAATAAGCAGAAAGAAAGAATTATAAAGAATAAAAATAATAATTTTAGACTTTTAGTAATTCGGTGACCAAATCTAATTGAATATTAAATCTTATCTTGAATAATGTAAGGTCATCGGATCATCAAATGTTCAAAAATAAAAACGAAACGATTCATACAAATATTTCCGACAGCTTGAAAAAAATTAAAAATAGCGATAAATTTGAAGTTGTTGGCTTTTAAGACTAAAAAAAAAGTCTTACTGGGCAAATCACCGATCATAGAAATTCTGCAGAAAATATTCCAGAGGGACCATTTTAAATTGTGTTGCCAAAAAACACGTTCTAGAATGTTAAAATACCTTTAACAATAATTTATTAATATTTGATTACTCAAAACATTTGAATTTTGTCATAAAATAGGAAGAAACTTTATTAAATGAAAGATCATACAGGATCGACTTGGAACATTTTATGGAAGGTCGATTGAATTTACAGAATGTATCAGCATCCGCTCATTAATGAATTCAACTTATTTTGTAGTGAATATTCACGAATAAGTAATTTGTAACTGATAATTTTATCTAACGAACCACAACACTTTTGTATTGTTCAAAATTAAGGAAATTCTTGAATAAAATAAAAAGAGACACAAAGACCCCGGCGCATCGTTTATATTTTTTTGTTTAGTCGTTCGGTCAATTGGAACGTTTCTTATGAAATCATATTTTAATGTTATGCAAAGAAGACGAAAAATATACCGGGCAAGTGTCTCTTGAATGATTTATTTCCGTTTGAACCTGCTGCTGATGAACATATTTTAAGTTTTGGTTTTTTTGATTTATGTCGTGGATTTTTCTTATTGTTATTTTTTTTTTTCAGCCAACCAGATTGCTACAGTTGGTTAACGCTTACAATCATTAATACATAGGAAGTTGGATTTAAATCTAGCTTGTTTAAATTCAATCCTATTTTTATACTTCAATAATAATAAGAATATTCCATGAAAATAAGTTTTTATTTTTGTGTAAGAACAAATAATTTAATGATCAGAATTGGTTGAACTTTACGAAAACAGTATAACACTACTTATAGATCTTTAAGACGAATAAGAGTTGTAATTGGCAAAAAAAATTGAATTTTATCAAGAACAGTTACGCTCTAAGATTGACATTAACAGTTTCGGTATTTTTTTTTCATTTGTGAATTTTCACATTTATTTTTGTTTAGAAATTAAATTGAATTCATTGGACTTTTGACAAAATAAATACAAAAAACAAAAAATAAAAACATTTTAAATAGCACAGATTTTTGTTGTTGGCTTTATTTTAACATTAATATGGTTCACTTGCTACGCAACTTTTAATTGTATTAATTTTTTTTTACATTGGCTTTATAAATTTTAATGCGTTGAAAATAAAAAATTGACCAAAAATAAAGGCTGAGGTCGAATAGTTCAGTAAACTTGTTCTATCTTACTAAATAAATGGAAGAGATGAATTAAATGGTCCTAGACTTATATCCCAATGTTCATGCAAAAAAAAAAATACGGTAACCATAACAAGGCATAATACACAATCGAGGAGGTTAATCACCCGTTCAGATCATGGACTAAGCCAATTGAAATCTAATTGTAATCATTGATCTCATGTGAAAATTATACTTGTTTGTACTAATTATACCCTCGGACATACATGACTAGATCATTTCATATAGATAGATAAATAAATAATAATCGATTGGCAAGTTTTCCGAAAAAGAAAAGTGAACATATAAAAATGTAAAGTGAATACAGACTTTCGTTAAACAAATACTTCCTTATTTAATAACTGACTAATAATTGTGTTAATTCATCTTTTGATCAAGATGACCCAGTCAAAAGAGAAGACTGATTTTACGTTGTTTTTTTTTTGCTCTTTAGAATAAATTTTTAAAAAACCCAAAAATGACTTTATTTTTGGTTACCGTATTTGAAGTAAACGAAGCGGATAACCATCATTATTTCCTCATTTTTTAGCGTCACAAAAGTAACACAAAAAAAGTTTAGTATAATGTTTCATTTAACAATAGATAGATAGATAGATAGAATAAAAACAAACAACTTCAACGAACAGCAGTAGCAGCAGCAAAAAAAAAAAAATGTGTGTCAAATTAAAATTGATGAGAAGGAACAATTTTTGAATCATCAAACACAACAACCTGTTATTCTAGTATAGTTTAATGTGAAGAGGGAGACAGACAGAAATTCGGAAGATGATCATTGAATAAAATTTAAAATATTAATCGATTTATAAAAACAAAAGTAAATTCTTTTAGTGGAATTAATTTATTAAAAAAAAATATTAAAGTTTTAAATTTTAGTCTAAACTGTCACTCTCTCTCTTTTTTTCTGTTTGCAAATTTTCTCTAATCAATTCTTAACAAATTAACAGCTAATTTATTTTTTTAGCAACCAAATGTGATTAATTTATGTGAAGTATACAGTTGCAGATGTCTTTTGAGTATTTTTGATTCGGTGTTTTTATAGCCGGGGTCTTATCTGAAACTTTTGCTGAAATAAAAATAGCGATATTTTGTTAGGAGGAAACATCGTATTTCTGTTTATTATTACTCTGATATTTTGTTTGATTTGATAAAAAATTGATATTACCGCTGAAACTTGAAACACGGGATCAACTGAACATTTGTTTCATTATACTTCTGTTGATAAAGAATTTTCTTTAAAACATAAATTAAGTTTGAATGAATGAAAATATTTATTAATATATGAATATATTAATATATTAATATATTTATTAATATATTTAAGTAATAAGTAAATAAATAGATTTTGTGAACATGACAATTGAAATAGTTATCGTTTTAATTCTAATTCAGCACATACAAGATACAAGAGTTCATTATTTTTAATGTACTTTAAAAAATTGACTTCTCCCGAAATATTTGTGCGTAGGTGTGTAGTGTAAAAATCAAAATATTTTGTTACTAGATTTAATTTTTATTTATTTTATTATTGAGAAGTTTTTCAATAAATACACAATTCACCAAATCTATGCGATAATTCTAACAAATTATAATTCCTTATCAAAATTGTATAAAATGGAAAAACAAGACATATTGACGACCTTCTGGTTAACAAATAAACATTGACATAAATAACTAAGTGTAATATTTTCTTATTATTACACAACAGAAAAATATTCTAAAAAAAAAATTGAATACAATTGAAATTATTTGTTCATAAATTGGAGTGAAAGAGGTAATAATATAATTTGGGGAATTCCATTAATACTTCCTCTTTCATTAACTCCATATACCTATTTACACACATTACAAAAAAATAAATTAAATAACAAACTTTAGTAACCTTTCTGATATCGATAATCAGAGAGAGAGAGAGTGAGAGAGAGAAAAAATGCAAACAAATAAAATATACTTAAAATTAAATAAACAAAAAAAAAAAAAATGTAGGCATTTATACTTAAGTAGATAAAAATTAAATTGGTTTTAAATTTGTTGCACCAAAAAAAAAAAACAGACTATACTTACTTAAATACAAACAGTCAAGACAGAAAACGTAAAAAAAAAAACTCATCCGAACCCAAATGCTCAGCTTACCACAACGTAATCAGTGTTCACTTATTTCAGTATTTTCTTTATTTATTTATTTATTTATGCTCGTTTGTTTTTTGTTTTTTTTTCATTCTTCATTTCGAAGTTTTTGTAAGGAAGTAAAGTGTACGTAAGATATTTTTCTTTTATAAGAAAAAGAAAAACACAAAAAAAAACCTCGATAGATCATTTAAATTTGAATTTTGCAAGATTTTTTTTTGTTGTTTCTAAATCTATAAATTTTATTTATTTTTTTACTTAATTTAATTTTGTTGTTGTTGTTGTTGTGTTAAGCAAAAGCACAAGAAGAGTTTTTACTGAAGCATAAAGTGGTGTAAACAAAATACATTTTTGCGTGTTGCTTGTTTATTTTTGTTGTGTTTTTTCTTATTATTATTTTTTCTCTCTCCCACAATTATTAATTGAGAAAAAAAAAATAGTGTGGAGTTTTTTTTTTGTTTTTTGGTTTGATGCGAGTAATTTACTGTCTATTCGTGTGTTCATTTTCTATTTTTAGTTTTGAAGATAAAAATAGATTTAATTGAGTTGACACCTGCAGAGGTCTCGGTAAGGGTAGCTGATTAGTTACCAGTAACAAGTTTTTCAAATGTTTAAAAAACAATTTTATCTGTCTAAATATAAATATAAAAACTGTATATGATCAGCTAAATAGTTCTGTACCCATAAGAAACTTCTCACTAACAAGATAGCAATAACATCACTTTGGGTACCATACGAGAAGAATGTATTTTAAAGATATATTTTCTCATTTGGAACGTTCTCAAAGAACCATAATTCAGTTCCTGAGCAATCTATACTTTATGAACAATTGAATGGATTTAGAAGCACTAAGTATTTAAAATTTGCTATAAAAGTATGTATATTATGTTTAACGATAAACACGTTTACTTCCTTATTCGACGTCAGAATTTCAGGAACAATAAAAAATGGCAGAAATCTCCAATTTGGATTTTTAATTTCACCCGTCATTCACTTATTCCTCGATATAGATGTCAAATGTAAAATCACATTTGGTAGACAATTTCAGATATCAATTAATTTTACAAAATAAAATAACAAAAAATAAAATTATCCTTAAGTAAAAAAAAAACTCCCTATAGTTTCATGATTCAAGTATTTTTATTTTAAATAAATCAAAGAATAGAAGAATTCCCTGATTGTATCTTTATAATTCTTAATGAATTAAGAAAATATTTATGCACGAATTAATTTATTCTATTTTTGATAAAATTAAACTCATTCATAAATGGAATAAATAAGACTGGTCATGGTTTTGACTTGGTAAAATTTATCGTAGAATACAGAAAATATCAAGGCTAACAAAAAAAAAATAAAGGAGAAACTAAAATGATAAGGAGATTCATCGTTATATTGAAAAGCTATGATGTAAGTTTATAATTTTGGAAATTTATTCGTCAACTTTAATACATTTATAAATACCAATAAATAGTCATCATCATCATCTATGAATTAATTATAAATCCTAATCAAGAAATTAATTTTTTCTTTTGATTTGACAGAAGGTAAAAAAAAAGCAAGGGAAAATAAAACTTTCTGTTAAAAGTTTACGACAAAAAAATAATTAATTCTTAGGTGAAATTTGCGATTTTCAGATTGATTTTGCGTCTGACGTCATAAGCAAATTAAACAACTAAATTTGATTTTTTTCTTTTCGTTTCTAAAAACAATTACTTCTAAGTAAACTTCCGAGGTAAAAGCGGCACACAAATTATAGAAAAAAAGGCATTTTCCTTCGAAAAAATAACAACTAATACAACAATACAAATTTACCTACTTCAGATTTGCCAATGTAAAGGAATAATACTATTGACCAGTACTGTGATTTTTGATTTGTGTTGAAAAGGAATTATACAAAAAAAAAAAACAACAGTACAGAAATTTGAATCTAAACATGTGTGACGTTAACATCTTAATGACGTACAGGGAAATTCGATACGATTCTTAAAAAATAATTAACATTTTTCTCTAAAGAGATTTTTTTCAGGCAGAGGCAAATTAAATTTTCTAATTAGTAAATTTACGGTTTTTTAATTAACACAATTTAAACGGTTTTCAAATCAACAAATTTTACATTTTTGTTATAATTTTAATAAGAAATTCATTTTTTTATTTAAATAATTTTGTTTTGTTTTACAAAATTGATATTTTTAATTTCTTAATAATTTTCATTTTTTCATTTAGATTTCTTCTTATTATATTTAAAACTATTAAAACGAATTTAAAAAAGAAAAAATAATCAAAACATAACAAAATTATACAAACCTAATTTGTAATTATGTTTTAAAATTAAAGTAAAGCAACAACATCAAAACAAACAACAACAACAAAATAACAAACGTAATAAATTGTTGCAAATAAAAAAAATTTAACGATTCTCCGAGATTTTATATTTTAAGAATTTTACACTATTATGACTTTTTGCTGTTGTTGCTGGTAGTGAAAAAAAAAAACAAGAAAAAGAAGAAGAAAACCAAGTTTTTCTTTCAAAAAAAAAAAGTTACAACAATTGAAACGTAGAAAGAAAAGAAATAAAACAAAAAAAAACGTGTGTACTTAACAATTGAACTTGCAATTGTATTAGTATGTATACGAAACTTACGTATTAACACAATTAATTTGTACCATACAAGAAAATAATAAGAAATATAAAAAAAAAACACTTTCTGATTTCTCTCTAATAAAAAAAAAATAAATCCAGGTTAAAATTTTTAACATTTTTTTTTTATCAATATTTACACAGAAAGAAAAACAAATCTTTAAGAAAGAATTACATCAGATAAAAAAAATAATAATAATCAATTTTTTATTATTTAATTATTATTAATTCTAAGTAACGAATACATATGCAAAGTCAGGTGTCACAACTACTTATACACCCGCGCACACTTTATATTACGGTAAAATTCCAATCACAATGACTCACATTTTTTTTTCTCTTTTCTACAATTTTTACATTACAACAAATTGCATTCACAAAGGTATAAATATTTCATTTTAACTTACCAAATATTAATGGTCCTAACGTATAAATAATGATTAAATCAATTTTCATATTGTTTAAAACATTAGAACACAAATAAAACACAAAAAAAATGTAATTGAAATAAACAAGAAATAGTTAAGAAATGAAAAAATAAAAACGCACGCACTTTAAATTACAAATAAATATACACAAAAAACTTAAACATCAACGCAAACAAATGGTTAAAATACAACTGAAGTTAATAACGTTTGAAGAAACGAACGACAGGTAAAAATAACAAAAAAAAAAATAAAACAGTCACAATAAAAAATGTTGAACCCAAATTTTCTTTTTCTTTTTTTCGATTTTAGAAAAAATTAATTTTAAGATTTCGACATTTTATTTGTTATAAATTTAAAAAATATACTGATACGCCCCGAATAGATAATATGTACATATGTGATTAATTTTTTTTCTGTATGCTGAAGTTCATTAATAAAATTATTTATATTTTGATTCTTAATTTTTATTCAGATGCCATTTTTTCCTCCGTCGACTTTTGTAACAGGTTCATATTATGTAATTCAACTTGTAAAGCTACGTTTTCCATTTTGATAACTTTCGTTTTTTCTAGATAAATAAAATAAGATAATACATAAATTCTATTCGTCTTTTGGAAAAAGTACTATTACTAACCAATATTTTTTGCAGCCGTTTCTATTAAAATAATAATTTCTTTATTTAATGCGTGGACTTTATTATTATGTATTCGATCTTTAGTAGTGTAACCGTAATTTGCTTCCTCCTCAGGAGATGGTTCTATTACATTTTCATTCTCTTCACAAGCCATTACAATAATAACGATTTATAAATGCTTTCTTCAAATTATATTTGTTTTTATTATTTGATTAGGAAAATGAAATTTATTATTTCTGAAACTTCAAACTTCACTACGAACGTTTTGCTGTTATGTGAATTTTTTTTTATTTAGTGCTGCCAGATCCAAATATAATTTTATAGCAAAAAATAACGAAAAAGTAAAAATATAATTTATTTTTATAAAATTTTATTTTTCAATAATTATTTTTTTATACATACTGATATAAAAAACAAAATTTAAATTTTAGGCTTTACCCGCATCTTCTTTTAATGTTACAGTACGATTAAAAACAATATGATCAGTTTTTGATTCCCGATCCACTGAGAAGAATCCAATTCTTTCAAACTGAAATTTATCATACATTTTAGCATTCTTGATAGAAGTATCAGCATATGAGGTTAAAACAGTAAGTGAATTCTTATTACAATCACTTAAAAACCCATCAGGAACTTCTGATGGATCTTCGGGACATTTATGTTTAAACAGAGACTCATACAATCTTACTTCTATTTTGATAGGTTTGGAAACAAACTGAATAAACGCTTTAGGTTTGTTTGATGTTTCTGCCGGCTCACAAGTGCAGACCAGCTCAGAGATGTTACCAGATTCATCTCGAATAATTTCTGATAATTTTACAATGTACCCAGCATGTCGAAGGCCTACAGTTTGATCAACGGATAGTCGACGATATCCCTTCTCAGGATTTTCCTTAAAATCAGAGCGCTCAATATAAATAATTTTATCAAACAGAATTTTATGATAACCTTTCTCTGGATTATTAGGAAAATCTGGTACTTGAATTTCAATTGGTTGATCTTCAGGAAAGTTGCTTATGGTCACTTTTAAAGGTTCTAAAACAACTAGAGTCCTTGGTGCTGTGTTATTTAAAACATCACGAACACAGGCTTCCAGCATAGAAGGATCAACAGTAACTTGAGCTCCTGTTACACCCATTTGAGCACAGAAATTATTAATTGCTTCCGCTGGAAAACCACGACGTCTTAAAGCAGTTAAGGTAAATAATCTCGGATCATCCCAATCCTCAACAATTCGTTCTGAAATTAATTTTGCTATTTTACGCTTTGAAACAACCGTATAATTCATATTCAAGCGCCCATATTCCCATTGCACTGGACAGTAAATATCAAGTGCATTACAAAGCCAGTAATATGATGATCGTCTGGATTGAAATTCTTTCGTACAAAGTGAATGGGTAATATTTTCGATACTATCACAAAGGCAATGTGTATAATCATATGTTGGATAAATACACCAGTCACTTTTTGTTCTATGATGAGGAACAAATTTAATCCTATAAGCAACAGGATCAACTTTACCTTCTTCAAGTGTAACTTTCATCCTTAATGTTGCTGAACCTTCATCAAGTTTACCATTTTTCATATCCTGAAATAGAATAAGATTTTCTTCAATTGGACGATCACGCCAAGGTGAAGCAACTGGATTAAATCCTTTCATTTCTTCCTGTTTTTGATGGCAGATATAAGCTAATCCCTTTTTGATTAAAACAATTGCCCATTCATAAAGTTGCTGAAAATTGTCAGATGAATGAGTTATTAGATACGGTTTATAACCAAGCCACTCAACCATATCTTTAATTCCAACAAAAAATTTCTCTTCTTCTTTTTCTGGATTAGTATCATCATAACGAAGATAACAAGTACCATCATGAGCAGCTGCATAACCAAAATTTATGTTAATTGCTTTTGCATGCCCAATATGAAGAATTCCATTTGGTTCCGGTGGAAATCTGGTACGCACTTTTCCACCAATTATTCTTAAATGTTCTTTTAATAGTTTTTCTGTGTTATCTGTAAGAATGTAACCATCCGTTATATAGTTTTCACCAGGTGCATGAAAATGTACTTTAGTCTTCATTAACTCTGCTATTGAAATAGCCCCATCTTTTGCTAATGTAGATTCTTCAGATTCTTGGGTCTTATTGGCTACTGTCTCCTTTTTTTCTTTTGGTTTTTTTTCAACTTTTGGTGGAGGAGCAAGATCAGCTTCAGTTTTAGCACCTAAAAGATCAAATAACTGCACTTCAACTTCATTTTTAATAGCTTTACCATCAGCCCATGGAAGCGCTGCACGAACTTCTTGCATTATTTTTCCAACATTAAATCTATAACGTTGAGCTAAAATAGATTCCTTATTTTTAGTCATTAATTGTTCAACAGCCAAATCAATTTCTTCTGGTGTTACAACAACACCAACACCACAAGCTTTCTCTAATTCATCAATTTTAATTCCGTCTTTCTGATGACCATGAGTTAAAAGATACTCAAGAGCAGCATCAACACGAACATTAGAATCAAATTTTTTTGTTATAATATACTTAACAATAATTGGTAAATGTTGAATTGATTGAGGTTTTATTTTAGTTGCAAGATAATAAAGAAGTAAACCGGCACTTTCTGGTAATACATTTTCACGGCATTCATGTAGAATTGCAGTCAAATTTTTGGTAACATTAGCATTTTTTAAAGTTTCCTTTGCTTTTTGTTCACTAAGGCCTAGAGACATAAATTCCTTCACATGATCTTCCGTTCCTGCCATTCTAATGGATTTCTAAAAGTACATTTATAGATTTTAAAAAACTTGACTAAAATTTAAAAATTTTTATGTATGAAATTTTTATGTATGAAATTTTTAAATAAAAATCTCTATAAAATTTATATATAATTACCTTAAATTGTATAAAATTTTATATTTACTTAACTGATAACCAATTTATTACTCAATCAAAGCAAAACCTACATCATCCGATGCAAAAACGTAAGATAATATCACACGTGAGCAAAAATAATTAGAATGGCAAATTCCAAAGTAAAAATTGACATTTCTTATTTATATGAATTTACTTAATTTAGTTACAGCGGTAATATTATATTTATGGGAAATTGCACAAATTTATGGTAAATATTCACTATAAAAAATTCTAAACAAATTGAAATGTCAAATCGACTCAGATTCAGATTTAATTTTTATTTATGATTGATGGTCGTTCTGTTGTTTTTTTGGCATAATATTGCATAAATAAAAATGTTTAATCAAGGAAAACTAAGTAATAACGCTGGACTATTACCAAATTTTTCCAAACAAGAAAAAAATGAAAATATACAGAATTTAAGTAAGAAAAATAAAATTGAATTGGAAGAGCTGCAAGAGCGCCAATTAAAATTACTGTCAAATAAGTATGTTTTAAATATTATTATTATTATTATTAATATAAAAAATACAATGAAAATTAAATTTAGATCTCGATTATTCATTCTACCAGACAAAGGAAAAAGGATTAAGGATTTTTTAATAAAAATTGAGAAAGAATTGCTAAATAGAAACAAAATAGACGAGGCAGCTCAATTGTTTTCAGAGCTTAACATTGCTTCAAAGGGTCAAAAAGCAATGAACAAAATGGAATGGAATGGAAAATATATGGCTGAATCTACAGAAACTGTTTTGGACAGTGATGATGAAGAAGATGTTTGTTTAAAATTTTTCTGTTTTGTACGTAGAAATCTGATTATTATTATTTCAATATCCAAATTTTAGATCGATCCACTTAAATTAATTTCACAAAGTCGTGATTCAGCAAAAATTATTAAAATAGTTGAACCAGAACCATCTTTAATTACAGAAAATGACATTAAAGAAATAGAATCATTTAAAGACAATACTTCAACGTCAAACCTTTCAGAATTTTCATTAAAAGATAAGACAAAATTTCAAAAAATACAAAATCATCAAAAAGAAATATTGGCTGTTCAACAAAATAATTTAGAATCTAATTTAGATCCACATGTTGGTTATGTTTGTAGTAAAGAATTTTTAGGAGAATCAAAGTTAAAATATAAACCATATTTTACAACAAAAACAAATGTTCATGATCCTGAAAAAGAAAAATTACATAAAAAAAATTATAAATGGGAAATAACAGCAGCAACACCACCATTATTTGTTCATAGTGAAGCCCAAGTATTAACATTACATGATTCCATTGAATTGCAAATAAAACAAACTGAAACGCTTAAGGTGAGTTGCAAGTATCAATAACTTTTTTTTTTAGAAAGAAAAATGACAAAATAATGAAACAATGAATCAAAGAAAGATTATTTGAAATAAAAGATTCTGGATTTACAATCAAGTAAAACAAATTTCTTGTAAAATTTAAATAGATAATTCAAATTTAAAAATAGTACATTCTACAAAAATTAAAAGAAAATATGAATTCAAGAAAATGGTTACAAATTCAAATATATTTCTTCTACATTTTTTCTTATCGATTTGCATTTTATTTATTAGGTTTTTATTCGTGATAAAAAATAAAATCACGGTAACAATTTGATTTTAATTTTTTTTTTCTTTAAATTTTAAGGTAATTCTTGAAGAACAAGCAAGTGAACGTTTACTGAAACGATCTCTACGTGACAATACAGATATAAATGTATCAAATACAAAAGCCACAGAATTCTTTCGACATTATAGAGAAGTTAATGATACAAGTGAATCAGAATCTGATATTGATGAATTTCATATAAATAGTGATGATGAAGTACCAGATGAATGTGATGTAGAAGAAGGTGGAACTGTTAATATTTTTAATTAAATTAAATTTTTAAATATTTCACAAACAGTTTTATTTTTATTTTAATTGTTATTTTCTTTATCAACATTTAAACATTTATTTAGTGCATTTTTGAAAACATCAATGATTATAAATATTTGGCACCAATTTTAATGGATACAAGTTAGTGAATAATATTTTCTATTTTATTTATTTAAAATATTAAAATTGATCAATTTCATTGATTTTAACAATTGCTCTATCAGAAATGTTCTTCTATAATGATATTAAAGTCTACTTATTCGTTACTCAGATTCTTCTTGAATTGATTAATTAAGAAATTGATCAATTTAAAATTTTTATAGACATTAGTTTTTTATTCGTGCGTTATTCTATCACATATATTTTCTATTAAATAATAGTAAAAACACATATTAAATTGAATAGAATTGTGTTGCTGTTGATGATTGTAATTCAATTTGTCCCATTTTAAATTGTAATCTTTGTAACCATTTTAATAATGCTTCAGATGATAATAATTCTTCTTCTGTTTGATTCGGGGCTAAATCACGACAATTTTGTAGACGTACATGCAATGTACCAGATAATTGGGATTGTGATGATAATACTGGACACCATAATGGTAACAATTTTGTTAAAATTGTTGATCTAGTTTCTCTTAATGCCTCAAGTAAACTTAAAAAGTGTAAATTTACCATTTCAGAGAGCTAGAAAATTTATTAAAACTTTAATTTAATCTCTTTTAAAAATAAAAAGTTTAATCTTTTACGTACCACTTTTGAATGCGACATTAATTGTAAAATACATGGTGTTACTTTTGCCCAAAATTCAAATAATATACCCATTGTTATATTATGCGGATCTGATGCTGGTGGCGCTATATTTGATAATTGTTCTAAATAAACTGTCCACAGTTGACATAATGTAAATGCATGAAATAATGATGACATATGTACAACAGATGTTTTAGATTGCTCAGCAAAACCAGCAAATATAACTTGTATATGATCAGCAATATGACAACTAGCCTCCTGTGGTACTGGCTGGGATATTGTATGTCCTGGATGTTGTAAATGATAATGTACAGCAGCACCATGTAAACCAATTTTACCACCACGATGGGTCATTAATGCTGTATGAGTTAATGAACCCATTAATAACCATGATAATAGTCTCATATGACTAACACATTCAGTAAATTCTTTGGGTCTATAATAGGAAATTTCAATTATTATTTTAGTTGTAAAGTTTTTAAAAATAGTTTTTACTAAACAATAGCAAAGCGTTTCATTTGAACAAAATTAAAATACGTTTATAAATAAGGAATCTTTTACAATCAATTAAATACAGAATGCAGTAGTAAGTGTAATATTTGTTCGGAATTCATAAAAATTCATGAAATTTTTTTTTAGTAAATTTTACCCTTGTTGTAATGTAGATGGTGCGTTGTATAACCAAGGAAGATATCTAGCAACAGCTTTATTGTCTCTGGAATTACCACGTGACATTTCTAAAGCTAAATATTGGGCGATTGCTCCCTTTAAAACACCTCCTAAAGTATCCTCACTTAACGCTGTTGTTAGTTGACCCGTTTTAAAATTCTAATTTTAAAACAAAAATTTTATAATAATTTTGGGTTTTGTATTTAAAAATTTAACAAATTTACCTTAATTTTACTTAACGTATGAAAGTCGGCAAGAAAATCTAAAATATCATTCATATATTGTCTCATACATTCACCAGCATTATTTGTATAAATTGATGGTGTTTCTGGTACACTTTCAACAATACCCTGTGGCAATTCACCACCGGCATCTTGTAATACAAATCCAACAAGTAATAAAATATTACCATCGGGAATATTTGTTTTAAATTTTAATGCTTGTACCAATTCAAAAACAATTTGACGACATAATTGAAGTTTATCACGTTCCTATAAATACAATACAAAATTACAATACAATATTTTTAATAAATTGAAATCAACTACATATATGATTTTTTCAAATTAAAAGCAGAACATTCAAAGATCCCATATTTATGTCTCGGTTGTAAAGTTACAACGAAAATTCGTTTAATTAACTTAATCATATTTGTTATGTTGTACAAGAATGATTTTATTCCTTTGTTACTTCCAGAAAATTATTAATTTTTAAGCACTGATACCACAGATTTATTTTATTTGTGTAAATTTTAAATTTTTTATACTAGTCCCTTTCTGTTTGATACTAGATTCTAGTGTTATACTGGTGTTATTTTCACCATGATAAAAATTTCGATCGTCTCAAAAAATAAGTGAGTAAATAATATTTGATCTTGATATAAATGCTTACCTTAGAAAATGTTCTTGCATTAAACAAACATAAATCATGTAAAAGTTTGTGCGTTATATTTAAATTTTGTATTGCAAAACTAAGAACTTTTGAGAATGGATCTAAAATTCCCTAAAATAAAAAAAAAATTTTTTTTCGTTATTTTCGATTATGTTAAATTTTACTTTCATTTTTACCTTTGACACTCCAGGAATTTTCAATACTGAGACCATAATATCTAATAAACTTTCAGCATCTTCTAAATTTGGCAACAATAATACTAAACGTCTGAATAAAGTTTCAATACCCTGAACAGCAACGGCCCATGTAGCAGGTCCAACACCATCCATTGGAACAAAATGTAGATATTCAGCTAAATTTCTAAGTGTTATTGGCAATGTATCCAACGGAAGTGTTTTCTTTGAATTTAATGATTCAGCCAATAATTGAATTGGATTTGTTGGGTTAAGTTCACCAAAATCCAGTAATGCTTGTGCAATACTTTTAAAGAATTTTCTTCGTTGTGGTTCAGATGCTTGTGTCATAAATATTTGTACAAAAACACCATTTGGTGCTAATTGATGAAGAACACAACGTATAAATTGATGAGCAACCGATTGTGAACCACCTGGTAAATGTGTTGTACTTTCAGATTGCCATGGAAATGTTGAATGCATTGCAGTTCTACAAAAATAATGAATTTGTTGAATTTGTTGAATTTTCTAAAGAAGGCAAACATGATAAAAACGAACTTTGAAACAACACCCAAAATTTCTGGAAGAAATGGTGCTGCAAGTGATGGTTCACGGTGAATAAATGTTCCTAAACTAATAATTAGTAATCCCATTTCTTCATCACTATATTCTTCCATCATAACACCACATTCAGAGCATCTATCACAAACACAGTCTTCACCAACACGTGAGGAGCTCTAAACCGAAAAGATAGATTTTTTTTAGAATATATAAATATATAAAAAATTATAAATATTTTACCGGTTGAAATTCAGTTGAAGCTGGATCATCTTCTCCGTCGGAATCATCTCGTGGCAATGGTGTTGGTTGCCATGAGCCAGCATATTTTGTGGTAACATCTGGTATTGATTGAGAATCAACAGCAAATAAACCAACTTTTCTTAAACGATGTCTTTGTGTTTTAAATGATGTATCTTTGAGTCCACGTCCATCGGATACAGATTTTAATACCGTTGAATGTAAATCATCTGGTGGATTTGGTGGTGATTCCATTGCTGTTTGTTTTATAAGTTTTCTTGGTGAATTACCACGACTATTTGTTGTTAAATCTTCTCTTGGACCCTAAATTGAATTTTCGTAAGAAAAATCTCTTATTTGATTTGATCAATAAAACTTACATCAGTTCTGTCAACGGCATCATGCTTAAGATGACTTATATCGGGTATTGTTAAAGCTTCTCTTACTTTTTCAACAAGTGCACTGATACCTTCTTTACCAAATTGTCCAATTGGCAATAATCGTTCAGGCGTTGGAAATTCCAATTGTGTTATACTGAAAGAATTGTTTTTTAATTTTAAAAGTGGGATTACAAGAACTGGTAACACATACACATAATTAACTGCTCTCGTTTAAAATAAATATATAATCTTACTTTTTGGGTGCCATTAATCCTTCAACATGATCTTGACTTGGTTGTGTCATTACATTCATTCGTGACATTGGTGAGTCAGGTGAACCATAATGAGAAGTTCGATCAAATGATTTAATATTTCGTTTATTTGATTTACTATTAAATTCATCTTGTGAAACTGGAGTTGTTGCTGGTGTAATACTGGGTTCAATTACTCGTTTTTGACGGCCCAAAAATTTTAAAGTGGGTGATGTTGGTGTCGGCGTGTTGTCTCCCCATGATGATGCTCCTAAATAAAAAAGGATAATTTTTAAAAGGTTATCTGCGTTTCTCAATCCAATAACTTATTCCGTACCATTTTGATGGAAACCACAATTTGGACTTGCTGACTTCTTACCTTTGTTTTCATCACTTACAATAAGAGACTCGGTACCAGTACCCGAAACTGCACCCATTGTTTTCAATTGGCCAGATGCAAGACTTGCAACCATTTTCATAGCGGACATATCTTTTAAGCCCATCTTAGATGAAGTACTTTGTGTAACAACAACAGCTTTTTGTACAGAAACTGGAGGATTTAAAATAGCTTTTTCTTTTGCTTCACCTTTTCCAGTTACAAGCATTGATGGAGTAACCATCATTCGAACACCTTCTTGAAGGCTACATTTTGTTTGTGTTGTTACAACACTTTTTGATTCAGTTGTCGTTGTTGTTGTCGTTTTATGAATAATTTGACCACTAGTTTTGTCTGTACTGGTCACCGTTATTTTTTGTGATTTTCTAACACTTTCAGTTTTCTATTTAATGACAGACAAAAAATTAATTAATTATATATTATTCATGCCATTGCACTTTTATGTCACTTATTTGATTAAGGAACATATTTCATGATGTATAATTTCATTACTTACTTCTTCAAATTTATCGCCGGCTGTTAATGTTGACATTGCAACATGTGCTGTTGCTAAATTCGCTGTAGTCACATTAGAAATTGCCCTCGTTTTCTTTATTTCTGGTCTTAATGGAGCACAAATATCATCAAAATGTATTGGCTCATCAAATGATTCCTGTAATTATTGCCATAAGTTCAGTAAATTCTAAAGAACATGGTCAATAAAAAACTTACCCGTGCACTACTTCCATGAATTGTACTATCTGACAGATCACTCTCTGGAATTGCAACCAGTTCAGATTCAGTATCATCAGCTTCTAAACTGTTATTTACGATACAGTGTTTAATTGGTTTTACGTGAGATTTTTTATTAAAAATTTACCTTGAGTCCTGATATTTTCTAAAATTTGGTTGTCCCAACTTCTGTGTCTTTTGTTTCGATCTAACTGCTGCTACTTGACTTGATCCCTCTGAGACAAATAATGGGCTCGGTGGAGGACTATCAATTGGCTTATCATCATCGGTTCCAAATGATTGATTTAAATCTAAAGAATTGACTATTGATAAGATGTTTTATACGAAAGAATGTGTTTGTAAGAACCTTTCGGTCGTAATGGTGCAACATCAAGAACAACTGTTGCTGGAATTCTTCTGCATTGATGAAATTGTGCTTCCAAACAATTCAATATAATCCTAACCATATTGTTTACATAGCCACAAAATGGAATTAGAGTGTATTGATACTAATTTATCGAAAAATAAAGAAAACGGTTAACAACTCAGAGGTTTTTTAAATTGAAAAAAAAAAAAATCTAGATACCTTGTACAAAATAACTAAAGCCGACATTAACCAGCTTCTTCGAACATGTGGTTCTAAATACCAAAGTGAATAATTATAATTAACACTTTGAAGTGATTCAGAACCAGCATTTGATGTATTTGGTGCATAAAGAAGTACTTGGAGTGCTGTTGGTAAAATACACCAACCAATCAAATGATTCTGATCTAATACTTGTGGTAAATTTGCAATAAATACATTGAAAACAGCTGATGATCTTAAGCGACTTGGTGTTATATGAAATGTTTTATCAATATAACTATAGCCGAGTAATAAATACATGTGACGTAATACAATTGTCTGTACTTTAACCAATGGCTTCTCTTCTGTTGGATAAGCCTTTTAAATAATTAAATAAAATAAAAAAGAATATTAGAAATTTTTTGAATTTATAGTTAACAATAAGATGAGACCAGCAACTCTTAAATTGAGTTCAATATTTGAATTGGAAATTATCCCTTCATAAAATAAATTAAAATTTATGAACTGGCTCAAAATTTGTACTCAGATTTTTTATTTTAAAAATTATTTAGAAAAATAAGAAGATTTTAACTTACTTGATCAACTCTTGAAAAAAATTGCATTAAAAGGAATACAAGAAGATGCATTGTCTCTTTATCTGATTCTTCCAAATCGATAATACGATGTAAACATCCTGCTAAATTTGCTTCATCTCCAGGACCACCAAATTGACCATCTATGAAATTATGAAGAAGTTGTATTAATTACTCGCTTTTTTTTAATTGCAATCAAATTAAATTTAAAAGTTTTATTTGTGTTTTTTTGTCATGCCAGAAAAAAAAAAGATTTTATTTCTTGAATTTTATACACAACTTTTCAGTTGTAATTTTTTAATTTGAATTAAATTCGAAATATTTTCAATGGATACATTTTCTGAAATTTATTTTAATTAATTAAATTCATATAAGCTTTTTACGAATCACATTTTAAATTGTAACTTTATGGAAATTAGATAATCCAAAGTTCCGTCCATAGGAAACTCTTTAACAATAATTCAACAAATAAAATATCGTTTTTTTTTTCTTAAATATAAAATATAGAGTCATATATTTTTTGTAATTAGGAAATATTTAGAAATAAAAACTAATTAGAAAAATAATTATAATAATCATGCATGAAAAAAGTAAAATAAAAAATATTACTTATAGATTTCTAATTAAAAAAAATTCTACAAAAAGAGACAGATTAAATTATCACATACCGGATTAGTTGAAGGTATTAAAGACACAATATATTTTTATATATAATTTATATTTGAAATAAAATTAAATTAAATAAATATAAATTATTTAATATTTATTAATAATTTTTTCTCAAACAAACAAAAAAAAGAATGAATCAAACCAAAAAAAACATAAACTAAAGGAAAACTAAAATAAAAAATTAACAAGAAAAACAACGGAAATTTATAAAAATTAAAAATTAAAAATTTAACTAAAAGGAAAAAAAATGTCCAAATTGTAAAGAAAATTAAAAATATATTTTAAACATAAATAAGAAAAGAAAACATTTAAAAGGATTTCATTTTTTAATTTTAATTTTAATTTTCATTTTAATAAATAAATATCAAATAATTAATGATTTTTCTTCTTTCGTTATATATAAAAACATATAAATATATGTAGTAGGTTTATGTTTTTTATTGTTCTGTAAAATTGATGTATATAATGTTTAATATTAATAGTATAACAGTGACAGTGACAGAAAGATATATAGAGGGAGATAAACATAAAATGTTAATGAAGAAATTAAAGAAAACAAAAAAAAAGAAGAGAATATGTAAATGGAACAATAAAAATAAACAACAGAAAATTTATTTATTTATAGGAAATGAAAAATAATAAATAAAAGAAACATTGTTGCCCCACATGAAAATCCAAGAAATAAGCACCTGAAAACATGTTAGAAAATATCTTCTTTTTTTTTCATAACAAACATGCTCTATTGCCTACCTGGCGCCCCCATTAATCCAATATTAAAACCATGTTGCTGTTGAAATTGCTGTGTTGATAAAATATTTGGTGTTGATGGTGCTGAACTTGTTGATGATTGTATTGTTGATGTTGAATGATGTGGATGTAATTGTTGTTGTTGTTGCTGTTGTAATGGTTGCTGTTGTAATTGCTGGGGGGCGCTATTCACAGGTAAATGATGATGGTGAAAATAATTGTGATGGTGTGAATGAGAATGTTGTGAAGATGCTACTGAAGATGTACAACTATTATTAGTTCCAGATAAAAACTGACCCAATCCAAACCGGGATGTTTTACGTTTCAGTATTGGTGCTGATATTTGTCGATTGTAGACTTTTTCTTTTTCTTTAACAAATTTTTATTTATTAATTAAAATTACAAAATTAATTAACTTTTTTTGTTACCAATTTTTATATCTTGCCTTGGAATAATGTTAGCCGGAGCTGACATTGTTCTTTTATATGGCCATTTAGTACCGAAAGATGCACTTAATGTTTTTGCCATTGTTCCAAGTCCATCTGGCTGACTAAGTGCTTCTCTCGCTTTACTTATTTTTGATGATAATATTTCACTTCCGTTATCTGAGTTTCTTAAATCTATTGTTGTTTAAAAAAGGGAAAATTTTGTCAATGAACTCAATAAATTGTTGACAGCTTTTACCTCTTAGATAGGAAATATCTCCAGATTTTTCTAGGCTAATTTGTGCCTCAACAAATAATGTATCAAAACGATTAAGGAAGAATTCCCATGATAAGACTCGTCTATCCGATAATGAATTATGAAGTTGATAAAGTGATTGAAGTATAACTGGACGGTCAACAATAAATAAATCAAATTGTGATTCCAAACAAAACAATAATGCTTTAATAGCAGTATCGTGAATTGTTCCAAGATAAAGTGTAGATCTTTGTGCAACATGTACATTTATATCATCCATACTTGCAATTAAATGGCAGAACGCAGTTGCAAGCGATGTTTGTAACCCAACTTCAGTACGAAGTGGAGTTGAATCCATAAATCTTGTAATTACCGTAACACGTTCAACAGCAGTAAATCTTACTCTCCAATCGGGATCATGAAATGCTTCTTGTACTACACGCCAGAATACATCTGAACCTAATGGCAATGTAATACAATGAAGTAAAAGAGGAACACACATTTGACAAATGTGAGAATGTTCAGCATTACAAAGTTCCCATAAACTAAAACGAGTACAAAAATATTTTTATTACTGAAATTAATATTGTGATGTCTTTAGTTTGTCCTTACTTTTTAATAAGAAGGTTTTCTTGGCACCAAATAAAAAATCCACGTTGATCTCGTGCTGCTTTCGTCAGAGCATCTCCATGCAATGAAAGTATATTCAAACATTGCAGCATATAATACAAAATATCCGGTTTCTCAATTTCCGGTAATTCCTATAAAGAATAAAAATAATTTATTAAAATGAAGAAAATTCGTAGAAATATTGAGCGTGTCGTACTTTTAGAAGTTGATGAATATATTGTAATGGTTGAGGAAGAGCATCTAAAGAAAATTTAAATTTTCCAACTGAAGTATGCCAAAAATCATCACCATCCTCCAGATCATCAAGGCTATCATCAATAATTTCACCAGATTTCGATGTATCACCAGCAACACCCACAAATTGAGGTTTGGCAACGTGGACAGTTGCAGTTGCTAAAATATAAATGATTAAAATTTTTTGTTAGAATTTAATTTCAATAAAAATAAAAAAAATTATAATTTCTTTTAATAAAATGGAGGAGAATTCTAACCAACGTCGGCATCTGATAATGTAACAGATCTGGCAACTGCTGTTACCACTTTCTCAGATGGCATTATCGCTGCAGCTAAATCAAGTTGTTCTGCTACAGTTTCTACAGTTGCTGTCATTATCTAAAATTATTATTCTTTTTATTTTAGTTGAATTTCATTATTAATATTTGTATGTTTTTGTTTTTTTTTATATTTTCTTTTTTTTTTTAACTTTTACGTTTTCTTATTCTTTTTTTTTTTTTTTCTTTTTCTTTTTTTTTTTCGAACAAACGTTTATAGATCATTAATTAAGTATAGTATAAATTTTTCAATACAAAAGAAACCAAAATGCAGTCATCTACAAGTAATAAAATTATTTATTTTAATGTATACCTAATACTTTTTATATGGCAATATAATAATAATTTTTAACATGCTACAATCATAAAGTTTTTTTAATTATTATATTTTTTATTCTTTTGCTGTTTACTTTTTTTTTTTTTTTTTTGTGTAATGTAAAAGTGTAACAAGCGTGTATTAGTTTGAGTGTTATTTTCTTTTGTTTTTTTTTATAAACAAAAAAAATATTCTACAAAGTGACGCCAGTTTTGTCTAAATTTAAACGATTTAAAAATTTTATTTTATTCAAAAGTGAAATTTTTGGACGTCAGCCATTTTGAAATTAAAAAAAAATTATTTTTCAAATTTTAACCAATCAGAGATTACAACCAAACGCTACTAGATATGCTGTGTACTAGTGACTAACTCGCTAACTAGTATACAAAATTCAAAAGGATTTTGTTATTTGATTATAAGAAAATTTTGAAATGTTTTAATTGTACGTGACGTTAATCGTTTAATTTAAAACAAAATTTGAATTCACTTTTAGATTATTTTCTCATAAATAAATATTTTTAAAGAATATTTATTGTTGTAAATTCGATTTAAAAAAAAAAAAAACGGAAATATTTACAATAACGTTACAATAACGTATGAAAGTGACACAAATAATATGTACAAGAAACAAAAGAAAAATATTCTTTAAAAATAAATTTATGATAATTTCATATTTTCATAAAATACAAATAATAAATATATATAGGTACGATTCCTGCAGGCAACATATAAAACTGAACCAAAAAAAAAGTTAAAGAACAATAAATACGATTATTTTTTTTTTCATTTATTATTTACATTAAATATTAATAAAAAACAAAAATAAAAACACAAAAGTTAAAAAAAAAAACATAAAAAATAAAAATAAAAATAAAAAATAAAAAATAAAAATATGAAGAATAAATAAGAATAAAAATTTAAAAATTTAAAAATGTAGTTAAGTATATAGATTAAGTAGAATTTAAATAGAATTCTTATATATGAAGGTAGATATATGTAAATATATAAGTATAAGTATATACAAGAATAGAAATAGAGTTTAGATATAAATTATATGTAAGTATAGAGAATATATATATATAGAATAGTTTTAATCAGACACTAATAATAATTCTATAGATTAATTATTAAATACAGTGAAACTCGGTTATAACGAACTTCAAGGGACCAAAAAAAAAGTTCGTTATAACCGAAAGATCGTTATAAGTGAAGTTCGTTATAACCGAGTTTCACTGTATATATACAAAATGTTTAAAGATTAGTAACAAAAAAAAAAGAAAAGAAATTAGTATTTAGTATTTAGTAAATATAGAAAGAAATTAAGAACCAAAAAAAAAATAGAAACAGATAAAAAATTAAAAGAAAAATAAATGTAAAAGTAAAAGTAAAAAGAAAAGAAAAGTTTAATACAAAAAAAACATAAAACATAATTATGTAAGTACGAGCTGGAAACAAAATAAAAAAAAAAAAAACAAATTAAAGAAAATAATTAAACATGAAACACGGGGCTAAAATCGATTTTTCTTTCTTTTATTTTTTTTTTTTAATTTAATTTTTAAAACTAAAGAAAAAAAAAAACTTAACTAAATTTTTTAATTAAATTTTTTTTTGTTGAAATAAATTTCTTTATTTTCTATTTTTTTTTTTAAAAAATTAAAATTCAACTAAAACCGAAAATTCATTTTTTGTTATTTAAATTATTTTTGTTGCAAGAAAAATTTTTTTTTTCTATTTTATTTTTTAATCAATATTATCCACACACACACACGAAGAACACATAATAAATAGAAATATAATAATAATATATAGAGACGAATAGAAATTGAAAAAGATTAATAAAAAACAAAACAAAACAAAACAAAACAAAACAAAAAGAAAGAAAAAGAAAAAAAAAAAACACAATTAAAGAGAAAAGTTTTTTTTTTTTTAAAGAAACACAAAGAAACAAAACAAATAAGATGATTTTGAAAATAAGTTTTTGCTGCTGATGTTTATTTTTTTATTTATTTTTAAAGTAAAGTTAAAGTAAAAGAGGACACATACACACACACACAAAATTCTTTGGTACAAAAATATAATTTAATTATTAACATTAAGATGAATAAATAAAAGGATAGATACTATTGTTGTTGTTGTTGTTGTTATTGTTGTAATTTATTAATACGAAAAATATTTAAGAAAAACAATTAAAAAACATAATAAAATTTATAAGGGATGTTAAACGAAAAGAACTGAGAATCGTTAAGACATTTTAATATTTAATTTTATTCTAATCAAAATTGGAATTTTATTGTGGAAATTATTTGTTTTTAATTTACAAAGAACTTCGGTTATTACGAACCTCGGTTATAATAAAAACGATTTTACTCGTTATAACGAACTTTGTTTTTTTGGTCTTTTAATGATCGTTAGATACAAAATAAAATGCGATGAGTTTGATTGGCAATTGTTTTAGTTAAAGGTGTAAATTTTAAATCTAACATTAACTCTACAATTTTACGAATATTAAATTCAATTAATCTAACAGACAAATATTATTTTTAAATTTACATTCTTCATTCTAAACATTCTAAACAAAAGAGTATCGCCAAATGTAAAATTATTTTCTTTAGACATTCTCCCGACTTGATTTCATAATTTCTTTGTAATTTGACAAAAAAAAAAAACAAATCAAATAATTTCCATATTTTTAATTGAATTATTAATGAAATTGTGACGAATAAACACAAAAGATTTATAAAAGAACTTTATGGTTGGTTTAAAGTGGATTATATTTATATACAACAGGACCATGCGCCCAAAAAGGTGGGAAATTGTCATTTGAATCATTTGATTCGACGGACGGTCACAATTCAGTCCTGTTTATATACAAAGAAAACATAAATGTATTTACATTAATTAAGTTTCCATGAACAAACACACAAAAGACAAAAGACAAAGAAAAAAAAACAGTACTTATAAGTAGGAAAAAAAATCTATAGAGTAAATCTATGTGTAAAAAACAGGAGGGAAATTAATTCATTAAATTAAAGTGAATATAAAAGTTCCTTTTTTACTTAATTTAATTCTAATTTTATATTAAAATTTTTGTAAACAAACAAAACAAAAAAAAAACAAAACAAAACATAAACCGAAACAAAAAGATAAGACAAAAAAAAAAGAAACAAACAGAAAGAAAAAAAAAGTTCCTATTGATCGACTGGATTTGAGAAAAAAAAAAAAAAAAAACAGAAATGAAAACGTTCATTATCACTTTTTCTTCTATTAATTGTAAATTGTAAGGTAATATTGTTAATTATTATTAATTAATTATTTTATTTTGATTAGATTAGGATTATTTTTTAACATGTAGAAAAATATAAGTAATTTGTAATTAATTTATTAATATAGAAAAGATAAAGACAAATATTATAGAGAGATTTACAACATTTAATAAAGGAAAACAAAAAAAAAACAAGAAAACAAAAAAAAAACAAAGTAAATAAATAGAAATTGAAAAGAACAGGAAAAAAAAAGTATTTTGAAATTGAAATTCCCAGTTTTTAATTATTTTTTTTTTTTTTTTGGTCAGTTAATTTATTTTTTTTTTCTGTAAAAAGTAATTTTGTGTTTTTTTTTTTTTTTTGTTGTTTTAAATTTTGACAAAAGTACCTCGTCTGTGGCATGAATAAATCGAGCAATGTCTGTATCACGTCCGCGTTCAGACATCTAAAATTTTGAAGAAAAGAAAAAACAAAAATTGGAATAAAATAAGAGAGAAAAACGATTAATGACAATTAAAATAATAAAATTAAAATCTAAATTAAAATAAAAAATTGTTTTTCTTTTTAAGTTTTTTTTTTATAAATTAAAAAAAAAAAAACAACAAAAAAGAAATTTAATATTTTGTAATTTTGATTCTTCTTCTTTTTTATTGTTGTTGTTGTTTGTTTGGTTAAACTCAATTAACTGGAGCTTGATGTTTGTTTAATGATGATAAATAATTATAATTGAAAAATTATAATAATAAGAAAAATCATAATCAATAATTTCAATTTCTAAATAAAAAGACAAAAGGAAAAATGAAAATCAAAAAGTAAATCAAATAAAAATTGTACTCTTAATTTTATATTCGTATCCATAAGCTGAATAAAAATTGTTTTGAAATTTTTATTCATTTAAATTTTTTAATTAATTAATTAATTAAGTAAACATCCAAAATAAAATTTGTTTTAAAAAATTTCAAAAAAAAAAAAAACAAATAAAGGAACAAAAAAAACAAAATAAAACGAAATAAAAATTAAATTGAAAGAAAATCAAGACGACTTTTATGATGACCGTTTGTTGTTTTTTTTTTTGGAAGTGAAGGAAAATTTAATGGTTGCAACATAAAAATAAAGAAAAATAAAGATAAATTCTTTCTTCTGTTAATATTAAATTAAGAGCGATAAATTTCACAAATATTGCACAGTCGCATTATTGCAGAGTCGCATTATTGCAAAGGCGCATTATTGCACAGTCGCATTATTGCACAGTCGCATTATTGCACAGTCGCATTATTGCATAGTCGCACCTAATTGCATAAATTATTACTTAGTATAAAAGTTTCTTTAATTTAATTCTCTAGAAGCAGCTCAAATGTAACGTTCATTAAATTTGCACTCGCATTTAAAGAGAAGGAAAAATAAACATAAAAAATTACTAATATAGAATTTTTAAGGGCAATCGGCTTTAATTTCATTTCATCAAAAGCCTAAATTAGCTGAGTTTAAAAAGTATACAAATTATATACAGTGAAACACGATACAAGGAACTATTTATTTGGTTCTTTGAAATTCGTTATAACCGAGTTTCTCCGTACATTGTTTTATATCCACTTTATAAATCATTTAAATCAAATCATTAAATAAAAGATTATTAATTAATTTTTTGCATATAAAAGTCGTCCTTTAAAAAAAAACAAAATTTAAATTAACATTTTCTTTTTTTTAATTTCAATTCACCCAAAAATTTAACCAACGTCCTTTTATTGTTTGTTTTCCAAAAGAAAGTTAACAAAACAAAATAATGTAAATACATAATTAAAAATTTCCATTAAATTATGAACAAAAATTAAATCAAAATAAAAAACAAAATTGAAAAAAAAAAAAAACAAAACAAAGAACGCACATTTTTTTAATTAAACAAAAAAAAAAATAAAATTATAATTTCAATTGTTTCTTTTTAAAAAAAAAATTATAAAAAATTAAATTGAAAATTAATAAAAAGTTAAAAGTTAAAAAAAAAAGGTAAAAGTTAAAAAAATAAAAAGTTAAAAAATAAAAAGTTAAAAGTTAAAAAATAAAATTTGTATATTTTCCTGCGCCAAAATGCATCTCTACTTTTTCAAAATATCATTTCCATATAATTAATAATTTATAATAATTTAATAATTTAATAATTTAATAATTGTAATTGTAAATTAATAAAATATAAATAAATTTTTATTGTGTGTGTGTACATACAGAACAAACATGAGGCATTTGCATTAATACATTTCCAACGGAATGAGGTTCAGGTTGTGGAACCGCAATTGGTACTGGCCCTTTAAAAAGAAAATCATTATTTGTTTTCAAATTTTCTTTTGAATTTTTATTTATTGTGTGTGTGTGTTTTTTTTTAATTGTTTAAATTTATTGTTTTTTTTTTTTGCTACAATTCTTCTTCTTCCTAAATCACTTTCTTGGTTTATTCGTTTACATTTAAAAATTTTTAGCCTAAAGAAAAAAAAAATACCAAAATTTTCTCTGTTTTGAGTTTTGCCAATTTTCTCTATTTGTTCATTTCTTCCAATTTTTCTGTTTGTTTGTTTGTTTTTCTTTTGTTTTTCAATTTTTCTGTCTTTCTAGAATTTTGTATAATTTAGAATTTAGAATAATTAATTAATATGTGTGTGTGTGTGTATGTGTGTATGTATGCATGTGTGTATGTATGTGTGATATGTACGTGTATTGAATGTATTGTGATGTATGATGCAGTGTAGTGTAGTGTCTTCCTAAAAAAAAAAAAAAGTGTTCCAAGAAAGTGAAACAGAAAAAAAAAAAAAATCTAAATAAAATCAATAAATTTCATTGAATTAATGAAATAAAAATTTAATTAAATAATTAATTTACTTAATTGTAAGAAGTAAGTAAAAACGAAATTATAAACTATATTTAAGTAAGTATTAAGTTACTAAAAAAGAATTAAAAGAATAAAATCCTATAAAAAAACAAACAAAAAAAAAAAATTATACTAAATATTAAAGATAACTAACTAATAAAATTAATTAGTTTGAAGTTTTTATCACCTGCCATGATAATTATTTTTCCATGATCATCTGGAACAACACAACAGATGACAGACAGTAATATTCTTAGGAATAAATTATTTCATTTCATGTTTTTTCTTTTAATTTTAATTCTACTTAAAAATTCTACAATAAAATTATTTTGTTTTAAAATTTTTCATTTTCAATCGTTTCTTTTTTCTTTCTTTTTTTCTTTTCATTATAAACAAATCTTTATGGATAAAAAAAAATGTGTGTTATCAATTAGTTATGTGAATAAAATCTATATCTGATTATTATTTAAATTAATAAATTGAATTTGGTATTTTTCAAAGAAATTATAGAATTTTCTATTTACCAGCAAAACCACCCAACGGTCCTAATGGTATGGGAAAAGGTGTAATTGATAGCATTACATCACGATCACGTCCTTTACTATCTTTATCTGATTCTGGTGGACTTTTTCTTGCTGATTTTTCATCATCAATTATTTCAATGATTGGAGGCTAATTTTATGAAAAAAAAAATGCATTCGTTATTATCAGGTATTCACATTTGTGTTAAGTTTAAGAAGTTTAACTTTTCAATCGATGGAGGCGCCTTGTTAATAATAAACTAAATATGTAAACTTTTCTTACATTAAAAATAAGAATGTTATGTGTAATGCGATTAAGCCTTGATGTGAACAATATATGTGACTAATTGTATATAGTTGAAATTATTTAGAAAATAGGAAGAGTAAAACTTACATCTGGACCACGAACTGGTTTAAGTGGTGCCATAAATTGAACGAGCTTTGTTGAAAGTTGATGCCACATAACAGAAGCTTCACAATACGCACATTCACCTACTTTTACTGAACAAATATGACTTCCTAGACCAACTCTAGCAGCTGTTACCATACACTTTAATAGACGACAAACATTTTCACATACTGATGTATGTATTCCTGTGTGCTGCTCAATTTCTTGAAGTTCCATCTATGAAAAAAATTAATAAGAGATAAATTAAGAATTTGTTGGTCGTATAATCAATGATTAATTGATAATAAAAAAATGTATTTACTTGTTTCAATAGAATATCCAACATTAAAATACAACAAATAAGATTTTGTTCAGAGTCTGATGAAAATTCTGTGTTTTTCGAAGCAGGTGCTTCATCGTCAGAAATAGCCGAAGCATTACCGGAATCATCTTCCACAACTGGAGCTTAAATATTAAATTATAATCAAATTCAAAATCAAATATTTTAATGTTTCATAAAATTACAAATAGAACTACGTCGTGGTGGCATTATCACTTCCTTTTCTTTTTCTTTTTCCTTTACAATTACTTTTCCAGTTTTTGTTTCAACTTTCTCTTTAAATAATTCATGTTGTACACCATGTTTCATTATACGAACACCATCACCAAACATCGCAAATAATTGTGATAATGGAATAAGTATTTCTAATCTTGTTAAAATTTGAAGCCAATGTAATGCTTGCTGTTGTACTTTTGCTGTTGTCTTTTCAAAACGAATTGTTACAAAATTATACATTGCTTTAGCATCAAAACCAAGTGGTGACATTTCTGGATCTAATATTTTACTCAATACAATTTTTAATTCAGTTAATTCTTTTTCTGGTACATCATTTGTTATTGCTTCCATCCAATGTGGCATAACCACATCCCATATTTCAGACGTAATTACCTAAAACAATGTAAAATTTAAATAAACTTTTAAATAAAATTAAATGAAAATCTATTTTCTATGAAGCTTTTTAAATATTGCTTGCATTTAGGCGTATTCATAGAACTTTTATTGAGTTAGAAAAACGTGCAAAAGTAGTAAAAAAAAAATTATTTGATTTAAAAATTTTCACCTCATATGGAACTAAGCAAATAAGTCTTTGAAGTCCTTCCTTTAAATGTGAAGTTCTTGATGCTAATGTATCCCAATGACCGCCAACTCTAGCATATTCTGGTGGATGTGGTAAAAGACAGGCAATGAATTCTTTGTAATGACTTTGGCAAATATCTCTGAGCCATCCACAAACGTGTTCAATTTTTAACTTTTCCAATGTACTTTCGATTTGTCCTAAAACTAGAATTTTGAGCATATAAAGTTTAAATGTGTTTATTAATTTTCCCACCGTCATAAGAATATGCTGTCACATGAAACCAATGGAATAACATTGATAATAATCGTCCTAAAATTTCAATTGGTGTATCTTGAGTTGGAGTACATCGACCGACAAGAAGCCAAATTCCGTATCTGCCAAGTAATTGACGTTCTTCCAATGATATATTATCTTGTGGAAAATTTGAGTTACTGTTTTTTGCATCACTATTAACGTCTTTTCCAGGTTCAAAATACAACGGTTTTGCTTCACGTAATAAACTTATAATGGCTTCGACCATGTAAGATTGCATTTCTGCATCCATTTGCCATGTTGGTGGTAAACTTTTATGGACAATATGATCCCCACCTCGTCTGCTATTATGTCGATTTCCATGACATTGCATGCAATAACGTATTGGATGATTGCCATTGTAAGAAGCACATTCCATTGAGAAACAAATAGAAACAGCTGATTTTTCTGTCGACCGGCAATTTTTATTTTCACAAATCATGGACACTTGTTGCATTGGCCTTAGTATATCACCGAATGATTGATTCGGATGTTCTCGATGTATGTCGTTGGCACATTCAATACATAGGAAAAGAGGTGGAGGGGAATCTGGTGCATAATGTGTACTAATACTGTGATCAAAGCATACTTTGGCAGCTTCTGCATTTCCAGAATTTGGGCAAGATTCACGTTGACATACAAATGGAACAAGATCGTCTAATGAAAATCAAAACAATAAAAAATGTATGTAAAATATTAATCTAAAGGAGACAATATATACTTGTAAATTTGCACAAAAGTCCACGTCTATCAAAAAGATTTGGATTAAATGCTGGCCAATAGTAGAAGAGTAATTTGGCGGCTGATGACCTAGACATTGCTGTTCCATAAGAAATTACGCAAAGTAAATCTTTTACAACATTTTGCTTCAAAGTCATTAGACATTCAAGAAGTTGACAATGGTGAGCTAAGCAGAGCAAATAAAACAATATTTATTTCACGATTTCAATAATTAGTTAAATTATGCACCTGGATTATTTGAATACTGAAAAACGAGCATGATGACTGAGGAGACAGATTGACATGCCTGACATTCTTGTTCTTCTATATTTTGACGAGCTAAAATGGATATTTATGTAATTCAAGCGAATAATTATCCTCTTATAATTTAAAATACTTACTGATAGTAAAGGGTAATATGAAGTAACAAAGTGAATTAATCACATCTTGATGCAATGCTGGGGGTAACACAGAAATAGCAGATGCAGTTAAATATGGAAGATTATCAATTAAATCCTTTTCTAAAAAAGGTAGAATACATCCTAAACACTGAAGGACTGCTTTACCAAAGGCTATTGAAATTCATAAATAAATAGTATAAATTAATCAATGATGAAATTCTATAAGTTTAATACCTAAAAGTCCATATTGAATATTAGGTGCTACATCAAGAAGCATAGTTAAAGCATTAAATAGATTGCCATATTCTAGATTAGGATAGGCTGACATTCTATGTTGATCCTTAGTTGGATCTTTCATCATAGTTAGAGGAGAATCACGGACATCTTTAAGAACAGCTAAATAAAATAAAATTATTTTATTAATAGTTGTCAATGCAATTACTAAAAGCTAACTCACTTAAAAGTGTTTGGGAAAAATATTTGATAGTATTAGCAATATCAACACCAGACGGTGATGGTATGATACCGTGAAGAAGACGAACATGATATTCATGAAGACATCGAAGCTTGGCTTGAACTTAAAAGAAAATCAATAATTGAGAAGAAGAAATTTTTTCATAAAAAAAAAGAAAATAATACTTACATGCCGCTGCCCTTGTGCCCATATTTATGAGCGGAATTTTAATACTGCCGGTCATTTAAATCTATTTTTTATTTTATAAACAAATAGAAAAAAAATAAAATTCACTTTAAGTTTTTTAATAAAATGTTTTCCTTTCAATTATTGCGTAATAAGTATTAAAACCTTATGGCAAACTTTTTTTTAAGCATACAAAAGCACACCCATAACATAAACGTTATAAATTAAAATTTATACTAATAAACTAAAATTACAACAATGAAAATTAACAATTAAATAAAACACTTTTTTAGTATAAAAACTAACACATTTTAACGGGAACAATTTTCCATTGTATGAAAAAATAATGCCGCCGCCCATCCATAACAGGGAAAACATAATTTTATCTTTTTTCTTATATAAATAACGATTTTAGATAAAACATTTTATAAAAAATATATAAATAATTATTCAATAAAATATTTAACAATAATTTCACATTATTTTCACAATTTATTTCAATAGAAAACTAAAAATTTTTCACGAGATTAATTTAAAATGTACGCCATTATGTCTGCATCCCGTGATACATTCGATCATATAGAAAAAAAAGAAGAGAGAAGTAAAAATGGGGAAGAAAAATAATCGATTTTCATAATGGAAGACGAGTTAGACACATCAGCTGTTTCTTATAGACGATGTAAACAAACCAACACAAACATAAATGGCATAGATAAAGTTGAATAGTAAACGCTCATATTTTTTTTGTCTGGTTTCTTTTTGGGTTTATAAATTTCAAGAGTTGAAAGTCAGATGATATTATTCAGGAATAACGATAGGATAAAATAAAGGGATAAAAAGAGAAATGGTGACAAAAGGAGGGCTCACATTAATTTATAAATAAATAATGATATATTGATGATTAATTCTATACTATGAGTATTTAGTTCCAGCCTCAGCTGATAGATACGGTTATTACGGAATACTAGGAATGTAAAATTTATTCATTCCGCATATAGAATTCTCTCCACATGCGTAATTTTAAAAATTCTCACACATTTACGCGATGATTTATTGATTGTCAAATATGTGACTTTGAACAACAATTTTATTTATTTCTAAACTCATTAATAAACAAACGCATTTGACTAATTTATAAGTTTTGTCTAAATGACGATTGAAATCCAGTTTACATAAAATATACCTAATAATCTAAGTTCCAAGTTCAAATAGAATAATAATAATCCCAAAAAGAAAAAAAAAACGTAATTGAATATTTTTCATTCTTTTTTTTTTGTTGTCGTCCCTCACAAATGCCTTTTTTTTTGTTGTGTGTCCCAAGTTCTAAGTTGCAGTGAGAGAAGAACCAGTTAAAAACTACTTTTTTTATCATATTTTCTTTATATCCTTTTGCTTTGACATCGTGTGAATATCTAAACACAAACATTATTTACAACATTCTATTCAAATATTTTGTAACCTGTCCTTGTTGTTATATAAGGAAGCATTTAAGACGTAAATACATACATACATACAACAACAACAACAAAATATAGAGAAGAAAACAAAAAAAAAAAAGAAGAAGAAGATTAGATGATGAAAACAAAAAGAACCCTTAAGATTTAATCCTTTTATTGAAATTATGTATTTTTTTTTTGTATTTTTAAGGGAAGGAAACCAGAAACCACAAAATAAACAGGATTAAATGTGATGATAAAATAAAGAAATTATGTTTTCTTACCGTTCACTTCTTTTAAAATGTTCACTGTTTAATTTCTAAATTTAAAGAGGGAAAAAGAATAAAGGAATTGGAATATAACAGCAAATTGAATAGAATCTTATATTTTCATAATAAATCTTTTTTTTTTTTTACTAAAAAAAAGAAAAGATTATTTGACGTGACTTTGCTAACTTTTTTTTCTTTACAAAAAAAAAAAAACGAAATTACTTTTTAATCCAATTTAATCTTTGTTTATTTTAAAGAATTAAGAATCAGATAATTTTGTCTATTATAAAAAAAAAATCGTACAAAAGACGAGAAGTAGATTGAAACTAATTAAAGTTTATTAAGCGTGCGCATTTTTTTCTTCTCTCTTTTAATTCACTTAACTTTAACTTAAAGTCGAACTTTTTGTTTTATGAATTTTATAATTAAAAAAAGAAGAGAAGTAATAATAATAATATTTAATAACATAGAGAGTGCGACATTCACACACACACACACACAAAATGTAAATAATATGTACACCTTTTACAATTAATCTTTTTATCTTATAATTTTAATGTAAGAAATCTATTTTCTCACACACAAATATCCATTTCTAACTTTAACTTTAATAATAATAATAATAATAACCGTTAGTTTGACATTTAACTTGTTTCTCTTAAAACCAAAAAAAAAAAAAAAAAAAAACAAAAAAAAACAACAAAAACAAAAACTAAGCGCAAATAAAAAAAAAAAAAGAATAAAATTTGCACGACGACAATTCTTTTTTTTTTTGTCTTTTTCTCTCTTAAAACTAACTTAAAACTATTGACGGCAACAAAAAGACAAAAAAAAAACACACACACATAAAAAAAAAAGACAAAAGAAACAAATCTTAATCATTTTTTTTTTCTTTATTTTTTATAAAAGAAAAACTCCTCGAATAATTTTTCTTGTTTTTTTTTTTTATTAATAAATTTCCTGATATTTTTAATTTTTACTCTTCAGAAGAAAATAGGCGGTTACACTATCTTTAAGATTTTTCCTCTTTATAAATATTAATATTTGTTGTTGTTTATTTTTATTTTTATTCTAAAAAATTTTAATTTAAAAAAAAAAAAGAACCTTTTAGTTTTTGTTTTTGTTTTTGTTTTTTTTAGTTTTTTTTTTTTATTTATTAGAAATAAGTAAGAGTTGGAGTATTTATTATTAATAATATTTCATCAAAAGCGAAAAAATAAAAATAAAAATGAAAATAACAACAAAAACTATAAGAAATAAAAAAGGCACAGTGCCACGAAAAAATCACAAAACTATGATTTATTAGAAAAGAAAAAAGAAGAAGAAGAAAAAAAATAATAAAATTGTTGTGTGTGGGTGTCAACCATCATAGCAAAAATTCACAAAAAAACAAACAAAAAAACAAAAAAAAACGTTAGTTTCTTATAGTACCATACTTTTGTTTTGCTTTTAGTTTTAAAGGTGCCTTATTTCTATATAATATTTTCTATTTGATGAAACAACAACAGTAAATAAGAAAACAACAACAAACAACAACAACAATAATAAACATTAAAACAACAACAATGTAAATGCAATAATTTTCTATGGAGGCGTTTATAGGACAATTTTTTTTTATGTATTTTATAAAATGAAAACGCGAATATACACGCGAAAGTTAGATTATAAAAATATATGATTTTTTTTTTACTCTTCTTCTTCTTCTTTTTGCTTCTTCTTCTTCTTCTTCTTCTTTGTTTTTCTTCTTCTTCTTACTCTTCTTAATTTAACTTTTTGTATAGCGGTTATGTTATTTTATGTATAATTTTTATGATTAAAGAGACATAAAAAAGAGAAAGATAGTGAGTGTGAGACAGAGAGAGAGAGAGAGATGAGAATAATTTATAAAATTGAAAATAGAGAAGACGATGAAATGTTCCATGTATGTTAATTGTATTGAATGATGTTAGTACCTTTATGATTTATAAGGAAGTGAAGACCTTAACATTTTTTCTTTCAATTTTTTTTTAATATTGTCATTTCGGTAAATTGTAATTTTTTAATATTAATTCAGAATGGAAAACATTTTTCGATTTTTATTAGGTACATAAAGTATGGGATAAACATTAAAGAGTTGAATCAAATGAATCCTAATAGTGAGATGAATGAAGAAGTTCATTCATTTGTAGGTAAAATGTAACTATTTATTTACATAATTATCAAAAAACAATTTTAATGTAAATTTTTAATTGGAGTTGATTAATGGGATTTGTCTAATTCGTCGTCGCTTCTTAACAAAAAATTAAAATTCTAATCTGGGGGCTAAGGGAAAATTAAATTTTTGATTGCAATACAAAAATTTGCTTACATTTCTTTCATGCTGAGTTTGATGAAACTCAAAATGTGTTTTACCTTTGTCATTAAATAACGTAATTAAAAGATGATTATCAAATTGTTAATTTCAATTTATTAATTTTTTCTAAAATTTTATAATTAATTTAATTGAAGGAACTAAATGGAACGTAATTTTTAAAAACAATTAAATTGAAATATTCTTATTTAACTGATTGCAGTATTTTAAATGTTAATTATTTCATAATCTTAATTCATTTTTAATCATTATACATTCGACTAATTGTTTCATGTGAAACATTTTCATTAGAAAAAATATTCAAATTTAACTGATAATAGTTAAAAAAAATATTTAAGTATTTCCTCTCTGTTTTTATAATAGCAAACAGCAAACAACCATTTTTCATATAATTCCATATTGTCTGATAAAAAAAAAAAAAAAAGAAGAAGAAATGATCCTTTTGCTATACACACAACAGTAGAACAAATAAAACATCAGTTCATATATAACAGCAGCATAATAAAATACCACAACAAACTTCAACATCATTCATATTATTCTTCTGAAAGAAAAAAAAAAAAAAACGTAAAAGATTCAAGTGTATTCTTCAACCGTGTGAATCAAGTGAATTTCTGTAAATATTTATTTTTGTTTCATTTCCGTATGCCATTTTCTACTCAGATTTCAAAGTTAAAATGAAAAACCAAAAAAAAAAAAAAAAAAAATAGAGGAAAGGAACAGAGTCCTGTTAAATATTCTTATACACCCATGAATGTCTCTTGATGTGACTTTTTTTCTTCTTCTAAGGATGTAACATTATAAATCTTTCTTCTTTTTCCCTTTTCCCCTTTTCCCTTTTTCCAATATTTTTTTTTTGTTTTATTTCATATTTTAATTGTTTCAGTTTTTTTTTCGTTTCTCGTTTTTGTTTGTTAAATGTTTTGTGTTTATTTGGTTTTTCTTTTATTCCATTTCTTCTATCGGCATTTTATTATTATTGTTGTTGTTGTTATTGTTGTTGTTGTTGTTATTGTTGATGTTGTTGTTAATGTTTTCTAAATCATTTTTCTTCTGTATTTATTGACTATAATTATTGTACAGAGGAGAGACACGAGTTTTTTTTTTCAATAAAAAACAAAAAAAACAGAGTTTTTCTTTTTTAAAACTTTTACAAATATTTTCCGTTTATTTCTTTTTTTTTTCGTTGTTCTTAAAAAAAAAAACAAGTGAAAAGGAAGAAGATTATCATGACATGACTAAACTTTAATCTCTCTAGGGAATATTATATGGAAATTAATCTTTATTGTAAATGTTCATATAAAAACCAAACATAATCGAGATCGGCCAATGTTTTTTTTTTTATTTTTGCCTTCAAACAAAAACAAAAACAAAAAAGAAAAACATAAACAAAAAAAAAAAACCTATAAACAATAATCGTGAACTTCAAACCATCAAACCGCAAATGTAATAAAATTGTGTTATTATTATTATGAAAATAGTTTTTCAGTCAGTGCATACACTCGAGTTTTTTTTTTTTTTTATAATAAAATAACAAAAGAGTTTCAAGTGTATCGTTTTTTATGTACATATTTGTGTGTAGTCTTTTTGGTTTTGTTTTGTTTTTTGTTTTCTTTTTATTATGTTTGATTTTATTTGCAATTTATAATCGCTATCTAATAATAATCGATTACAAAAGAAAACTTCTTCGTTTTTATTTTTATTTTTTTTGTGTTTTTAAGATTTACCGATTAAAATTCTATTGACAATAATCTGAATCTTATTTCTCTGTTGCCATAATCTTTTTTTTTTTGTTTTTGTTTTTGTTTTTGGTTTCTTCAATGTGTAGGTACATTATTTGTTTTGTGTTACTGGTTTTGATTTTTGTGTTTCTTGTTTCTATTTTGAATTCTCTAATCTTGATTTGAATTTTTGACCCCGAATGAAGGTTATTCCGGTTGCAAAATTTTAAAGTAAAATATTTTACCAATAAGTTTAGAAGTTTAGAAGAAGAAGAAAGTTCGGTTAAATTCAAGTAAATGAATTTTATGAGAAATGAATGTAAGTAATTTGTTTAAATTCACGGTTCCTAAGTATAAGTTGGTATTAATTGAAATAAGGATGTTTAACGAGGATGTTCAAATATCAATTATAAATATTGCAATTCATTTGATTATGGGACTACAAAGGAACTACTTTATTTAATACATTTTCTTATTTTGAACAAAGGATGTATGAAAAATAGGATCTACTCAAAAAATTAAATCATAAAATTATTTCAGATTTAAATTTATTATTTTATGCCTTCATTTCAAAAACAGTTCGACAGAAGAAGAAGAAAAAGGATATTTTTCCATCATGATTATCATATTTATTATTCATAAATTAAAGAATGTTCTTTCTTCTTCTTCCTTTAGTCAATAAATTTATATTCCATTTGTGGAAGAGAAATATTATTAATCCTTCGAAATAAACTAATTTTTAATGAAGGGTAAAGGCAATATTATTCTGAGGGACAGGTTCATCGTCGCATCTTCACCATTTACACACGTTCCCCGATTCTTGGATTATTCAAAAGTTAAAAAGAATTTATTGAATTTATATGATCCAAATAAAAAAAAAAAAGAACCAGCAAGGCAACAACAGAGAAACAAATTTTTATATGACTTAAAATGCCGAATGGATATGAAAAAAAAGGAGGAACAAAAATTGTATTCAATGTAATTTTTAGTGCAGGTGAAAAGATTGTTCTTAAATTAACATGTCAATATAAAAGTTTAAAGTTATAAAAATATTCTGTTTTTCTTCTTTTTTTTTGTATTTGGGAAAAAAAAGTAAAAAATTAAACAAAAAAAAAAAAGAACCAACTTCTTGTAATAATTAACCAAAAAAAATTTTTTTCATAAGAAATAAAATGAAGTTAAAGGATAATTAAGGGTCAGTTAAAGGTATTTTATGATTTCATAAAATTGGTAATTTAGCGCCTTTCGAATTTACATTTTTTTCTCACTTTTTTTATTTATTTCACTCCGTTTGAGGTTTAAAGTCAATTTTTTATTTCGTTCGTTTTTTCTCTCACATTTGCATTTCATGGAAATACAAATAAAAACTGTTAAGGACAGTACAAATATTTTTATGAAGTTAATTATTATGTTACTTATTCCAAGTAAATTTTATTCTTAAAATTATTAAATTTCTAAGTGTGTGTGTGTGTGTGTAATAATTTAGAAAATATTTCTCATACCCTATAATTTCTTTATAAATTTAGGAGAGAACACCCGGCTCTTGTCTTTTTAAAAAAAAACAATTTGTAGTAAAAAGAAAACTAAGAAATCCCATTTAGCAGAATAAAAAAGAAATCCTTTTCGCAATCGCCAATTTTCCACTCAAGACCTACCTACCTTTTTTAGAAAATTGCAAAACATAATGACACCGGTAAATTACATATAAGTGTCTTTTTTGCACTTACTTAAAGGACTTAAAAATTTATCATATCCTTAACAAAAGGATTTTTTTTTAGGGAAAAAAAATATTATGAATTTCAAAAAATATTTTTCAATAGATTCCTTTTCATTTTTCCCATTTTTTTCATTTCTTGAGTTCGTATAAATCTGAAGAGGATTCATCGAATTTCTTGTAAAAGTAATTTCAAACGGTATAACTCCAATGAAGTGGACTGAAGATTTTTCTAATCCAACATGAAATTATTATTTTAATAAAAAATTAAAAAGGAAAGCGAGAGAAAAAAAAATTAATACAAAGGACATCGGTTTGTTTTTTCTTTCTTTCTTATAGAATTCCCAAATATTTTCTTCAGTTTAAATTAGTTTCTTGTTTATTTTGTGGAGGCAGCAAAAGAATTAAAGAATTAAATTTCTATAACGTATAATTAAATTGTTCATACATGAAGGAAAAAAGAAGAAACAGAGAAAGAAAAAAAAAACAACTGATGTTGATAAAAATCTTAAGAAAATAATACAATTAACTTCTTCTTTTTTCTCTTGCCTGTTCCTGTATGTGTGTGTATGTGTGTATATGTGTGCTGTTGTAGTTGGTGTTGTAGGTATTACTATGGTAGCTCGCAGATTAAGAAAGTGTGGGTTCATTCTGTGGTATAATGTATAATGATGACTTTGACAAATGATGAATTTTAATATTTTTTGTTCACAACTTTTTTATTTTTTTTTATTTTGTTTATTTTCATCTTTTTCTTTAAGAATTTTTTATTTTCTTTACCCATTCTGTTTACCTTAAAAGTTGGATGCCCTTCACTAATAGACACATAGAAAGAAAGAAACAAAAAAAAATTCTATATATATTTATTTTATAAATTGGGATTATGAAATTCTCTCATTTATTATTTTTTATATTTATGGGATTTTCCAAATTCTAAAAGATCAATTTTATCTTGTACAAATAAATATACGAACTAATTGACCACTTCTGTAAGTAATAAGCCGAATAACATATATTACAAAAGAAATACAACCAACGCTGATCACTTAAATTACCAAAAAAAAATTTATACAATTCATTTTCATTTGTTTGTTTTTGTTGGTTCTTTTTTTTTATTTATTCTTTCAGTGAAATAAAAAATTGAATTGAAATGAATATTAGAGTTAAAGAGATGAAATTGTTTAACATTACCGCAGATTAATCTTTAACACAAAAACACCCACATTTCTTTAAATAATAAAATATATAATTGAATTAGAAAGATTTATTTCTTGCAATATAATGAAAACAAAAAAATATTTCCTTTCATTCATTCGTTCGTTCGTTTATTTTTTTATTATTATTAATAAACACCGGCACGGATAAGTTCCATCCGGTCAACATTGAAATTGAAATAGAAAGTTAATACATTTTTCTTTTCTATTTTTCTATTTTGATTCATTCAGTTCTCCAAGAATAAGATAAAATCGCACATTTACACTGACTATATGAAGATGATGCTTTTCGATTCTTTCTTTTCAATTTCAAATAATAAAATAATGTTTAACACCAAATACAAATAAAATGTCTCACAGTGGGATAAGTGTGTTTGATTAAAATTAACATTACATGCTCGCACTCATATCCTATAGGTCACATGGTTCTGTTGTGCAGATCTTCTGCGGATCATCTCTTTCACCACTTTCCAGTTCACGTATATTTAATGTTTAACTTTTGTTCTCATATTTTACAATTGTTGATTGCTTGCTGTGTTTAGTTTATTAATTAGTTGTAAGAATGTATTTCATACATTTGTATATAGAAGTGTAATTATAATATGTAACTGTAACAACGTTGAAGATTTTAATTGGGATTTTAAAAACTCTTCAATCTTTTAACTTAATTTTCACTATTATTTTTTTAAATTTATGTTTATGTAAACAATTACAACGCTAAATATAAAATTTCCAGAATGACGTTGCAAAAGAGAGAGACAGAGAGAGAGAGATAGAGAGATGTGGCAGATGGTAAAATGATTAGTTTTTTTTTTGCTGAAATTTATTTTAAAAATATTTCCATATATGATTCGCTAAATAATAATATATTTTAATGCAGTTGCTAACAGAAAACGATCAATCAAATCAATTATAAAAAAAAAGAAAAAACAAAAAGTCTCTACCTCAACAGATATTCTTAATTGCCATTTTGTCTTTTTTTTTATGAGATGACTAATTAAAAAAAGAAGAAATAAAAACAAAAATGTTAAATCTGATCTCTTGTAATATTACAATTTGTTGTTATCTGATCTTGTTGTTCTTGTTGTGTTTTTGTATTATTATTTTTTTTTTTGTTTGTGACAGTTGAACATGACGATTAAACATTTATTGATTTCGGTACAACTTTATAGATCCCATTTCATGATATGTAACAATGGAAATTTATGTCACAACATCCTTGTTAGTGCAAACAAACAACAACAATAAATGGAATATTGAAGGAAAGAAACAAAAAAAAACTAAAATAATTTATTATCAGAAAAAAAGTAGAAAAAACTGGATTTAGGTTGAAACATTCCTTTCGGTATAAAAAAAGAATTTCCCTTTAATAAATCAATAAATTTGCTCAAATATCTGATATCGGATGATGGAAAAATATAAGTTTAGGACATAAACAAATATCTACTCGACTGATATGATAAACCATAATTTTCCTTTTATTTATTGCTGTTAGTCCTTTACAGTCAAAAATTTAAGAAGAGATAATTTGATAAATTTTTATAAGTATAAGAAAATGTAAGAAATAAATATTGGACAAGAGAACAACAAAAAAACAAAATAAAAAAGGATTCAACCTAAAAAATAAAATAAGTCATTAATTTTATCCTTATTTGATATATTTTTTCTGGTTTGTCTGAAAGGAAAAAAAAATACTTAGGCCAGCTGGTTTTAAGGAAGAGAAACATCGATTGGTTTGGACAGATGGATATTCATTTGATACACTTTTGTTATTTATTGTTGCATAATGAAAATGATAAAAAGAAATAAAAATCAAATAAATTATAATATAATTTATATAAAGGATCTGTGGGAAAGGATTTCATTTTATTTCTATATAATAAATGAATGAATAAAAAATTAGAGATTCATTTGTATATTTATTGATGATTTCATTTTTTATTTATAAGCGCAAATGAAAAAGATTTCCTTTTATTTCGTCCTTTTTTTTTCTTTATTCTCTTTAAATTTAAGATCCTTACAAAAAAGAAACAACGTTTCGGTTTCAATCGGATTTACATAATCCTAATATCATGATGATTGACTCTTAATTTGTTCATTTCTGTCAATTTAAAATTTTTTTAAATTCATGAAAAAAAAAAATAAAAACTAAAAAGGAAAAAAAGGAAAAAAGTGGAATAAAAAAAAACACATCAATTTAAATCATATTAAAAGAGATTTAATAAAAGAAAAGGGAGAGAGAGAGAAAAAGAATATGCTGAGATGCTGGAAATTATATAATTCCAAAGATGAGAATAATTTGAATTGTCAGATGTTTTTGTTCTCATCAAAAAAAAACAAAAAGAAAGAAAAGGATAAAAAATTGGAATAATTGTTCTTATTTTTGATTTAATTTTATAATTTTCTAAAAGATTTAATAATTGAAGGGATTTGAAAATTTTAAAAAAAAAGTAAAGTCAATTATTTCATGAGTTTCAAGAAATAATACCAGCCCTTATAGTTTTAATAGATTTGAATCTTTATGACGATTATAAATTTATCTACGTAGATAATAAAATTATCCATAAAATAAAAGTGGAAGGTTTATTATTGTTATTAAAAAAACTTGTTTTTCAATGAAGGAAAAGGATCAATTTTTTTTTCTTCTAATTGGTATAAATTGGTGCCGACTCTACATAGAAGATTTAGTTAAATTTTCAATACTTTATAATTTTTATTTTCAATTCAAAGGATTTTAACACCAAAATTTATGATTTTTATGTTCATTCAAAGTCAATTAAAGACAGAATTATATAATTTAATTTACACCTTTATGGTCTATTAATGCATCTGGTGGTTCTCTATGATTATTTGAATTTTTTTTTATAAAATGGGGTGATAAATGTTTCATTATCACATGTAATAGGAACATGTAAATCTAATATAGGGTTAAGGTTAACCACCTTGAACTGATTCATCAATGATCTACAATACAAGAATTATATAAAATTTTAATGGATTATCATGTTATGTATTTTTTTATTAACCTAAAAATCTACAGATGTTCATCAAAAAAAAAAAATTAGTCTGCGGTCTTTATTTAATTATCCCCCAATGCACCTTTGAAAATTTTAAAACTAAAAAAAAACTTTATCTTTCCATTCTAACAGAACACCACAGCCATAACCACTCCAATTTTAATACATTTTTTGTTAACAAAACTAAATTTTCATTTAATAATTTTTTTTTTCTTTTGGTTTTCATAATGAAATTATATGGGCGTTAAATTCGTATAAAAAAAAACACGATCATCTTTAAATGAATCTTTCTTAAAAATTACAACAAAAACAACAAAGAAATAATTACTAAAAATTAGATGATTCGTCCTTTTTTTTTCTCTTTAAATTTATTTTACTTTCTGTGATTTAATCAGTAAAATTTTAAATCAAAGGTTCAATTTAACAAATGACATTCAATTTGATACATTCTAATTACCCGTAGCAAATTTTAACAATATTCCTATAGTCAGTTAACGATTAAATTCTATCCCTCAACTTAAAACAAAACAAAAAAAACGAAAAAAGTTAAAAACAAAAAAAAAAAAAACAGAACAATCAGAAGATTCAAAGCAATCAGTGTGGCTGTGGATGAATATGAAGATACAATAAATATGTAAAAGAAAAAAAAAAGTGAAAAAAAAAATGAAAGAATGTAGACGAAGGAGAAGACTATATAACAACATACCACCATGACTAATAGTTTTCATTAAAAAACCAAACCCACCTTTACTTTTTCATAATTTATATAAAAAAAAAAATGTGTATGAAGATAGAAAGAAATTTTAATTTTTCCACCATCAGTATGAATTTATATTTTTTTTTTACTTGTTTTTAATATTATCATCCTCACAGAAAGAGGGAAGGTCCAAAAGGTGTATATATAAAATATGTAATTAAATTGCATAATATAATAAATGGAAAAACTATGATGCTAAAATATAAAAAGAATTCCGTTTTTCTTTTTATTCCTGTTTCTATTTTTTTTCCGTCTATAAAGAAAATTTAATATAAAAAAAAAATGAAGTAAAATTGTGGAAATTACATTTTATGCAAATATACCGCGTGATACGATACGATAAAGTGAATAACTCTATCTATGGACATGGACTTATGGTAACTATGTAATATATAGTAAAGTAGAACATTATAGAAAAGTCAATGTGGAATATATAAAAAAAAAACAAGAGTCTGTATATAATGGAAGTTATCCCATTAAACTGATCGTCTTCTTGTATAGAAATTGCTTACTTTTTGTTTATCTTTCAGTACTCGCTACACGATAATCTTGTTTGTCATTTAGATTTTTTTACTTAACATTTATTTATTCATATTACCGGATCATCATGTTAGAAGCAACGATGATGGTTTTTTTCTTCTTTGTACAATAAATGTCTTCTTTCTTTCTTTATTTGGTGAAGTAACGTATATGGACGCAGCAGTAAAGGTAAACTGTATGAATGTTGTGTTGCTCTTATGACTTTTCATAAAACGTCAAATTAAATAGTTTTGGGTTTTTTTTCTTCTTCTTCTTCTTCTTGTTTCTTTAAAGTTAAAAGTTATAATCAAAATATAAAAGAAACTTAATTTTGATTTTTGTTTTTAATGATTGATGAAAAGGAAGCATCTTCTGTCAAACATTTTTTTGGTTCCTCTTCTTTTGTTTTTCTTTTCTTTTCTTGTTTTTTTTTTCTTTGATTTCTTATAAAGAGATAATGCTACTTTTTAATTAGATGTAATCAATCAGCTATACATATATCTTTCTCTTTCTAACACCGATTTGATATGATGATGATCTTAAACACAACCAAATTATATAAAAATAAAGTAGTAGACTTTTTTTTTTCTAAGCCATACAGAAATGTTTTCTAATCTTAATAATTGTTGTTGTTGTTTAAAACAATTAAATTCCATATGTGATTTTTAATTGAATATTGACAGGAAGCTTTTTTTTTTATTCTCTCTTTTTGTTTCTTCTTCTTTTATGTTTTGATTATTATTATTTATTTTTTTTTATAATAATTTTCTAAGTGGCTTAAACTTTATAATAAATAATTTGATTTATATTTATTTATAAGCGGTGTATGTATGTCGTCAATATATTTTTAAGATGTTCGATGAGTTACGTCAATACACATAATTTTGTAATTACTTTCTGTTCTGCATTTATGTTATAACATTTTTTCATTAAATTGTTTAATAAAAGTTATATTGAATTATAATAGTTTATATAGGTAGGTATATATGGGATGGAGGCGTGTTTGTGATAGGTAAATTGGAATTCAATCTTATAGTAACGACTTTATGTCAGAATATATAGATGAACATTCAAATTTTATTTAGTTTGTTCTTCTTTAATATATAAAATGGATAGACATATAAGTGTTTATTAAATATTACATAATAAACATCACATCAAAATTAATTCATTTAGAGATGAAATGTTGTCGTCCCCATAGACGAAAGTATATTTTTAAAAGCTATAACATAAGAAATGTGTAGAGGTCTTCTTCAATCAACAATCTAAAATATTTGTACATATGTATTTGAACTAAAATGAATGACATTCTCTTAATTTTTCAAAAATCAAAAAAATAGAGAATTGTACATACGAAGAATGATCATTAATCCTTCTTAATTTTAAATAATCCCTTATATACGAAATACAAAAAAAAATGACTAACATGCGACAATGGATATTTATTTTTGTAATCGAAACCTCTAAAGTTCTCACGTCATCAGACACATCAAAATACACAATGGAAATAATCTCCTTCATAAATGTAAACAGAAAAATTATATAAGAATATTTTATGTGAAGAAATTGATCCAATCAAATTGTATCATTTAATATCGTATTTCAGATAAATATATACGTTCACATATTACATAATAAAAGCACCCTTTCTTTGTTTTATTACAACATCATTCGTCACTGACAGAACGACGAGACAGCCCTTATATGATGTGTCATTTGTCATCGAGAAGAGATTTACTTTAAGAATTTTATCGAATATTTTTCATGTTTTTCAGACAGATAAAAAGAGATGAGGAAGAAGATCATTTAGTTTAGTTTTGAATTGTTTTTTTTCTCTCTTTGCTTCTTAGTTGATTAACCTCACATATTTATCTAAAGGTCAATTTGTGTTTGAATCATGACAGAATCGAAAAACAAAATAAAATAATTCTTTGAAAAATTGCGTAATCAATTTTGGTTTTCTTTCACCATAATTTAGAAAAATCCTCGAACAGTTTGATATACTTGAAAAGATTAATGTTGTTTTTGAAGGATACATATTTTCTATAATAAATGGTTTTCAAATTGAAGATCCAACCCCATTACTCTAATCATCAAAACAATGGGGGTTAGTGGGGGTTAAAGTCTAATAGATAGAAAACTCAATAGAAAATGTCAATTATAAAGTTTAGAAATATTTATAAATTAATCCATGACTATAAACTAGAATCTTAGAAAATTTTTATGTGAATGAATTTATTGATTGTCTCATTTAATTAATATTTGCATAAAAATTATATAAAGATAAAAAAAAAAAACCGAACAACTTTTTTTACCCTTCACTTTACACTTCACCTAAACGGGTATAATATTATTAATTATTCATTATTAATAAATACATGAATTTTCAATTATAACCATGCATATTAATAAATAGAAATAATGTTTTTTTTGTTTTTTTTACTTTAACTTCATCATCACATCACATCATTCAGCAAAAATAATATTCAACGAAATTTTTTTTTTTTGTTTTTGTTTTGTTGCAAACTAAAAAATAAACACAAAAAAAATTGTTATTTTTTTTTTCTATCTAGATAAATCTAACTTTATGTATTTATTTTTTTTTTTTAAAAAAATATTTAAATTTACTTACAGAGTATTCAGTCATTGAGTCATATATGAAAAACAAATAATATAAAATAATAAGAATATGAACATTATAACGAATATTTTTATTTTAACCTTATGTGTGTACTCAAGACAATTTTAGTAAGACACACAGTAAAATTATTATTATTATTATTATTGTTTTTTATGTAATTAACGGAATCTGTTATTGGTAATTCTTTTAAAAAGAATTTATTTTACCATTTAGCATCTTTCACTAAAAACAATACTTGTTATAAATCCATAAATATTTTATTAACGAGTTTTGTATTTGTGTCTATGTGTGTGTGTGTTTGTGTTTGCTTATTTTTTTTTTTATCTATTTGATTTATATTTTGTTAAATGTATAAAAAAAAAATAAAACGAAGCGATTCTGTGAAAATTGTTAACTTGCATGTGAAAATTATACTCTTGTACTGATGATGCGATAATCGTTCAAATAAATAAATTTGTTGCAATTATTAATATGCAATTTTAGTTTTTTGTTTTTTTTTTGATGAAGTGAATTGAGAAATTGAATTTTATTTTTCGCATGACTTTTTAAATTAAAATTTTGAAAATTCTTAATTTTTAAATTAATGAAATATTCTTTGGAACGTATATCCAACACAAAGGTATACAGATGACATCAGGTCAGACCTTTTCAAAGTATAATCTTTGATTGATAAAAAATATTTTTGACTACCATATCGGCGGTAAATATTTCTAATTTTCAAAGTTCAAAGTAATTATTCGATGAATGTCATTCAACCCAAATTTGACGTAGAATATTTTGCAAGTTTTGTTTGTTAAGAGGATGCCCCATAGATAATTTTTTGTATAACTGATAAATTAATTAATTAAAATATTCGATTTTTGGTTAAAACAATTAGATGAGAAATTATCTTAAATGAAAAAAATTAAGATAATTGAACTAGAATTTAATTAAGGATCTTTTGGTATCGAGGAAAAACTTTATAAAAAGAGCATCAGAATTTTGTAATTTTTATTTTATATGCTAATATTACGTTGTATATTTTTTAAATTAGAAATAAATTAACTTGTGTTGTAAAACGCCCGATAAAATTATCTGATCTTAAATAAAATTACGCCAAGTAAAAAATGCTTTTACGAAATTCAATTATTGATTTATATAAAACCTTTTTCATTATAGGACGGGCAACACTAAATTAAAATATTAAAATATTATTGACTTAATATGAAGACTGGACACTAGACAATATAGAGACTAGATTGTATTAAATTTCAAATTTTAATTAGTTAAATTATCTAATCATCTAATGCATTCATCTTCTTACTGAATTAATTAATTAATTAATTTATGAATTATTTTACAAAAAAATATTTCTGAAATTTCTTTATTTAACATTTTTATTTTCTTAATTTTCTTCATTAATTAAAATTTAATTGTTTTTTTACTTGTGCTTTTAATTTGAAATAAAAACAAAAAACAAAAAGTAAGACGCGGTACAGACTCTATGTACCTTTTTGTTTTTATGATTATCTTGAAATTTCAAATCGAATAAAACCTACGCCGATTTTATTGTTGTTGTGTATTTGTATTTTTTTTTTGTTGTTATTTAGAAGGTAATTAACATTAGATGCAGGACTATAAAGATATGGGGGGGAAAAAAGAGGTAAATAAATAAAGAAGTCTTTAATTGCATGACTAATGTTTTAGGTGTGTAATTATGTAATTATTATAATCTTTAATTAGTTTATATATACAATTTACTATTTACTTTTTACTCGATGCGGTTTTTTTTTATTGTCTTTATTGTTGTTGTTATTCTATTTTTTTTATTAGAAAAAAAAAATTATTGTGAAACTATATCCTAGTGTGTGAATAATTGATTTATATTGGGTTTTTTTTTTTACTTACATTCAGTATTGATTTAAATTCATTTCTAAATGAAGGATTTCTAAATAATGATTTTAAAATTGATGGAACCCTTTATGGTTTGTTGGGTAACCATTTCTGCTTTTATTTTGTATTTTATTACAGATAAATTGCAAAATATTTTTTTTTTAACTAAAATATTTCTCATAGATTTTCTCCGGAAGTTAATGTTATGTGTTGTTGTTGTTGTTGTTGTGTGTGTTTTAAAAAGCTGTAACATTAAGAAACAATTTAGAATGAAATATTTTTGTGGTTTCGGTTAAATTTATTCTATTTGTTTTTTGTTTTTTGTTGTCCTAAATTATATAAACGAAAAATTCATGATAGTCATCCATCATTACAAGTTGAATGAACTTCAAAATTTCTCTTAAATTCCTTAAAGATTCTTTTCAGGAACTCCATGAAATCTATTTTGTATTATGACAAAAATAAATGTCTTTAAAGAAAATAAATATACATATACAAATTTAACATTAAGATAAAGATTCATCAGTAGTTTATAATTATCATTTTATATATTGTTGAATTTGACCTAAAATGCATTTCATACAAAAATTTCTTTAAATGGTAATTTTTTCTGTTTATATAAAATTAAATCGCAACACAAACAACACAAACAACACAAAAATCAAAACAAAACAATACAAATAAAAACTTTGAAAGATTTAAATTTTGTTCATGAAAGAAAAAAAACAAAAAAAAAAAAAAAAAAAAAGAAGAAGCAAAATTTTTGTATAGAGAGAAAAACCATTTAAGGAAATTTCTATTATAAGTTAGTTGTCTTCGTTTTTATATAATAAAGAATGATCAGAAAATCAATAAAATAATAAAATTCTTTTTTGTTGTTGTTATTGTTGTTGTTGTTGTTGTTGTTGTTGTTGTTGTTGTTGTTGTTGTGTTATAAAGAAAAAAGCGTTAGCTGTCTGTATGTCTGACTATAAAAAAGGGAACAACTAAAAATTAACTGTTTGATTGAATTAATCAAGAAATGTGGTAAAATATTTTCTGTTTAAGTCAGTCAGGGTGTGTCATTTCTCTTTTCTTTTTTTTTTTTGTATAAATTAAGAAATTTAAATTTTTTAATTTTCCTTTCTTATAATTTAATTTTACTTTCACTTTAATTTTCCATCTTTAAGAACACTTTCTAAACTACAAGGAAAGTGTTTTTTTTTTTTTTTTATTTATTTGTTACACGAATTTTGTATTGATTTTTGAACAAATTATTTTCACAAATCAATAATTTTCTTCTTTTCTTGCCAAAAAAAGAAAAATAGAATAAAATAAGTTAGATTATTGAATCTTCAAAAAAAAGAACACACATGTGTGTGTGTGTGTGTGACATTCTTATTTAATCACAATAAATTGTAAGATGATAACTTATATGAAACTCAATTCCAATTTGTTTAAAAATAGTCACGATATTGTTCGTGTTTCTTTTATTTTTTATTTGTCACACCAAATTATTTAATAAAGACAATACAATTTATTATTTATGCACAAATTTTCTTGTATTCTATTTTTTTTTTTTCTTTCAAATCAAATATTATCTATAAAGTTATTTGAAATTTTGCAATCAATAAAAAAATTTTTTATAGAAAAGTTTATTCGTCAACAATGAAATTGAATAAATGTAGAAGAAATGTAAATAAATTATTGAAAAGGCGTTTCTTTTGTTGTTGTTCTTGTATCAATCTTACATTATTATTACGTTTTTTTAAAAGTATTCTCATTTGTTTTATTTTTTGTTCATAAGTGAATTTTTGTACAAATTTCTGTTCTTAAATTAGAAACAATAAAAATAAAATTCTTCTCGTCAATTGTTATGAATTTAGTAAATTAGGTGAGGTATAATAATATATTGAATTGTTGACGATATTTTATTTATTCAATAAATAAATAAATAAATATGATGTTTTTATAAATTAACTCTTACAATTTTATTAAATTTCATTTAAAAAAAAAGTGTGGGAATGTCTAATAACAAAAAAGAAGAAGAAGAAGAAGAATAATAAGAAGATTTTGAATAAAATGAGACATCTAATGTCATTCATAATATAGAATAAATTGTGTTGGTGTCATTGTTTAACGTTTATTGCATTTATGTGAAGTAAATGTTCAATATCCTTAATGGCAAAAAATAAATGAAATAATAAAAACTTAGCACAGTGTTGTTGTTTTTTTTTTAGTTGTTGTTTCCTAAATTGAATTTAGTTCAACTTAAATAATAGCGTGATGATAAAACATTCGTGTTTTCATAATTAAATTATGATTATGAATAAAGAATAAAATAATAAATTTCATAAATCTCAAAGGTATAATTTTTGTGTTTTTTGTTTTTTTTTTTTTTTGTGAAAGACAAAAAAAAAAATAAAGACATTTTTTTTTTGTGTTTGGAAAATCCTTTTGTATACAAAAGATTGAAACAAAAGAATACAAATTTTATAGTTGACGACTTTTTTGTTATATTGTCTTTAACATTTTTGTTTTTCTTTTATTCTAAATTGTGATAATTGTGTGAAATGTTAGAATATTTTGGACAGTTACTATTTACAGTCAAACATGATTATAAATTGTCTATAAATAATAAAGTAATTATAACTGTGACTTATAAGTAAACATTAAAGTGAACAAGAATATTTAAGTTTTAATTATTATTTATTCAGTGTTACAATTTAAGATTGAATGATGTTACAACCTCATCCGGTCCTAAGCTTTATAATGCCACTGTGGGTGGAATAAGAAATTCCGTTTCATTATGAACGTATAACAGATTTCATGTTACTCTTTTATTCAGACGACCCAGTGACACGTTACAAGACAATACACACACACACACACACATACATATTTAATTTTTATGCTTTATTACATTGCAATTAAGAATAAATTAATAAAAAAATTTTATAATCTTTAAATATTTTGTAAATTAAAATTTAATAAAATTTTACATAAAATTGAGCAAAGAAAAAAAAAACCCCTACGAAAAATTTCTTTTCATCTTCTCTATGTAGGTATTAAAAGTGCCACCTCTTTGTATCGTTCCCATGCAATATTATAAAAAAAAAAAGGTATTTTATAAGATCTCCTACTTAAAACATTAAATCATAAAGCAACAAAAAAAAAATAAAATTTATACCTTAAAACTGTCTATTTAACATTGGAAAATATGAGAGAATTTCATCACTCTTGTGATTTTTATTTTGTTTTTGAAGTTTTCAAAATATTAAGATAAAAAGATTTAACGTTTTAAGTGAAAGTTTAACAAAAAAAAAAATCCTCTAGAAATAAACAATTATGAATGACCAAATTTCCTACACACACACACACACACTCTTTCACACACACATACAAAGATACCATCGGTTATTATTTGTCTTCCTCTAAATTTTTTTTTAATTTTTATTTTTTATGTTTGATTTAACAACCTTCAAATTATTCCATTATATAATAATCAAACTATCACGAGTGATAAATAGTTGCAAACAAGTGAAATTTTTATGGTAAAATCTAAAAAAAAGAAAAGAAAAGAAATATTTTTGTTTTATCAGATTTGGTTAAAAACGATTTAAGAACAATTTTTTTTTTCTGTTTGTTTGTTACTTACTTTTTTATGGATTGTACAATATTTGTGTGTGTGTGTGTAGATATTTGTGCATTTCTTGTATTCAATATCGCACACAATGAATTTGGACCCAAAATTCACATTAACAACAACAACAACAACGTAAAAAGAAATACCTACCAATCACAATCACATTGGAACATCTTACCAAATAAAATTGAATTTTGTTACAATAAACTTTATGTAGTTGTTTTTTTCTTCTTCTTATTTCTATAAACATTTCTCTTTCTTTAAATAAAATTTATTTCTAAATACCGATAAATATTTTGTGTTTTCTTTGAGACTTCGGGCAATAATATCGGTGAACAGAATTTAATGCTTTTTTTTTTAGGAGTGCCGAAAATGAAAAAAGTTATTAAGTTTCATTTCATGAACATTTTTATTTAAAAAGAGAAAAAAAAACAAACTAAAACATTAATATTGTACAAGAAAAAAAAAATGTCTAGAAACAAAAAACAAAGTCAAATTTGAAAATGTCAATTGAATTCAATAAACACAAAAATTAAAAAATATTCAATTTATATTTCTAATCGTATAAATTTTCTATGACTTTTTTTTTTTTTGTTTTTAATTCAATCATTTTTCTGTTGTTATAATTTAAAGATTTAAGGAAAGAAGGGAAAGTGTTTGAATATTTTATTTTGTATTTTAATCTAAATATTTTTAATACCAGAAGCTGTTTTCAAACAAAAGATTTATGCCTTAAGACACACACGTCACGATAGCGTATTAATTTTGGTTTTGGGATTTTGTTAGTGAGTTTGTGACTCAATCATTGAATTTTAATTAATTTCATTGAACATTCTCAGATTCAAAATTTACGTGTCAGATTCTTAGAATATTTCTGTTCCAAATAATTCCTGAAATATATTTTCGGAAGGAAATAAAAAATATTGTATAAATAAAATCTGGTTCAATTCATTTATTTATTTCACTTCTGACTTTATTTTCTAAAACTTTTCTGAAACTTTTATAATCTTATCAATATTTGAAATCATCAAATTGTAACCATCTTCACTTTATTCAAGTCCACCTTCAATTTAATAAATATATTCACTGTTGAAAATCTAAAAAAACTATGAATATTATTATTAAAATATAAATATCAAAAGATTCAAAATGTCAGATAATGTCCAGATTCATCAGTTTTATAAGACAGTTTTCAGTCTTATAATAACTGACGAGATCGTTTTGTTTTTGTTTTTTTTTATTTTATATTTTGTTGCTTTTATTTGGTTTAAAGGAAGGAGGATTTATTTATTTAATAAAAAAAAAATTGATGTTTTAAATTTGAAAATTAAAAAAAATAATAAATAAATCAGAGATTAGAAAAAAATAAATGAAATTTTTTATAATTGAATATTATTATTAAATTATAAGATTGGTTAATTCATATAATGAATAAAACAAAAATTGTATGATTTAGTACACCTTCTCTTGTCTTTTCTACATACATTAAATATTAAAATGTATACGGTGAAAAAAAAAAAAAACAAATAATAAAATCATCCAAGTTATTTTATTTTATATAGAAATGCATAATAATAATTTATGTAATCATTCAATGTGAATATATTTTATTATTAGATTATTTTTTTTCGTTAGATTTTTTTATTTTTTCTTTCATTTTTGTTAAGAAGAAAAAATATGTATAAGAAAATAATTAAAATGCAATACTGCATATTAACCTACTCGCAGAAATAAAAAAAAAAAAAAAGAACTGAAACGTTTCTTTTTTTTATTTCATTTCATCGCACTATGAAAATGTAAATAAATTTTAAATTTTAAAACAGAATAAATATAATGAACAGTGATGTACTTTTGTGCTTTGACTTCTTTAAAGATTGTGGAAAAATTAATAAATTAAATCATTTGCATTTAATGGAATTCAATGACGTATGTCGTTCATGTTAAGATGATTTAAATCTGTAAGAATTTGTTAAGATTACGTTTAATTGATTTCCTAAACTTTTCTTTGGAAAGATATTTTTTTATTACAAATTAATTTAGCATCAGAAAATTGAATAATTTCATTGAAACACAAATTCTAAATTTCTCAAAGTCTAAATTGTGAATTGTAGTTCTATTAATCGATTGCGATTATTTCTAAAGTCAATTGTAAACTTTATTAATTTCAAATTCACCCAAATTCACTATTTCAATTATGATGAATTAAAAGCAACAATTTTCTTTATAAAATAACATTTACACAATTTAAATTTAAAGCAAAAGTTTGACTCTGTTCAATCACAATAAAATATTATATAAAGTAGAAACAAATCGTAAAAATATCTCTATCTTTTACCCATCACCTCTTCTATTTATATATTTTATACAAAACCGGTACTTCTTCATTTATTACATTAAAGTTAAAATTAAAGAAGAAGAATTTAACTATTTTTAATGTCTTCTTACTCATTTGTACACTTTACCATTATTATTACCATAGAATTGGTACATTGAAAAAAATAAAACCGAATCCATCCATATATTGAAGATGTTTTAGTTTGTTGTTATTTTTTTTCTTCTCTCTCTCTATACAAATTTTACGATTCAATTTCAATTTTATTTAATTTTTCGTAAAAGTAATTTTTGTATAAAGTAAAGTAGAGAAAAAAGTAACCATAAAGAAAATTTGTAACCAAAAAAAATTCATAAATAAAAGTTAAAATGTAAATAATTGAAGTAAGAAAGCGAGAGTCATGAGAAGTGAATGTGAATTTTTTAAAGTTTTTCAATTAAATGAATTTTTTGAATTAATAAAATATAATGTAGGATGCTTTTGTTTTTTTTTTTAGGATTAAATTAAGGATTGTTTTCATTTGTTTTGATGGAAAAAGTGAAAAGGGGAAAATTGTGTAAAATTTGGGAAAGAAATGACTCACGTATAAAAATTTTTAATTTGTATTTGTGTCAATATTTACACTTTCATAGAAAAATAATTTTTGCATAAATATTTTCACTGTTCACTTCATGTAATTCTCGTGTAAATTTCAATATAAAATATTGTACCACAAAAAAAAAACAAAAACAAATACAACAAATAAAAAGAGTTTGAATTTAGAGAAGAAGAAAGAAAAAAATTGATTTTATAAAATGTCTAATGCAATTGGTGAAGGTTTTTTTTTTGTGTTTCTTTTATTTTTTTTTTTATTTTTTTTTTAAGTTCTTCTGTACATGAGAAGACGTCGAGGAATTAAATAAAACTTGCTTTGCAACTTTCTCGTGTGGCATCTTCTCGAAGGAATGCAGCTGGAGCTCTGAGTCTATGGTTTGTTTTTTTTTGTTTCTTCTTTTATTATTTGATTTTATTTTCTCGTGTTTTTTTTTTCTCTCTCAATAAATATTTGTTGTTGGTGTTAAGATGGTTCTTCTTACATATTTGTTTTATTTTTATTTCTTTCTTTTACCATTTTTTTTTTCTTCTTCTTTTAATTTAATTTTTTTTTTCGTTGGTATTTCTTGGATATCTCTGAAATATTTTGCATTTAAACATTTAAGAAACGGGTAAAATGGTCGCTATCTATCGGAAGAATTAAAATGAAAAAGGGAAAACACAAAAAAAAAAAACTGATATGTATATTCCACCTGAGACCCATAACATTTACAGGATCGAACAGGATAAAAAAAAAATAAGTAAAATTTTCCCTTTGTCGCTTTTTTTTTCATTTTTTATTTAAACTTTTTTTTTTGTTGGTTTGTTGGTTTTGTGGTTTTTTATCTTTCTTGAGGTAGAAACAGGATATTGATAAATATTTTTAAAGATTTTTATATAATAAATCAGTTTGAACTTAAACATTTTGTCTTTCCTTTTTTCTTAAGTTAAATTAACCTCGGATGACCGTGGCAGTTAATGTGCAAAAATCGTATGAAAATGGTGAGATCTTAAAAGAGGGAATGAATATATTTCATTTATAAAAAAAAATTACAACTAAATTCAAGAATGAATTTGTTAGGGAATTAATACAACATAATTTTGTTGTTAGTGTTATTCCTGTAAACGTTTAGAAAAGGAATAAAGAAAAATATTTGCGGACAAATGATTATAAGAATGTAGTGGAAGGCGGTATACAAGTGAATTGGTTGTTATATATAAATTGAAGAAACCACTTTGGTGTCTTACACTTTGTGTCTTTGTCAAGTAGAATATAATGTGACATCTTATAATTAATGACTTGTATAATGATTAACACTTATTTATGCAAAAAATAAAAAGTAGAAGAAGAAGAAGAAGAAGAAAATCGTTCACAAATTTTTTAGTTCAAAAAAAAAATTCACCTTAATTCTAATTTCATCTTTTGCACCACAAAATCAAGAACACAAAACTAAAATCATCTTACAATTTGAAATAATATAATTCACGGTAAACCGGATGTCACTGTAATAGTGTCGTGTCGTGTCGATTTATAAAATAACAAAAAAAAAAAATATAGTTGTATAATTCAATGTACTTTACCGTTTTTGGCACGTACCGTTTGATTCTAATACATTATTTCCATTTAGAAAGAAAAATTTCTCTCTAATAAAATAAATAAACAACAACAACAAAAAAAAAAATTGAAAAAACTTCATTCTATTCTTTATTGCATTTAGTTTTTAAATATTCTTTTCTTTTCTTGAAATCAGAAAAAAAAAACAAAAACAAAAACATGAAGATGAAAAAGATGAAAAAGAAGAAGAATGAAGAAGAAGAAGAGAAATGAGGAATATATGAACAGGTTACTTCTTTCCATATATTTGAATAAATAATTTTTCTATATTTTAAATTTTTTTTTATTAAAATTTATTTTGTGTGTGTGTGTGTGTGTGTGTGTGTGTGTGTGTGTGTGTGTGTGTGTGTGTGTGTGTGTGTGTGTAAATTTTTTCAAAACTTTATTTACCATTTCATGTTTTTTAATATTGAAAATGCAATAAAGAAAAAAAGAAGAAAAGAATCTATAATATTGATTAATCAGTGGAAAATTCTTGTACACATAATTTGCATTATATGAATATAAAATAATACGCGAGTGTCCTCTACAACAAAAAAAAAATGAAAGAACAAAAAACACACAAACACATACACACACACACAATGCAATTAAGATTACATATTTTCTTCTTTTCTTAAATCGAATGATTTCTGTAATTAAGTAATTTAAATATTTCGGAAACCATGGGATAAAACAACAACAACAACCATAATAATAATAACAACAACAGAAACAAACAGAAAAAGAATTACAAAATAATTAAATAAAAACTTTGATGCCGCTCTTTGTAAACAAAAAAAAAACAGTGAAACCTGTCTAAGGCGACCATCATTTATGTTAAGAAATTCCAAATATTTTATGCAGGTGACAGATTTAAACAATGTCACTTATTAATAAAAATATTAAAATTAATACAATGACGTATGCAGTTGAATTTCAATGGTGGTCCATTTAGTAGTGGTTTAATCATCATATTAAAAAAAAAAATTCATCGTACTCTATTGGATTGAGGCAGGTCAATAACAAGTGTTGATTGGATGTTGTTTCTTTTGTAATGAAATTAAAAAAAAAAAATAAAAGACATAATATTGAAGTTTTTATCTGTAGGTGGTTTTCGAATTAATGTCAATGAACAGGTGGAAAATATATTGAATAAAAAAAAAAAATGAATATTTTAATTTATATAAGAGAAGAGTTCCTCTTTGTCTTTTTTTCCATCTTCTTCTTCCTCTTCTTCTTATTTGTTATTTCTTGTATATTATTGCATTTTGCATAAATTAATCTGAATTTACAATATATACAAAAATGGAAATCATTATTATTAAATTGATTTTTTTTTAATAATTCTTTTGTTCATTTTACAAATTATTTAAAAATTGAATTAGTTTTTTTATGTTTTCTTCACATTACACATCAGATGATATGTGAAAGAGAATTACATACAGAGTTATAAATAATCAAAATGAAAGAAGTAATGTACAGTTACCTAAAAACATTTGAATTAGTCCATCAAATGTTATAATAAAATTAAAAAAAAAAAACAACAACAACAACAACAACGAGAAGAAGAAGATAAACGAACTTAATTTCTATAAAATTATTCCATCAAAAATCTTTTATAAATAAATAATTATTATTAAACGAACCAGTTTTAAATTCTTTACATACAAAACAAAAAAAGAAACAAAACAAAAATTTAATGCTGCTGCTGCTGCAAAAAAAAAACACAAACTCAAAATTAAAAAAATTAAAAATAAAAAATATCGGGAATGAAAAAAAAAAAAAAAGAAATAATCAAAACATAAATTGGAAGAAAATCAAAACGTAAATTCCGCTAACAATTTTTAATTCACTTCAAAACACATCATGATCATCAAATATATATAGTTTATAATAACAACAACAGTAACAGCAACAAAATTATTAATAAAAAAAAAAGTAACAAATGAAGAATAACAAAAATCCAACTCAAATGTCGTTCATGTTAAAAAATGAAAAAAAAAAAACAACAAAAATATGTTTGAGCGCACACAAAACTTCCACGCCTGTTGACCTCTTTTGATGTTTTTTTTTGTTTTGTTTTGTTTTTTTTTTTTTTAATATTCATGGTTTAATCAGAAGAAAAAAAGTAAAAATTTTTGTATTCTATTTATTTATTTTTTTTTTTTTTGAATAAAATTCGGATTTAACAAAATATGTTTTATGGTAATTTATTGTTAATTTCACTTTTATGTTTTACATTTTATTGAATTGTTATTTAAGAAAATTTAGATTCTTTATGATCTTTAACCTATTAAAAATGTTAAGATTTATAAAAGTAAGAATTATTTGTCTTTGGTATATAAAGTCAGTTGTTCAGTGTAGGAATTTTATGTTATAAAATCGGAACTGAGTTTTTCGTTTACACTCGTATCTTCTAATCACTGTAGTGTAATAATCGTAATTTTATTAATGGCCAATCAGCGAGAAAATAAAAATTAAAACAACAATTTTGGATAATAAAGATAAGTGAAATTTTAAACAATCTTTGGTGAAGAAAATTTGTAAGAAAATGTATGTTTAGATAATGTAATAGACAACTATAAGAAAATGTTTCTGATTTAAACGAAATTAGTAAATATACTAAACATTGTATCCATATAATTTATTTGTAAAGATCATTTGTAAAGATGATCTTCTGACAACGTCCCTGTATGATCATATTAATAATTATAACCAAGATAGTTGTAAACGCAAATCTAAATAATATTTGTTGTTGAATTAGAAACAATTATGAATAGTTGATCGAAGGATAAATAACGGACAGAATCTGCATCTTTTTCTAAATAACGTTAACGATCATTGTCAAAAAAATAATTGATTCTTTCAACATAAATTTCCTTAACAAAAGAATCAAATGATTTTACCAATGATATTGCACATAAGATTTAAAATCAATTTTGCCAGATCAAAACAGATGGAATAAATTACTGTCAATTAAACTTCATTGCCTTTTTTTTTTATTTTTCATTTTTTATTTCTTTAAATTAAATTTCAACAATCTAAATTAAGTGAACGCAATTAGCAAATGCAATAAAATAAATAATGGACCATCACCAAAAAAAAAAATTTAATTTTTAATTTTTAAAGCAATAAATATTTAGATCTTTCATTCACTTTCCCTTTGATAAAATTGTTATAGATAAGATCTGTTTAAAATTTATATATACAAAAGACTCAAAACAGATTTCAATCAAATAACAAAAAGATGTAAAAAGAAGATGAAGCAGAAACTAAAAATTAAATTATTAGTCAATAATCTTCACTATAATTTCATCTAAATAATATTTTATGGATCACCTCCTTAATACGATCAAAACCCATCAATTAAACCACTTTGATTTTAAGTGAACAGTTTTTTTTTTTATTTTCTTAATTTTTCATCATCATCTTTTTTACTTCTTCAAACTAATACACACATGAATACATTTACGCACACACACACACACACACATACGCACACGCACTATAAATGAATAATTTTTTTCCTAAATAATTACAAGAAAAATAATGTCTAATGGCGAGAAAAGAAAAAAAAACAACAACAACAACAACAACAACAAATCTTCATAACAAATCATCATAAGTACATAATAAGAAGGTGTCCATATGAATAATTTTTCAAGTTTATTCCAATCACTTTTAGACAAAACAAATGGAAGATTTAACAATAAAATTTTTACTAAAAGTGAATGTTTTTTGTTGTTGTTGTTGCGGTTGTTGTTGTTGTTGCTGTTGTTACTTTATTTATTATTTTTTTTGTTTATGCAAAAATATTATTTATAAACATTTAGTTAAGCATTTATAACAATTTTCTACATATATTTGACTTCTTTAACATCTTTCATTTCTTCGTCTTCTTCTTCTTCATCATTTTTTTCTTTTTCTATTTTTCATTTCACTCTTTATAAAAATCTCATCAAATTGCATTATGTAAATTAAATTTTTTTACGTTAGATTTTCTCTCTCTCTCTCTCTGACTTTATTTTTGTATTTTTAAAAAATGATATTAATAAATTATATTTAAGAAAAAAAAAACACTGTTGTTGTTGTTTTTTGTGGACCGATCACACGCTTTTTTTTTTTCTTATTTTATAATTTTTTTGATATTAAAAAAATTTTTTTTGTTTTTTTTTTTTCTTTTAATTGTAAGAAATTTATTAATTTTTTTTTATTCTGTCTTTCTATAATTTGTTTTTTTTTTTTTTTGTTTTTTCTTAAACAGAGTTAGTTAACCTATTCTGGTGTGCTGGGGTCAAAAGAATTGTGTATGAGATATTTTATCTGCATATGAGGAATTTTTAATAAAACTTTAGAACTTCCGCATTTATTTGTGTTTTTTTTTGTGTTGTTGTATTTTTTATTTTGTTTTTTTACCATTTATAGAGAGAGAAATTTAGAATATTTTATTTATTCTGGAATTTCTTTTGAATTTTTTATAGTTTTGAAAATTATTACGGATTTACGGTGATAAGAGAGAAAACAGGTGAATGAATCTTTTATTTAAATTCTATTTAATTTTAAATGGAAAACAAAAATAAACAAAAAAAAAATTTACTTATCTTCTTCTAGGGAATAATAAATAAGCGAATATATTTAAAAGTGTGTCTAAGTACAAATTTTCAGAAGTGTTCAGAGTTTCAGAGTTTCCGTAGAATGTTTCCGTTTTGTAAACTCTTCACCTATTCGTACAAAATCCACTTGCCTAGTATAGACTGATATAATTTACGTAAAACTTAACTTGAAGCTTAATGATAATTATTATTTAATTAGACAATAGATCTTCGACTGAATACGATGACAGTATAAATAATTGTCACTACTTGTTTTTTTTTTCTTTGTTGTTGTTGTATTTCGTAATATAATTCATTGATGCCATTAGTAAATACTTCATATTACTTTAAATTTACATTTACTTTAATCCTTCTGCAACAAGGAAGTCAAAGTTTAGATAAAATAAAACTATAAAATTCTCAGCGCAATAAATAATTGTGATTAAAGTCAAAATATATTTTTATTGCAATTAATTAAATAAATATTAAATATTTTCACTGTAATTTCTTTCTAATTTTTATATATAAAAAGATGCATCAGTCAATGTCCCACTTATTTTATATTTAAAGATTATTATTTGAAAGTTGAAATTACATATTTTTTTTTTTTTAGATAATATTATGTATTATTTTGACTGAAAAAAAACATTTAAATAATTTAAACAGTATGAGTTCACGACGTTTAAATAAATAAACTGCAACATATGTAAGTTTTAATGGAATTTGACAAACAATAAACGTCATCAACATTATTAGAATTAATTAATTATTGGTGATAGTAACAATTTTTCTATATAATGTTAGAATGTTGCAATTAATTTAATAATAATAATTTTTTACAGAAGGATATTAAAGTTTTGTGTAACGTGTCTCTTATAACAAACTATTAGTGAACACACGAGATCTATTAACGAGATTTAAACCATACTTCCTGCAATGCATTGATCAATAGATGAAAGTAGAATGTATGCTATTGATTTGGCCACGACATCGGTTAGGATATTAATGTTCAGTTTTAAGTGACTCTTAATTAAGAGAAAAAAAATAATTTAAGTTTAATTTAAAGTTTTTGGTATCTTCTTCAATTTGATTTTATATTTGTAGGTTAATTGCAGACGAATCAGTTGTCCTAATTTTTGTAAGAATCCATTTAAAATTTTAAATATTGATTCAATTACATCCGGTAATTTTATCTACTTTAGGACACGCAAATTATTTCCTAATTCTAATTTATTACAAACGCGAAAATGTTAAATGATGAACGAAAAAAGTTAAAAATTAAAAACAAATTAAAAAAAAAAAGTTATTTCTTGTAAAATTAAAGAGGAAAGAAAGAAATTGAAATTTCTCTTTCTAATCCGAATCAAATGTAAATGTGTGTGTGTGTGTGTTTGGTGTGTAATTTTTTTTTTCTTTTTGTATTAAAATTGATTTGAGAATCTTCTTTAAAATCAGTTCCATATTATTAATTTGTAACTTTCTTTCAATTTTATACGATCATTTTGTATCTTAATGCATTGAAACTCTTTTATACACAAAATGTTAAATCTTCATCATCCTATTTTTTTCTCTTTTTTTTTTTTTTTTTGTTATAATCTTTGAATATGTTCAAGTCTTTATAAACGATGGTCCACGGTACATGTCATCACATGACGGATAATGTATAACCTGAATACACATTTTCTTTCTAATTTTTGTCTTTTTTTTTCTTCTTCTATATATTTATGGATCAAACACGGGTATACGTTAAGGTCTGAATATTAGATATTACCTCAGTTAACGTATGTTTGTTAGTAAAACTTAACAAAAAAAAAAAAAAAAATTCAGTAGTTATGACGGCTTTTTGTTAAATAAAAAATTTATTTAAAGGTATATAAAAGTAGGGTTCCATCCATTACTCATCTTGTCAGATGAATGCGACAAAAGAATAAGAAACAACCAAAAATAATAAAACATTCATCTCATTTACATTTTTTGTAATTTATTTTTGTTTTCTCTCTTTTAGATTTATTATTTTGATTTCTGTTTCAATATTTTTTTTTTTTTTCACTTTTGGTCTATGGACAAAATTTTAATGGAACTTATTTTTTTTCTTTATGGATAAACATATATGATGAGAAACGTTAACATAATTCATAATAAGTATATTGACCCATTAAAGAATTAATCAAAATTCTTATGAAATTTTTAAAAAAATATTAGAATATTGTACTCATGATTATTTGTTCATTGCTTGGTACTTAAGCTGTACGAAAATCTGTAAAATCCACTTTATGTATATTTAGTGTTTTTATTTCAAATGTTTACTTTTTAACAAGAAAATAGTAATTATATTTTGTTAAATTATGCCGACATTTTAGCAATAATTTATAATTATTCATTTAATAAAAATTTCTTTCTATAGTTAAATTTTTTTTTGTTTTTGTACAGAAAGAAACACAAAATAAAAAAAGTAAACATTATTGACGTCAATTAAAGGATGACGGATATTTTTAATGTTTATTTAACTTTTTTTTGTAGAGAAAAAAATTTAACTCTATACACACACACACAAACACACACAAATACAAACACAAAAACATATAACGATAGACAGAATATTTATTAAAATTAAAACAAATGAAGGTGCGGCGAAAATTGTGGCGGTGTAAAAAAGAAGAAAAAATAAAAATTCACATACTATTTTTTTTTTCACCAATATTGTGGGTTGTAAGAGGTATAAAGAAAAAACGACTAATAATTATTATTCATATTTGTGATCAATATAATAAGATGCGAATAAATATAATTATATTTGAATATCATTTATCATGATTGCACACTTCATGATGATGATGATGATGATGATGATGATGATGATGATGATGATGATGATGATGAAGACAGAATTGATGAAAAAGAAAGGCAACAAAATAATTTGTTTACTTACTTACTTACTTACATACTTACTTACTTATTTATTTATGTGAATTTTCTATAAAACATAAAATAGCGTCAATAAATTATGCAAAAAAGTGCAGATTAAAATTATGCAATTGACAATTTATATCGGATTTTTATGGATTTCTTTCTAAAAATCTTAAATCTAAATCATTACATTATATTTTTATTACATATAGAAAAGTTCTAGTTTTTCCGTATTTTATTGCGGTAGCCGCAAAAGAAAATAAATAATAAAGAAAAACAAAAAAAAAAAAAAAAGAGGAAAAATAAGAAGACAGAGAAAAAAAAAATCACTGAGCGCGAAGAGATCGTTTTAAAATTAAAAAGACACAAATAAAAAGACATTAATACCTTTTATAAAATTTAATGATTTTAGTTTTTTTTTCTTTGAAATTTAATGATCTTAACTCAATTGATTGCTACATATTAAAGTTAGTTCTTTCTTTCTTCTCTGTTATTTTTTTTTTTTTATTATTAAACTTAAAGTTTTTTATTAGTAATTATATAGGTGCACTAATTGGAATTGATTAGATTGTCATTAGGTTATAATATCATGTTTTTTTATTATGTTCTTTTTGTTTTTTTTTTTGGGTGGGAAATCGTATTTTAATATTATCTAAGAAAAATGTCATCACTTCACTTGTCTTCTTCTCTCTACCCAGAAGCGTTTCTTTATTTTTTCTACCTTTTTTTTCTATTTTTTTCTCATTTCAAAGAGGCGGCTGCTTTATATTTTACCATTTTCAATGTGAGTAAAAATTAGAATGTTTTTTATTTTTTTATTTTTACTTCTAAAATTAATGTATTTGTCATCAGTAGCTCAGCGTGAGTTCAGATTTTTTATTATATAAAAATGAAATTAAAGATAAAAAATAAAATTTGTTCTTTTGTTAAAATGTAAGTCTTATCTTTAAAATATATAAAATTTGTCTTTGTACGATGTTGTTCATTCATTTCACATAAATATATGCATCTAACACAAAAGTTCGATTCATAGAAACTTTCTCAGAACAAATTTTTTTTTGACAATTTCTAATAATAATAAGAAATAAGTTGGTCAACAAACCAGAGCAATTACTGCATCAGTAGCTCTATCATAATTTTCCCATATTCTGTCTAAAGTTTCATATCATCTTTCTTAAACATTTATCTCAATTAATAATCAAGTGTAAGAATAAAGAAAACACATAAAAAAAAAAAACAGAATCTTTAAATAAAATTCAACTAAATAACGTCACTTTAATTGATTTGTCACAATTTGATTATTCTTCTTCTTCTTCACCATTTTTTCTTAAGTTTTGTAAATCGCTTAATAAAATTAACATGATATTAAAATTTTATTAGTTGACATTGGACAATATTCTTTTTTTTATATGAAAAAAAAAAAGAAGAAATAACACCAAAAGAAACACGCATCTTTTTAAATTTTATCTTTTTAACAAAAAAAAAAAAACAAAATCAAAATCTGAAGAAAAATAATTTTTTTTTTGATTCTTTAGATTTTTAGTGTTTTTATGTTTTGTTTTTGTTCACAGAATTCGTTTATATGTTGTTTTTTTTTTTAGAAAATCAATAAAATTTGGTGTTTGGGTTTTTTTTTTATGTTTGACAGAAGAAAAAAAAATTGGAGAAAATCTTTATGAATTGGTTAATGAACTTGATAATTCTTATCACTGATTGCTGAGATTTATTTTTTTTTTAAATCAAAAATTTATACGTAGCTTTGAAGTATTTAATAAATACGTGCTGAAAATAAAGAGACTTTCAATACAATTGTTGAAATTATTGCTTCAAATGTTGGAATGCATAGCAATTGTTTGAATTCCAAGTTCCAATAATTAAGTATGAAAATGTTCCAATTAAAATATTATAAGAAAAAGTTTAAGTACAATTTTAAGTTCATCTCAATCCCTTCAACATTATATTCACACTTAAAATAGTTTCTATGACCGGCATCATTGGAATGTTGTTTTATTAAAATTTTTTATTGAAAGTAAAATTATTGAAATTTATTACTAAAATATTTTTTGCATTATTTCCAATTAGTTATGGTGTTTGTGAATCTATAAAATTACAGGTTGTTGTTCTTAAACACACATTTTTTTTATTTTATTAATTAAACCATCGGTTTAATATAAAAAAAGTAAATCCATTCAAGATTATTTCAAAAACCTCAGCAAAATGAAAACTTTAGAAGGAAGAAGAAAAAAGATTCAACCAAAATTAAAAATGTTCTTCATATTTCCTCTTACATAAATCAAAAATAATTAAATGTTTTGTCAATTATATTATTTTATTACACAAATAAATTACTGCAATAATCTGATATTTTGACATGGGAAATACCACAACACAATATCAATCTGTTGATGATGTTTCTTTTCTGCTGATGTTAATTTGTAAGAATAAAAAAAAAATATATATATACAAAAACTTAAGAAAAGAATAAAAATCAAGGAACATAGAAAATGAAAATAAGTTGAAATATTGAATGATCGAAGAAGAAACCAAAATTTGTTAATCAAAAGAAGAATATTCTATCTAAAAATTAACATAATATTTTGTTTATATAAAATGCGTGTAAAGTGTTATAAGATTTGTATTGATTTCTTTAACAATATTTTTCTCTATATTCTTGTGATTTAAATTACATAGAAATATTATAAGAAAGAGACACGGTATTTATTCTTATCTTTACATTTACATTATTCGGTTAGTCGGTTTCATAATATAATGAGACAATTCTGTATATTTTTTGTTGTTGTTGTTGTTTAGTTTAAGAAAATCAAATCATGGGAAATAATATTTGAAGAAAACTTATTATCATTTTCTTATATTAGTTTGTATCGATTGATATTTATTTTCTAAGTCAAAAAAAACTGTCAAACAAACACACTAATTTAGTGTGTTATCAAACACTGTTATGTCATGAATATATTTTTACTTTACGTCAACGATCTTTATTCTCGTTTTCTTTTTCTTTAAATTAAATTTAAATGTGACGATTTACAAATTGAATAAAAAAAAAAATGAAAAAGAAAACGGAAATTTCAATATTTATGTTAAGTTAACATTTTGTTGTTGTTGTTGTTGTTGTTGTTTTTTTATTTGGATTAAGTCAATGTTATAATGTTAACGTTACGCAATCACCAATATATACGGGCAATATTAAAAAAAAAAACAAAAATAAAGAAAGAAAAGAAAAAAAAAAAAATAAACGTGATGTGGGTGTTTGGATTCTTTCATTTATAAAGAAGAAAAAAAAAAAGCAAAAGTATAATTTTAATCAATAAACTATAAAACGCTTTCAAAAAGACAACAATTTTTGTTAGTTTCACCAAAAACAGTCATTCCGGTCTTTTTTATTTCACTTTAGGTAAATATAAATTTATTATATTTTGTTTTTTGTGTTTATTGTGTTTTGTTTTTTTATTTTTTTTTTTTGATTAATTTTGCTGTACGATACAAAGACACAAAGGTAAAATGGAAAAAGAAAAACGAAAAAAAAAACAACAACAACAACAAAATGTGAATACGATGAAACACTTAAAAAAGTATCACAAAGCCAAATGTAATAATTTTGTTATGTCATTTTTAGTGTCATTGGTTCTTTTTATTTTTCTTTGCGACTTTTAATTTGAAAAAAAAAAATTTAAACATGAATTTCGGTTGAATTTAAATCATTTCTAAAATTAAATTAATCTTATTATTATTTTGGAGTTTATAAAAGTTTATTAAAATCTGCACAAGAAAGAGAAGAAATAAAATTCTATTGTTGTTCTAATGATTGTTAAAAAAACCTGTCTTTAAATTAAATATTTTTTTTTTCCTAAATTTGCCTACCAATAAAAATAACAAAAGAATTATATTTTTTAATGAAAAATATCAAATTCAATAATAGAATTTTTGTATTTTTTTTTTTTTTGGTAAAAAATCATAATTTAATGTAGATTATTAATTCAGATTTTGTGAATAAAATTGATTAGGATCGTTATAAAAATGATATCATCATCTAACTATTTGTATTTGTTTTTTGTTTATTAGACAAAAATATTTGCCCTTATATTCTTTAGAGTTTTATTCATCTTTTTGTATTAACAATGTACACAAAAGAATGTGGTTCAGAGACTATTTGTATCTCTTCACACTACTAGTTCTGAATACATGATTTTTGGTACAATCAATATTCACAGGCACCTCACCCAGTTTAGTCGCTACTAAACTATGTATATTTTGTTGTTGTCACTAAAAACTTACCATACTTAACACAATATTTTCTAATTAGTCGTCACCTACATTAAAGAAAACAACGATAGTCACATAGTTAATTTGTGACAACATCACAAGAATCCTACTGTTGCTAATACCGGGTACTAGGAACAAACTTAAAGGAAAATGTTTGCTTTTCTGACTCTGATGATTTAACAAATATTTGATAAATTAATTTTATTCATATTTTTATTTTGAAAAATCAAAAGATAAAAAAATCCTTTTGATTATCTAATTTCGTCAATAACTATTAGAAATAATTTCTCACGGAAATTATAATTAGAAATACAAAAAAAAAAACATTATTTATAAATTGTAATTATTATTTATAATAATATCTAAAAGAAAGAGAGGGAGAGACAGAGAGAGAAAGAAGAAAAATAAATATTTTAATTATCAAAAAAATAATAAAAGAACACATTAACTTGTCTTCAACTTTCTTCATATATAATCTTGTAAATATTTTCCGTTGATCAACGTAAACTTTTTCTAAAAAAAATCCATTAAAATTGTAACCCATTTGAATTCAAATAAAAATTATTTCTATATTTAATAATGTGATCACCACACATCTTTTACTAATTGTTTTTAAATTGTTTTATCAAGAAAAGAAAAATAAATAAATATTGCCAGCAAACAAACCATGTTTAGAATTGAATATTATAATTTGTTGTATTTGTATTTATATTTTTGCAGATGCGATTTTTTATCGTTTTTTATTATGGTGAAAGGTGATTTGTTCAATTTTTTTTTTTTTATTATTCTTTATTTTTTTTATATTTTGTGGAAAATTAAAGAAGACACTCACCAATAACATCTTCTTGTTTGTGTATTGATGATTTTATTTTTATATATGAAATGTTTCTAGTTTGTCCAAAGTGTTGTTGTTGTTGTTTTTTTTATTATTGTTAAATACATTTTTTTAAAGATTATTATTTTATTTGAATAACAAATTGGCAGGGTCGGATGATAACTTTCAGAGGTCAGCAAAAAAAAGAAAAAATTATTATTTTTGTTTTTGTGTTTCTTAATGTTTAAAGAAATGAATAAATAAATAAATACAAGACAAAAAAAAAAGAGAGAAAGAAAATGATTGCACGACATTTTAAAAGAAAGCGCATCCAACTCCTTTCCACACATAAACTTCAAACTTGAACATCAATGAATTTAATGAAGAAATGTTTTCTTTTGAGTGTTTTTTTTTTTTTCATTAATTTCTCTCTTATTTATTTATTTCTTGGTACACGGCTAATTGGAATTTAAGATTTAATTATTTTATATTTATCCATCCCTGAGAGTTTTTTTTTTGTTGTTTTTCTTCTTCCTTTTTTTTCTGATAAATCAATTATCAGAAAAAAAAAAGAAGAAGAAAAACAACAAAAATATAAAAGCTGCACATAAATTAGTCGAAGTAATTTAACAAGAATTTAATTAGTAAAAATTTTCTGTACAAAATAATAAAGAAAACAATAAAAACAACAACAACAAAAAAAAAAACCTTTAAAATTAATGAGAGAAAATAAAATGTATTCGTTTAAACAAATTTTGTGACAGTTTTCTTTAAAAAATTTTATAAATGAAAATAAGAAATAAGAGAAACATAAAATATGAATATCAAAAAATGTAAAAATGCGACTCAACAACAACTACAACAACAAAATATATAAAATAAAAAAAAAAAATGTCTTAATCCGAAATAAAGAAAATAAAACAATTCATACAAAAATAAAAACTTATTTCGGTTTATTTATTTCTTTTTTTTTTTCCCACAATACAAAACTGAGTCAAGTATAGTGATGTTTTATCTACTTCTTCTTCTTCTTTCTTTCTTTCTTTCTTTCATCTTCAAAATTCACTTTGAAAAAACTATAAATTTGAACGTAAACACAAGCCAAATGGTAATGTTATACACACGTCACGTCATATAATAACCGAAGCTAAAAAGCGTTTTTTTTTTTTTTATTCTCTTTCAATTCATAGATTAGGAGGTACAAAATAGTGTCAGCTTCCGGCTAAATTGATAATAGTTTTGTATATAACTTAAAAACGTTAGATGAAAGAAAGACATTTAAAAGAAACGGAACGTATATACAGAAGACACAATAAAATTTATACGTTTAAATGGATAAATATCATCATGCTGCGTTTAAAAGATTTTAAGTATTTTTTTTTGGTTAACGGGGAAGAAGTGAAGGAAATTATAATGTGCGGTTTTTTTTTTTGTTCCTTCTTCTTATTATTATTGGTGCTTCTTCTATTTATTTTTTACCATCTTCTTCTATTTTGCGCTAATGTAAATTTTAAAACCCACATTCATTTGTCTTTTATAAGCGAATAAATAAATAACAAGAAAAAAAAAAAACTGAAATGTAAAAGAATTAATTTTAAAATTGTCTTTAGACAAGAAAATTAATTTTTAATCTCATTTTGGATTTTTGGCGGATTAAATTGAAATCAAAAAAATCAAAAAAAAAAACACAAAGTTTAAAGAGGTAAAAATCTTATTTATCAAGTTCAAGTTCATCATAATTAATGCGTGTGTTCGTGCATACGTGTGTGTGTGTGTGTACTGAACTTTATTAAAATTCTTAATAAAAGAATGAAAGTTAAATTTTGCGTTGACAAATAAAAAACAAAAATCTAGTTTTTCTATAATTATGTTATTTTTTTTCCTATTTTAAATCAAATCAGGTGGGTTGGCTTGCCGTTGGATGTCGATTTTGTGGGATTAAAAGATAATTTGATTGGTTTTTTTTTTCTTTATTTTTGGCATACTCATCGACTAAGAATACAGAGAAAAAAAAACTAGAATATATTTAATCGGATTATCCATTAAAATATAAATTCAAATCTAGGTAAAAAAAAAAAAAATCAGGGGTGGGGGGAGAAAAAAAAAACTATTTCCGCTTTAAGAAAAATGAAAAGAAGAAAAAAAAAGTAGCAAATGTGAGGCTTATCGTTCTTAAGTCTTAAAGTGCTTCCACCATTTGAATTTCTTCTAAAAATGTTGTTCCCTTTATCTTCTCATAATTCTAAATAATTAAAAAATTTATGTAATAATTTTTTTTTATGATTATTCTTGTTCTTGAACATCCTCCAAAACATCTTAATTATTAATTATTAAAGTTCATTCAACCAGTTTCACTTTAAATAATAGAAAATGTAATGCAATAAAATATTTTCTTTTTTTAAAAAAAAAAAATTATTTCCTGTTTTCAAGAGCGCACAAATCTTTAATATTTAATTTGTTTTTTTTTTTTTTCTTTTTGTCTTTATTAATAAAAATATGTTAAGAATTTATTCTTAATGTTTTTTTTTTCTATTTCTCTCTGTCTTTATCTTCAATTTACCAAAAGAAACAATTTTTTGTATAAAAGATTTTAATATTTAGACCCAGACAGACCCACAAACTGACAAAAATTAGAGAGAAAAAAAAAACGTCATTTTATTAAGACAAAAAAAAAAAAAAAAGAAACCAACCAAAGTAAAAAAAAAGAAGCGAATTAATTTATAAAATGAAAATAGGCAAAAAAAAAAAAAACACTTTTTAAGTTCAATGTGCTACGCGTGCGAATTTTAACATAGATAATTGCGTCACTGTCGATCAATTTTAATTTTCACCCTCTTTACGTTTCTTCTTCTTTCTCTCCTTTTAATCTACAAAAACTTTTTTTAATTTAATTTACATATTTTCAATAAATTAAATTCATTTATTATTGTTGTTGTTGTTGTTATTTTAAAAGTGGTTGCTTCCTTTATGGTCATTCATTAACGTTATTAATTATGAGCAAAATAGAATCTATTTGATTAGAAAAAAAGTTTGTCAGATTTTTGTTTTATTTTTTTTTTTTTTGTTTTGGTCAAAAAACGTATTAAATGACGAAAAAAAATAAATAAAGCAAGACAACTTTATGTCGTTTCTTATTTTTCTTCTTCTTCTTCTTCGTTTTTTTTTTTGAGCGCAGACACATTTTTTTTTTGTATTCTCTTTTTGAAAATTCTTGTGTTTTGGTGTCTTGTCTTACTTCCATAATTAGTGTACGGCTAATAAAAAAAAAAAAATGTTATTTTAAGATCATTAAAATTAAACCAATATTTCTTTTATAAAAAAGGCTTTTGTGTTGCTATTGTTGTTTTTATACTTCAAATACAAATCTAATCCATAAAGCTTGACCTGAATCATTCACTTAGACTTACATTTCTTAAATATATTCTTGGATATTCAAATAATAGAATTACACAGAGTATAAAATCCCCCTCATATAACAATCCAACTGTGCTTGTATTTATTTATTTTTTTTTGACCATATTTAATATTTGGTCTCCTTTTGGTCTTAATTTCAACAACAACAACAACCACAATAAATGAACATCAATAAAAAAAAAACGTAACGAGTGCAGACTGTATCACATACCACAATAAGATGATCTCCACTTAACATCGATTAATTATTTATTTTAGTTTTCTTTTGTGCCTTTTTAAGTAATCAAATAAACTCATATGAGTACAAACACAGACACACAGAGCAACATGTGTGGTTATTATAAATAGGCATTCACATGTAGATATACATGAACGAATTTTAATAATATTGATTGATTTGAATTTTCTGTTTCCGAAACATACAGCAACAACAACAACAAGAGAAAACAACAATAAGAAAAAAAAACACCGAAACAGTGAAGTCAAACGTTTTAATCTTTTTCTAAAAAAAATACACTTAAAACTTTTTTAATCAAGAATTATTAATATTTTAATACTTAGAGAGAGTTAAAGAGAGAGAGAATCTTTTGTTTATTGGTTGGAACATCGACTATTCGTTGAATAAATCTGGGATTGATTTAGACAATTTATAAAAATGTTAACAAAAAAAAAAAACAAATACAACAAAAACAAAGGGGAAAAAGAAGACAAGACGAAGATAAAAGATGAAGAAAAATATAACAAGTAAATCCTGTATAAATATATATATATTTGAATCTGATGGTTTATAATATTATTATCGATATTTTTGGGAGGTCAACTTATTAACTATATTTTTTGTTTTTCCTCTTTCTCTTCATCTTTCTTATATACACATTTTATGCTAATTGGTTAGTTCAAAATGTTAATTAATCAATACACACTCACATTAAATCTTTATGATTATAGATTCTCATACCTGTGCCTAATAATAGTTTGTATCTTTATAATAACATAACAACAACAACAACAGCAACAACAATAACAACTACAACAACAGCCACAACCAAAAAAATGCAATAAGTCATTTTATAGAGGCATTTTCGATTAAGATATTATTTGATCCGTCCATTATTTCTGTGTGTGTGTGTATGTAGTGGATACTGCATGTGTGAGTGTGTGTGTGTGTAATAATAATAAATATTCATTATTAATTTTTCCCATTTTTAATTTTATGTTTATTACTTTTTGTTTTTCTTTTTTTTTTTTTTTTGGTTGTAAAAAACGTAAGAACTTCTGATTTTAAAAGTAAGAACTATAAAAAAAAAAAATAAAGATTAAAAACTCTGCATGTGCTGGGCATGCGTTCATCTATAATCAAATGCCATATATATATATTTTTAATTTTTTAATCTAGGATCTAAAAATATTAATACGCTTTAAATATTTAAAAGTTATACAAGTGATTATGTTCATTAATTAAAGGACTAACATTTATCTTATAAACTTCCTGGAAAAGAATAGAAAAAAATAAAGATTAAGCTTATCTTCCGATGATATAATAATTTGCGCTGGCCTTCAGACTATGGCACAATTTATAGATTAACGTCTAAGAAGATCACCGATCAATTAATATTTTAATATAAAGATTTAAATAAATTAAAAATGTATCAGATGAACATGATCATTTTTATTCTGTTGTTAAGAAGTAACTCATCTAACACGTCTAACATTTAACCTAAAATCCAAATTAGATAACAAAAAATTAAATGTACCATGTGCCTGTCTGTCTATACTTCTAATCTTCATCTATTCTAAACCTAAAGTGTACAGAGATATTGTTGTGTTAAAGTTACATGTTCATGTGTATGTGTGTGTGTGTGTGTGTAGACATTTTCTATGAATTACTGTTATATCCGTTATTACAAGACAAGAAATTTTTTTTGTTCATATCTTCTGTTTTTTTTTTTTATTTTTATTCTGATGTAAAAGTAAACAAAATTAGTTTTTAATTGGTGATTCCGATTATCATAAAAAATAAATCATTCAACTACTTGTGAATGCATATAGAAGATAGATATAATTAGAAATGATGTTGTATGTAGAAAACAGAAGAAAAATATATGTAAGAATGAAGAAGAAGAAGAAGAAGAAGATTTTTGAAAATGAATAAAAGAAAAAAAAATAAATTTATTGAATTATGTGTTGTAATCCATATAAATAAATAAGATGTAAATTTTTTTACCTGTTTTATCTCTCTTGTCTTTATATATAGAAAATCTATAAATATTGAATAGAGAAAAGTTTTGTTCAATATGGTATTTTTTAAATAATAATAATAATAATAATAATTATAATTATAATTGGGAAAAAAAGAAACAGCAACAACAACTGTAAAAGAAAAGAAAAAATTCTGTGAGTTTATGTGGAATCTAGAATGCACTAAAAATATGTTTTTGAAAGTTAAAATAATTTATAAAAGAAAAGAATATTAAAATAAAAACTTTTCTTTGACATTCGAATATACGGAATAAGATGACAAAGTGAATGTGATACTGAATGAAGACTTTATCATTATTATTTATTGTGTCCGTCTTTGTGTCCGTATATGCTCAGGCATTTGTTTTTTTTTTTAACTTCATTTAATTAATGTGCTAATCGATTTAATTTTATTACTTAATAAATATGCATTTATAAATTAACATATACACATTTTTTTTCTTACAAAAGGCGATGAATAAATGAATGAATGATAATGAATATACCTATAGAGTGTCTTTAGGTTATTTGCATTATTATAATTTGTTCATATATGATGACATGATGGAAAACACATAATAACAATAATATAACAAGAAAAATTATCAGAAGAAATTATGACGATATGAGAAAATAACAATATTCGTCTTATGTTTTACATATTTTTTTGCATCCGTTTTTTCTTTTAAAACATGCAATGTGTTTTATTGGATGATTGTTTGTCTGTTCTATTTTATAATATTTTTTAGTGTTGTCTGTCGTTATTGTCTGAAGTACATATATATAAAGAATATTGTGCATGTTCTTAAGAGCGTGAATATCTTTGACCATGGTTGAACATGCAATTACTTATATTAAAATTTAACCATACCCAGTGTTGGCGTTATTCAAGTTTTCATATTTCATACGAACTTAGAACTTTATAAACTTCAATTTTTACTTTCATTTTCTGCTAAATGTTGCATTCTTGGCAATTAAAAGCTCTGCCTTAATTGCAATTCTTTGTTGATTAGTGATTAATTGAGAGAAAGCACGATATTAAGTTAAAATGATTCATTGAAAAAATAATGAATTTCATATGAATCCCTTAAGACTTAAAATGTACAAAATCCCCAATAATCATGAGCGATCAATGGATTTACTAAAGGCCCATTAGAACTAAAAATATACAATAATAAAGTGTGGTGTACTTTCATTACATTTTTTCATTTCGCAGTAGGATTTCTGTAAAATATGGGACGCCCATGTAAACCATTTTTCATCCATTATAACTTTACTTACAAATAAATAATTTTTGTTTAAAATGTAAGGTAAAATATTATAAATAATAACCAAGTCCGGTCGATGATGAGTATGAATGTTCATTCTTGCATATTGTTCAAAAGAAAATTACTTTGTTCTTTTAGTTTTATTTTTGCATAGTTTGAAAAGTGAATGTAAAATTTACTTGAAAGTAAAAAAAAATAAAAATTTGATAAACGAATGAATTATGTTCAACATATTCTCCGGACATCCGTCTTCTTAATCTCAGTTCTAAAATTTTCTGTTCATTTTCTTTTTGATTTTTTAAAAAAAAAAAAATGTAAAATATTTCAAAAAAGTTGTAATCAAAAAAAATTAACAACAGTTTGTATCAGTTCAATCAACTCGATAAAACAAATTTATTCTTGTATACATCAAATGTTTCTCACCTTTTAACTATAAATTTCTGTTTTATCAGTACAATATTATTTTTTGTTGATTGTTGACGATCTAATCAAATGTCAAAATATAAATATTATTCCAATATTTATTCAGATTAATATAATAAACCATTAATTCTAGAGTATTTGGTAGCTTCAAACACAGAGGTATTGAATCTTTTGTATGCGTTCTTATAAAAGTTCTGCACTGTTGTCAGTTTTATAATGTTGTTAGAAAGATTCTAAAATATGTTTTGAATTTCATACAAATACAGATGAATGGACCACAAGATTTTCGTTCAAATGTAATTTTTTATACAACATTTATGTTTCTCTAAATTAATTTCAATGGATTAATTAAAATATTGAATCGCCATTTTTTTAAAATAATCTTCAAGATTAAATTGCAGAAAAAAAAATGATTTGCCGAAATAAAAAACTAGATTAGAGAAGAAATCATCGATTTAAGGTCATAAAATTAACACTTTTGTGTTTTCTAAAAAAAAAAATTATTTCTAATTAAAAAAATAAAAAACTGGCTTTAAACCTCTGGATTTATTTGATCAGATTTAATTTCATTATTGACTATTGTAAATAGAAAATAATCCACATTGAAGATTCGTTGTATAATATAAACAGTGAGGCAGAGAGAGGGAGAGTCTTTAATTTCTTTAGAACTTTTGAAAGAAAAATTTAAAAATTTTTTTCCACTTAAAAATAATAAAATTAATTACAAGGAAAGACGGAGTAAAAAAAAAAAACTATCGATATTTGCTTTTGAATAAAAAATAACTAAAAAAATATATTTTTATAAGATTTGCCTTGATCAAATAAAAACAAAACATAAATTCTATTACTCCGTACAGAAAAATCAAAAATCTTGTCTTTGACTTGATAAAATTTATTACATTAAATAACTTTAAAAATTTCATGTAAATATTGACAATAAAAAGAAACACTGACCATTTAATTGACATTTATGATTTTGTAAACAAGACGAACAAGAACAAGAAAAAAAAATGTTATGAAGAGAAAGAATTCCCTTAGAAAATATTGAAATTTTTGTTTATTTGAATTAAAATATGTCAATGTCAAAGTTTCAATTAATTCAAATAAATTAATGTAACTGACAAGGATGAATTTATGTTGCCTTTAATTAAATTGATTAACTTTGTTCCTTTGATCTTTTGTTTGCAATTTAGATGTTTTTCAATAAAATAAATATATGATCAAAGTTTTCTGATAATTTTCATTAAATTACTACAATTAAATCTCAGACACCTTTCCCTTTGACCTGTTTAAATATAAAATAAGATTAATATGTGATGCGGTAAAATTGGGCGTTATATTTCTTGTGTATATAAATGTGAAGGACAATGCAAAAAAAAAAATTATATTGCATGTCTACGTACGCATTAACAATGATTTCTTTGTCCTTATTACTATATTTTATTTTATTGACTCAAGTGAATTTTCATTCGCCATAATTTCAGTTTAACTGAAGTTCTTGAATTATTTAAAATTTATACAAGTGAGAATTTATATTTTGTGTCAATTTTTACATTGTTTACCTTAAAATTGATTCTAAGAAAACTTAACAATTTTATACATTGAACAAAGAAAAGTGTATAAATATTTAATAATTCTACACTCGCATTTATAACTCTTACTTTATTTATAATAAACAATTTCCATTTTAATCGCGTACATTCTGACCTCACCCACATACATATACACACAAGATATGGTATGGGTCATCATCAGTTCATCATCATCCTCATGATCATTGTTGTTGTTAAACATAATATAAAAATGTTATTAATCTCAAAAGTATATAAATTCAAATGTAAAGTTTAGTAAAATATACAATTTTTTGTACGAATAAAGTTTTTTGACTTTTATTATAAAAAAAAAAAACAAGAAAAAAATGAAAAACTGAATAAAAAAAATTTGTCTTAAATTATATAAAAAAAAGGCGCGATTATTTCCTTTATTTTTCTCCTTTATAAAATTGTAATAAAAAAAAAAAATGTAAATATTTTTGTAAGAAATTTCTCTTCACAAAAAAATAAAAATAAAAAGTAAAAACTTTTATTATTTATTTGTTTTTTAATATTCTCGGTGTTTTTGTTTTTACAAAACTAATAAAAAAAAAAAGATGAAATATTAAAATGTGAAACGGAAAAATATATTTTCAAAAAAAAAAAAAACCAGAAGAAAAAGTTCCATAGAAGAAAATACATAATAATTGCGGTAATGCTTCTTCACAAAAATGCTCACAAAAATTACGTTGTCTGGTTTTAATGTTTTAATTATATTTTTTCTTTTTTAATAATTAAGACATTTTTCAGATTCAGTTTCTTACATTAATTTGATTAAAGGTAAAGCAATGAGTTTTTTTTCTTCTAAAGTTTATGTGAGAGAATAAATACAAACATTTTATATCCCACATGCTACATCTAATGTGAGATTGCAACAAATTCATATAACCAAAATTTTGATACAATTAAATAGGAAGACAAGAATTGGTTGAGTTTTGGTTGAGTTTAATTCATTGAAAATTTCCCATCTAAATTATTAACGAGTGAATGAATTTATACAGTTTTTTCTTTCAATTTATTTATGTCATTATTAAGACAAAATAAGATAACTTAATCCTTCTCAATTGATGTATTCAATTAAGTAAGATTGTTTTAAAAATTATGTTCGTCAAAATATAAAAAGAGGGAACAACATAACGTTAAAATGTTCAAAGAAAGATTGAAGAAATAAAATTGATTTCTTTACGTTAAAAGTGATTTGTTTATAACTTAAGGCTGTTTCTGTATTATTGTTATGATGATAATTACTAACTTAAGATTTTATGTCTTTACTACTTGATGTATTAAAATTATATCCGTATATAGTAAAATTATAACCATACAAAGTTAAGATTTTATAAAAGAGAAAAATAAACATAATTAGATGGATTTCCCTCACATGTGAGTTAATTGGGATGTTTATTTAATATGTACTTAAATGTTGGGCCCTCTTCTTACTCTGAATATGGGCAGACCTCATCATTTATAGTACTCAAATGTTGATTTAATAGACAATCTTCTTGGTATATTATACATATGCCGTGTTTCACAATAATTTAAGGTTTGACTTACAATATTGTAAGTCTCTCTAGTACATAATAATATCTTTTGATTTTAACCTAAAAGGCAGTTGATAATGTTATGCACCCGTCATTGATAGAAGTAATAGTAAATGGTCAAAAGTCGCGAAATGGTAATACTAAATAGTTACATGTCAATGTTGAGTAATCACAACTTTATTGTGGATTTGGTTGTTACACCCGAATATAACTCAATCGGGTTTTCCAAACTGGAATTCGAAAAAATTTAATTCAGTTTTTGATTTCAAATTGAACAATTAACAATAAAAGAACTTAATCAACTAATTCCAAAAGTTTACACTTATTTATAAAAGAATCAGTATCAAATAATTTTCCACCAAAGTCTATAAACTTAATTAAAAGATCTCAATAAAGTAATTAATTATTTCATTAAAACATTAACTCAAAGTGCAAAGGATAAATCTAGGAAACATAATTGAACTTAACAAATAATTATAAAATAAAAATAAATAATTAATTCTAAGATAAAGATCAAATTATAAAATCTGTATAAAGTTGTTGAAAATCATCTGTAAACATAAAAGACAGAACAGAAAATAAAATTAAACAAAAATAATGTTTTTTTGCTGTATAGAAAGTTCAGTAAGTCAAAGTAATACAGGGAAAAAATTATAAGTAATAAAGGCGGTAAAAATATTTAATATATTTTTCTTAATAAACACGATTAATTAGTTTAAATTTTAAATTAACGTATAAATATTTGACAGTTTATGTCAGTTAACAGTTATTATTATTATTATTAGATTCAAGATTAAAATCACAAAACTTTAAGAATTATTTTAATGATTTATGAAGTTTATTTATTTTTGTAATTTTGCAATTATTACAATCAAAAGTTAATTACATAAAATTTAACAAAACATATACAAATGGTACAACCATATTTGATTGTGTTTAGTTGTGTGCTGTATGTCTGTATATGAAACGGTTTAGTTTCTTATGAAATAGAGTTCATAAGAAAATATAATTATTATAGAAGAATATTGATAGAAGGTAAGGGTCTTATTTTTTTTTTCTTCTTTTAGCTAATTTGTTCTTTCTTGTTAGTTGATCATTTTCATCATCATCATCATGAAATTATTATAGAAGTGAATATAGTCACGAACACGATTTAATCAATGTAGCAATAATTGGCGCTAACGTCACTCACTGTCATTGTTATCATTCTATATAAAGGCATAGTGACATAAATTTTACTGTATAAATGTATCCTATGATGAAGAACATTTTCATCATCATCATAATCGTCGTCATTTTCTTTTCTAATTTTTTTTTCTCTATTTGAGAAAGAAATAGGAACATAAAACAATAATTGCCTCTGTAAATATATACACAGAGTAACATAAATCGCATAATTTTTATCTATCTATATCCACTAAAGAATCCAAGTTCAAGATCAAATAATCTATAATATGATTGATTGCCCATCTTATTTTAGTTCTTTGATTTTTGTTTTTTTTTTTTATTTTTGGTTAAGGTCAGTCACAAGGTTAAAAAGTCGTGACTTGATCTTTGTTGATTTTATGGGTCAGTCATTGATTTCTTATAAGTAAAGATAGGATTTTTTTTTAAAAATTTTGAATAAGATTTAGAAGAATGACTATATGAATGTTTGATGTTAAATAATCACGGTTGACTAACGGTTTTACTGTATATGAGAGAGATATCTTCGTTTGCAATTACATTTTCTATATACACAAAAATGTTTCATTATAAATTTTCTGTTCTTTTTTGACTTAAATCTTCTTTTTTTTTTTTTTTTTTTTGTAAAGTTTTCTAGGTTTTGATCTTTCTTACCGATAGATATTACATACAGACACAGTAATATATTTTTACTTAGAAAAAAAAAATCAGTGCGAACTTAAAATTCTTTATTTTTTCTCAATGTTTTTTTTGTTTTTATGTTTTGTTATGAATTATAGCATGGTATTGGACCATTAAACAAATAATATTGTTTCTCTTATATTCTGTTTATGTTTTGTTTTGTTTTTTGTTTGTTGAAAACAATTTAAACAGTTTCTTTTCTTTCTTATATTTATGTTGTTTCATTAACAATGAACCTGGTGTAATTGTGTATAGAAATATGTAGTGCTGTGAGTTCCCTAATATTTCCATAATTCTGTAATAATTTTACACGCGAAACAAAATTCATTTATGAAAACGTTTCTTGTCTGGTGATTAATTTAAAATTTATAATTTTTTAATGTAATAATTTTTTTTCTTTAAAAAGGCAATAAAATAGAAAATATTATTTTAAACAATTTATTTTTCGCTCTTGAAGAATTCAGTTAAAATAAGACAAATCTACAAAAAAAATAGAGTTGTGTTTGCAGATTTATTCGTTTTTTGAGGAGTTGTGCTTCAAGATCGTGCGTTCTTTGTCACTACTTGAGACGAACATACATATTTGTGATTATTATTCCTCAAGACAGAATTTAGTAAATGTCTATAAATTAGAGACTCGAAACAATTTCGAATAAAATCTGAACTCTTATTAAATGAAAAAAAAAAAAAATTACTACAGCTGTTAATGCTTCTATATTTTGAGGATTCATTATGAAATCATTGTCCATATTATCAGACAGTTACATAACGTAAAAATACAAATAAAATGTTAATCCATTTCTTAACTCGTGATGATCATAAAAAAACAAGCAACTAAATAATACAAAAAAAAAAAACGAAATTGTTTCATTTCATTTCATTTAGTATAATAAAAAAAGACTCCCATAGTTTACAAAATTCAACTCTCATAAAAAGTTTGTCTGTAAACAGTAACAACAACAACAACAAAAACTTTAACACAAATTATTCTCATTAATTCATCTCAATATAATTCCCATTCAACATAAAAATTAAAAAGATACAACTTCCATATTGTAGATTTATCAGATTCTTTTGAAATTTCTTTAGAATATTGACAACTCAACGAAAACAATCGTATCTTTTTTGTTTGTTTATTTTTGGTTGTTACAATTTTTTTCTTCTTCTTCAATTCAATAAAATTTAATATTATTCAATCATCAGACTTTTGTTTAATTTTTTTTTAATCTGTTAAAATAATAATAAATTATTACAAACAATTAAAATGAATATAATTTACGTACTCACTGATTTCTGATTTTCTGTATCTGTTGCTTTGTGTCTTCTGAATCTATTTCTTCTCAATTATAAAAACTAACAAGAAATACTTTTCTTATTAACTAATCTTAACAATCTTTTTTTTTATAAGTTTTGTTAAATTCATTGTATATATGAATTTAATAGTTAACTTTATAAGATCTAGATTTCATTATTTTAATAATAATAATATTATTAGAGAAAGAAAGAAAAAAAAAATATGTATATAAAAATTTTTGTGTACGTGATGATGTCTTCATTTAAAAGATCTAAAAAATAGATTATTTGTTAATTCGTTTCTCTTAAAAAAACAACAACAAACAAACAAATAAACAAACAACAACAAATAAAAAACAAAAACACAAAGATTTTAATGTTGACTCTTATACAATATTTATTTATTTGTTCGTATATAAGTACATTTTATCTGTACATAAAACATGATGTTTAGAGTAAATTATTAGTTTAGCTTAGCTTCTTACTTACAAATAATTTTTTTTTCTGTCAAGAGACACAAAACAAAACATTATAATAAAACATAATCAGTTTGAATGTTTTATTATTATTATATGTTTGTGTCTTTCTCTGTTGATTTTTTGTCATTTGAAATTGAATTCTATCGCATTTTTAGGTTTCTATATGCAATGATATCGATCTTTATAATTGATCAAATTGCTGATGCTTTTTCCTTTTTTTTTTTTTAGTAGATGCTGAGTAGCTGAGTATCGTTTTTTTTTATTGTAATGAGTAAATATCTGAAAATTATACTTACGTAATTAAAAACGTAACATTTGAACTAATTTAACTATACACGGTTTGTTTTGACTTCTTGCAATCAATTGTTGTAATCGCGGTTTTCTTTGAATGAATGAAAAAAAAAAAAACAAAAAGAAAAAGAAAGAAGAAGGATTAAGTTATTTGAATAAATCTGTTTTGATTTAAATTATTTTCAGATATTTATTTGTTTGATCGTTCTCCTTATATGATCTATCTTCTATTTTTACCGTGCATATGAATTATTTTGACTTGTATTTCAGATCTTATTCTGGATGTGGATGATTTTGACGTCAAACCAAAAGAAAAAAAAATAAAAGAACAGAACAGAATAAAAAAAATGAAGTGTGGGAATAGAATGACAGCAAAAAGATGTGCATGAGTTTTTTTTTGTTTTCTTCTTTCTTCTTTCGTTTAATGATTTTGGCCCAAAAGTTCAAATGTTTAAAAAGCTGAGAAATAATAAACTGAAAAAGTTTTGTGTGTGAATTAGTGAATCAGTTTAGTTCAGTTAATTTATTTAAATTAAACATAAAAATTGTTAGAAATACATTTGAGTTATTTTAAACTGGATAAGTATTTTTTCTCTCTTTCTCCTTCCTTTTTTTTTTTTTGGGATAAACGAAATTACAATGAGATTCAGGAACTTTACATAAAAGATGAAGGAATTCATTTCTATTCTAATTTATTTGTGAAAAGCCTTCAATTTATCTCATTGCGAATTATTTCTATTTTGAATGACAATTTTGAAAATTATAAGAATGAATTGAAATGCAAAATTACTAACCAGTAATCCGTCTTTCTTCTCTGTCACAATAAAATCAAATTAAATTCACCATATTAAGTCAAATTTCCATCATTCTTTCTTTGCTTTAATCATCTAAATTAAATTAAATAAATTTGTAATTTATAAGAATTTATCCTGACCCTCATTTCTCATTATCTTATTGACATAAATAAATATATTTTAACATTTATTCGAAACTTTAATTTTATTAACAATTTTGTTTTCTATAAATATAAAATAAATTTTCAATTATGTGAAGAGAAAAAAAAAAATTGAGGCAAATTGAAAAAATAAAAAATTCAATTAAATATTAAGAGAATTTTTAATTTAATTCTTTATTTTCTTTTGTTTTTGTGACGATTGAATAATATTTTGTTTTTGTTTTATTTAAATTGAAAAAAAATTAAGAATATAATTCACACAAAATTACAATAAATTATATTTCATCTTTTGAATGCCGAAGTATAGATAATTGAATTATGAATATTGAATTTTTAGTCTTAGCAAATACTTGATAAAAATTTTATAATGCTGGATCTTTTAACTTCGTGTTTCAAAAAGAGACGAATCATTTTAAATATTTTTATAAATAGATTTACGTTATATATTTTTTTTTTGATGGAAATTTTATAATTAAAAAATTATGCCACTATTTATAGGTACACATCTAAAGTTAGTTATTTTGGTGTTTTACTGTGTTTTGTATTTTAACTCAATATTCACTTCAATATTACTTATTTTTAGATTTAGAATTCAATGATGCTGTATTTTATGAAATTTGCAAAAAAAAAGATGACAGAATTTTAATTTTCAATAATTTCAATCAGATAAAAAACAAAATATTTTTGGCGAATTTCCATTATTTTGAATTATTTCGTGGGCCAATTTTTAATAATTAGACTATGAATGTCACTTGTAATTTGTGTATAGATTTAATGCTACTTTGATGCTAAACTGGAAACGGAGCCAATTCTCAGTCAGAATAAATATATTCATAATTTTGTTTATTATTAAATAAATATGAAAATAATTAATTAGTCAACCGTTGGTGCGCTTGTGTCATTCTGTCTTTTATTGGATATCCAAAATGAAATATAAAATAAAATAATAATATTGTTCACTTTGAGAAAAAACATAAAACCCAAAATCGGTTAGAACTTCTTAAGAAATTACATGCACTGAACCTCTGTGGGTGGGAGACATGCATTCAAAGAGCCATTGACGCACGAATACAACGCAGCAATGGTTAACAAACATTTTCCTATGGTTGTCCTATTTATCATAAATTATACAATACTTTGTGTATAAAACTTCTCAAAGATCAATTAAAATTAATTGATAATTTATAAAATTATTAATTGTTAACTTGCGGTACATGTCTTACTCATATTTTTTTAAAAGAAAAACAAATTTTAACTATTGGTAAGTATGGATGCTTCTAAAATTCTAAAAATTATATTTAAAATTAATCATTAAAATTTTCTTTAATAATTATTTCTGGTTGATGGCTTATGCATGTATATAGATATTTATTTCTTTTGGTTGACAGAATATAAAATAAATGTATTTAATGCACTTTTAAACTATAAGGTTAATTGGCAATTATCATTTTACAAAACAAAAACTTTTTTACAAAAAACTTTTTCTCTAATAGATACATACGGTTAACTTTATAATTTTTTAACAAACAAATTTAATATTTTTTCTAAGTCTTGTGTGTTAATGATTTTTAACAATATAAATAAAATATTGTATAAATATAAGATAAATGCAAAAAAAAAATAAAAAATTATAAGATGTTGGACATCTAATATAAACTGAAGACATTTCAAACAATACCTCCTGCCAATCATTTACATATTATATCTATAATACAAATTATCACACCACACAATTGTGTGTATCGTTAAGAATATCCATTTTGGTTGCCTTTTCTTTTTCTTTTCTTTTCTAAAGTTCTTAAAAGATTGTAATTATTATTGTTATTGTTGTTGTTTGGTAAAATGGTAATATAAACTTAATAAGAATATTTACAACCAATTAACTACTAACTACTCAATATGTTTAAGTTAAAAGTTAAATGTAGGTAGTCAATATTATTTATAGCTCATTCGGAATGAAGGTATAATTAAAAATTAAAAATAACAATGTAATAAGTTTTAAATTATTATCTGCCTTAATTCTTCACAAAAGTTGAAATTGAGTGAAACTTTCAATATTAATTATATAGATTATTTGTGACAAACTTTTGGTTATCGTTCAATGGATATTTTTTGTGATATATTATGTTTGATAATCCTCCAATTGTCTCCTCAACCAAATCCATTAATAAAATCTATGCATAGATCTTAAATTTCGTCTTCATTTTTACAATAAAAGTTTTGGAATTCTCACCAAAATAAAGGAACTTGTATTGATTCTCCTGCAAATAGTTAAGAATAAATTGACAATTAATAATACCTGGATTGTGGACGTGCACTTATATGGAGAGGGTTTGTTATTTTTAGAAATAAAAAAAAAAAAACAGCATTACTCAATAATATTTTCTCTTTTTATTTTTTTAAAGATAATTTTCCACAAAAACAAAAAAAAAAAAATAAACACTAAATATAATTTTATATTTTCTAGAAAGAATGAAAACAAAAAAGAAAAAAGAAACCACAAAATAGTCTGTCATTAAAATATTTCCATAAATATATTTATACACAAATAATTAATGAATATATGTGGCCGTGGTCGCACAAATGCGGCATTACAAATAGTTATGCAGAATATTTGTCTATAGTGGTTACATATATGAAGCTCATGAGAAGAAGAAAAAAGAAAAAAGAAACACCATCAACTAAACAGTACGATATATTGAAAGAGATCTTTTACATTTTTATATGTGAAAAAATATACATATATGCACATATGAAGACAAGACACGCGGTTACATCTTATAATAATAACGTTAAATATATTTATTATAATAATTTACGATTATAATAAATTTGATAATTTATCTTCAATCGCCATAAACTCTGTAATTTTCATTTTAAGATTTAATTAAAGTTTATAAGAATATATTTTCTCTATTTATTTTCATAAAAAAGGAAAAAAAGTAAAAAAAAAAAATTGGCAATATTGAATGGTTTGCTGAATGTGATCAGAAGGTTAGTTTAAGGTGGAAGTTCAATGTTGTGTACTAAAAGATTGTTGTGGTAAAATTAAGATGAATTAAATATTATACATTGTATTTTATTAAGTTAATTTTATTGCAATTTTATTGTGTATTCGTTTTAGTTAAAGATTAGAAATAAAATAAATGTAATATTTCTTCATTAAAAACTTCTTTATATTTCATAAAGATATTCGTCTAATCGTAAGTAGAATCTATGTTTAAATATGGACTGTACGATTTGAGAAAGTAAAGATTTTTCTCAGTAGCAGAATTAAAATTTAAATGATTTTTTTTTTCTTATAATAAAACCTGCCCAAACGTTAATGTTCAGTTCCAGTCTGTTATGCCGTGTCTTGTTCAGTGTAGGTACCTACATGGAATCTTTAAATAAGGAGATTAAAATTCAATTGAACATATAAAAATATTCCGTATATCTACACACGATTATTTTATTGAACTTAAACAAATGTTTTAACTTTTTCATTTCCACAGGCGGAGAAAATATTTCAATTATTATTTTATTTTTTTTTTCTTTCTTCATAATTTTTCCCACCTTTAAGCAATTCATATACAAAACAAAAGAGTAAAAAACATCATCTTCTTATATGACTTCTGATTTTTCTGTAACACTTTGTGAAAAACCATATGAAAATTAACTTTAAACACGCCAAAATGAATCAACCAAAAATCTCTCATTCATCTCTTATAATATTTTCTTTAAAGAAAGTCTGTCGTGAATGATCGCGTGTTGTAGAGTAAAAAAAAAAAATTCAATATTTATAAAAGTTTTTGTGTTTTTTTTTTCTGTTTCACTTTATTTCTTATTTTTCTTCTTCTTCTTCTTCTTCATTTTTTTTTTATTAAAAGTTTCAGCTCTAAATACAACCAAAATTATAGAATTATAAAAGCCAAAAACAAAAACCAAAAACAACAAATACAAGAAAACAAGAAGAAGTAGTATTTAATTGTCTTGAAATGTGTCCGTTATAATCATAATCTCTAACCATTTTAGTATATCTTACCTTTACCTGAATGTTTTTGTTTTTTGTTTTTTGTTTAGTTAAAATTAAAATAATATGTATTTAAGCAAATATCCGAATTAAAGTATTTTTCTAATCGTTAAATAAATGGTTTTTTTTTTTCTATATACATTTTCATAAAATGAAAAATAAAAAGAATATACAAAGTTAAAACACGCAACATTATCTGGAGGTATAAGATTCAGACTTCAGAGAGAAGAAATAAATGAAGAAAAAAAAGAAAGAAATAAATATGTGTATGGGTTTTCTGTATAGAAAGAAACTATAACTCCTATAAATGAGGATTTAACTTTAACCATTATACTCTGTTCTGTTTTTTTGGTTTGGTTTGGTTTGGTTCGTTTCGTTTTGAGAACAGATAACCAAGAACCAAAAAAAAAAAACAAAACAACATCGAAAAAAAATGCCCAAAATAATAAAAAAAAAACAACAAACTAAAATACAAAATTACAGTCTGATGACCAAATGACTCAAAAATATTTTTCATCTTATTAAATTCGATTGGACAAGTGAATTTCAAATTAAAATATAATCTGTCTGATAGATTAAAAATATAGAACTGAAATTGGATTGAAGTTTTATTGTGAGTCTCTGGCTGTGTGTGTGTGTGTATTGTGTATTTTTTTTGTTTATTCTTGTTCTTTACCTCAACTGATTCGTCTTATTAATTTTTGTTCTTTTTCTATTTTGTATTTCAGCCCTTGTGTGCCTCAATAGAATTGATGAGAAGAATATTTATGCAGAATAATTCATTCATAATCCAACCAGTTTTTTTTTTTTTTAATTTTTCCAAATTTGCATCAACTAACGCCAATCAATTTTTTTTTTATTTTGGAATTAAAAAAAAAACTCAGTGATGTCTATCTAAAGAAGTAAAAAAAAAAGTTTATATTAGTTGACAGGTTCATTTGAACGTCTTCTTAAAAAAAAAAAATTCAAAGCCATCTTCCACAAAATTATTGATGAAATATTTCTATTTAATTAAAAGTAAAAAAAAAAAAAAAATAGAAACGAAAAATGAAAATTCCCAATGAATGGAATTTAAGAATTAAAAAAAAAAATTTGTTGAGGAAGAAAAAAAGAAAGATGTTTGTAACTGGTGTCTCAGTTGTTAAGTTTTTTTTTTTTATTATTATTTTATTTCCAGTTTTGAATAAATATTATTTGCTATTTATTACTTACTTTACTTACATATTTATATATATATATATATATTTACAATTATTTTTATTAACTAACTTAATTAACTTAATTTTATAATCATAAAATACTGATTTATTATAATTATCATTATTATTATTTTAATTATTTATTTATGACTTTACTGCCTATCATTAATGATAAAGATAAATTAGACGATAATTTTTTCTACATTTAAAAATATTAAATAAAAAGACAAAAAAAAAAAAAAAAAGACAAAACCAGATATAAAGAATCAAGACTTTAAATCGAATGACTGGAAGACATGGAAAGACGTTAAGGAAAACATTACATTATGATGTAGTTTTTATTAACTTTTCATTTTCAGTTATTTTTCATTTTATTCTTTCATTCATTTTCATATAAAAAAATTATTAAACTATAAATTTTGTCTAATTATAAAATTCTCTTAATTAAGAAAAATCGTTTTACAATTTTATTTTTTTTTTTAATTAAATTATGATAATGATTTTATCTTAAGTCAAATATGAAAGGAATTTTGTTTTTTCTGATTTTTCCGAAAAATTTATCATTTATTAAATGAAATGTTTTTTGTGAATTTATGGTTTGTATTGATGGGATATGTTGCTGTAGCAAATTTGTTATCTAAAGGATATAAAGGATATGAGTCTATTAATCGTGAATAGTTTGTAGATATTCCAGCGTAATTTCCTTGGTTTTAATTAGCGACCATATGAATGAAAATCGGTACTTCATGTTGTAGACATTCCAGCGTAATTTCCTTGGTTTTAATTAGCGACCATATGAATGAAAATCGGTACTTCATGTCAAATTGGTTACGTCATGGATTAGCATTGTTGTAATTTAAATCAAATAATTGAAACCAATACAAAATAACTTTCAATTATTTAAATCTTTCATTGTAATTAGTGAATCGATTTCTTATATTTTAAACTATCGTATCACAACATCAACTCAATTTTAATTAAAATTGAATAAATTAGTTGAATTTTTGTTAATTAAAATGTTTCGAATTATTAAAAAAAGGTCCCCAAACTATATTCGCGTGTATAATGAAAATTAACGTACAAAAAAATTCATTTAATTAATCATTATTTAATGAAATTCAGTTTGTATATTATTTTGAACAGTTATTGAAAAATTCATTAATATTAAATACAGTAAAAATTTACAGATTCCACAAATGCAAACAAAACAAACAGAAAAAAATTATATCGTTCATATTTTATTGAAAATTCAATATTTTATTGGTTTAATTTTTTAATTAAGAAATTTGTCTAAAATTTATTGAAAACATTTCTCATCGGCATCACCAATGAATTGTGACGAATAAAAAAAAAAAAAATTTATTGTAAAGAAAATAAAATTCGTAAAATATTTTACAAAAGAATTTTATTCCAAGGAAATCAATTAAACAATAAAAATACAATTATTCTAATAATAATTGAAGTAATTAGGATCAAGGTAATTTATATTTTTTATTTTTTTAAAAATATAAAAAAAAAATTTAGAACAAATTTAATAATTTTTGCAGAAACAAAACTTTTCAAAAAAATTAATAATAAATAAAAAAAACAAACTTTAATTTATTCTTTAATTCAATTCTTGTCTTCACCATTTACAGTCAATGAGCAACTAAGTTATTCGATGGACGACTGGTTTTTATATCAATTATTAATAATAATTTATTTATTTATTGATAAATTGTAATAAATGTGATTCTTATTCTTTGTTTATTCTTTTTCTTTCACAATCAATCTTAAAATACACTTGTCTCTCAATCTCAGCCACAAAAGTCCGTTAAAATATATCGGTAATTGCTGATTTGACACAATTATTGCGACATTAACAAAAAGAATTGTTTATTTAATACAATTTTAATGTCAGTTACAAAAAAATTTTTTTTAATCATAATTCAATTTTTATTCATTTAAAATTTATTGAATTTAATTGCAATTATGGAGTCAAGTAATTAAAGTATCGATCAAAATTATTTAATGATTGAATAAAAAATTCTTTGTAATTATATTACCGATGTCTCAAGAAAGATAAATATGTTCTATACAACGTCTACAATATTGGGTTTAGTTATCCCCTATTGATTTAAAATTATAAAATCATTCTCATTTATTATTGATTGCGAAATTTCAATTCTAATCAACTTTTAATAAATTATAAAAAAAAGAAAAAAAAGAAGCAAACCGCACCACTATAAAAATATTTATAAGAACGAACATCTTATGGAAAGGTGGCCAAATTCAATACAACAACAATAGAAATAACAAAAAAAAAACACAGAAAAAAAATACACACACCAACAAGCCAAAAAAGAACAACAACAACAAATAATAATAATAATAACAACAACTAAAAATTCGCTCATCCAAAAATATATTTATTTTATAAGAATGAAACGGAAAGAAATAATGAAAGAAAACAACAAGAACAACCAAATAACAACAAGAATGGCAAATGAAGAAGAAAAATTTCGCATTTATATCAGAAGAGTAAAAAAAAAAAAATGGAGATCAAGAAGAAGAAGAAGAAGAAGAAGACAAAAGGATGTAATGTCAATAAACGAGACCTAGAAGCCTCTTTTGTTGTGTGCTGTTGTTATTGTTGTTAATCTTTTTTTTCTTTTTCTTCTTTTCTATATAAAATCCATTTTCTTGTTGCAGTTCATCTTCAAGACCGCACGCCAGGTGCATGTTTTAACTCATTTTCAAAAGAAGAGAATACTGTGGGAAAGTGTTCTCTGGTATATAAATTTTGTTTATAATTTTTTCTTTTATTTTTTATTTTATCCTTTACTCCACATCTTATTCTTATATTTAGTAAAAAAAAAAACGAAGCAGAAAATGAAGAAATAAAAGCATAACAAGAATAAAATGTAATAAGAAGTTAAATCAGTTTCATTGCAGATGATACAGATGAGGGAGGTGGATGGTACTTACCACGTTACTTTGTTTATAATTTTAGTATTTAAATTTTTCTTCTTTGATTTACCAATTTTGTATAATCAACTTTGTTGTGATTTTTTTTTTTATTAAAGCGCACACTTGAATATTTTGTGTCCTTTCTCTATTAAGTATCGTCTGGTGGGAAAGAGAAGATGAGATTGAAATCAGAATAATTGAGACCAGTTTTATGATGTGGCGTCGCGTCGAAATAAATTTTGTATTCATCTTTCTTCCTTTTTATTATATAAATGGAAAGGGAATACAGGAATATTGCCTTAAGGGTTTTATTCCTTTAGGTGATTCTGTTCTGTTTTGTTTTGTTTTGTTTTGTATTTTTTACTAATATTAATTTTCCGGTGAAAAATTAATTTCTGATTTAAGAATGACCTTTTGAAGGTTCTTTGGGGTATTTTTTTTATGTAATCTTGTTTCTTGAATTGGTTAGTGCTTGAGGGATTTGAGTTATTATATAAGTTTCCGTGGGAAAAAAGTCAAATTACATATTCCCTGAATTCTGGTGATTGCATATGCACACTTCTAAAAATCTTTAACCGGTTAAATGTAAGGACATCGCGTACAGATTTATATTTTTTTTTGCTCTTTCTTTTTCCTTACTTTTTTCTGTATTTTGTTAAAATTGTATAAAATATTATTTGTAGGTTTCTTCTTCTTCAACTACTTATTCTTCTTCTTCTTCTTATTTTTCTCAATCGATCTTAAAACACACTTGTTTCAATTCTTATAAAATATTTTATGGTTAACACAAAAATAATAATAATAAAACAGGTAAAAATCCATTCTCTTGTGACATCGTCCATCGCTTAAAACTTCTTGTATATATATATTTTTTTTAATTCTACTTAACTTCTTGTAGGTACACTTTTTTTTTTATTTTATTTATTTCATTCTTACATTTTTCATTCTTTATAATTTATTTATTATTATTTTTATTCTTTCAATTTCAATTGGTTTGAAGTGACAGTGGAAAGAGGGAGATAAAATTTATTTATTAAAAAAACAAAAACAGAAAAGAAAAGCAAAGAAAGAAAAACTTGGTCCTTATTGAATAATATAAATATAATTATAATTGATAATAAATATTAATAATTATTATGACGGCAAATAATAAAAGATATTTAAGACAAATGTCACGTTTATGACGGGGGATTCTTTGTTGTTGTTGTTGTTTTCTGATGTTTATTATTTTATGTCGTTTTTTTTTTGTTGTTGTTTTTTATGTTCGTTCATGAACAAAGTATAAAGGGAATTTAATGCACGGATTCTAGATCAAAGGGTTTGTTGGATTTTATAGTAAAAAAAAATATGTTAACGTTTGTCACGTTTACAATCTGAAGGATTTTAGAGAATGAATATTTAATTATTGAAGAATAAAATTCAACAATAATTATATCGTAAAAGTTTTGTTGGATGAACTTGGAGACCATCAAACTAACGATATGATGTTTGAAGTCGTTTTTATGAAAACAATAATTTAGACAAAATAATTAATGGATAGATGAAGACTATTCACAATTACTGTTGATTCTTAAACTATTTTTGTACTAAAAGTGTCTTTAATTAATGTCAATTAAATCATTTGTCCTAAGCTAAATAGTCAAATTTTAATTGAAATTTTTTTTTCGCTTCTAAATTTGTATATTTATATTGAAAATAATTTCTAAGGACAAAATTGAAATTCTTTAAAAAATAATTCAACGTGATTCATTTTATTTTGTTGAAATATTCTGTTTTTAATTGAATTGCATTGTACGAGAATAAATTCACAAATAACTTGATCAGACAGATACAAGAAAAAAAGTTCAGGAAGTTATATAAATTGTTGTGTTGTGTTTGTCAGTAATTATAAAAATTAACGAAGAAATTAAGGAATCAATCTTTATCTTTCATATAATACATGTAATAAATTATAAAACAAATAAATAATAATTAAAATACTTAGCAACAACAACAACAACAACAACAACAATAACGAAAAACATATTTAATAATTGTTAATAACAAATAAATATCGTGTGAACTAGAACTAACTAATAATACATTTTTTTTTTTCTATAAGAAATCAAAATCCCTTGGAATGTACGTCATGTATAATTTTTAAATAAAAAAAAAAAAAAAATACAAAATTAAAAATTTTATAAAAATAACGAACACAAAAAAAAAATAAAAAACACAACGCAAACAATATTTCTCTATACGTTTTTTTTTTTTAATCAGAAAAATATTAATAATTCATAGACAAAAAAAAAATAAATAAATAAAAAATTATTAATAATTAAAGAAAAGAAAAGAAAAGAAAAATATTAGCTAATGAAAGAAAAACTCTTGTCTCAGTGGTCGTTGTCGTATATTACAGTTACATTATTTTTTGTGGAAGTTCTATGAAATTTTTATTGGCTTCTGTCTTCTGTCTTATCACATTTCTAATATGTGATTGTGAATTTTCATAAAATTATTAAAGAAAAAAGAAAATCAACGAACAAAACTTATAATTATGATGAAAAGAAAAACTTTTTTTTTCTTTTTGCTGTTTTTATTTTTCTTTTAGAGAAAAAAAAAAAAAATAAACTGAGACAAGAAATACATTTTTTTTCTTCTTAAAGCGACATTTTTATGTAAGTCATTAATCAGTCTGTTGTTGTATTAATTATTATTAAAATCGCCAATTAGCAGTTAAGATTGAATATTGAATATTAATTTTTAATAGTAAAGTAAAACTTTTATTTGTTGTTTTCAATTTGGTGTTGAACGATGTTGATGATTAAAATTTATATAGTTCAATTTTTTTTCTTTTCTTACAATTATCTAACTTCTTTCTTTATTTTTTGTCTATATGTTTGTTGTTGTTGTGTATCTTGTATATATCAGTGTGTTGACATTTGTCTACAGAGTAAAATAAAATTTATACACGATTATTATTAAAACCTGATTATTCTGTTGAGTTCATTTTTTTTTCTTTTCTACCATTCGAATGAGATTTATTGAATTAAATTGATCATTGATGGCGTCAATTTTCCTTGAAATGTGTACGTCTAGTGAGGAGTTCTAATTGGAAAAAAAAAAATGAAAAAAAGTTGCGACTGATGATCGATTTTTTTGCTCTTATTATTTATTATTTTATTATTTTTTTGTTTTTTCGAATTTTTTTATTTCTTTTATTTTTATTCATTATTTGATAATGGGATTATGGTGAACGTGATCTGATTCCATTCAGGATTCAATTTTAAATATAAAAATATTAAATTATTTTAAGGTTATAGTTCATTTCTCTCGTTCTCATTCCAGTTACATTATATTTAATAACAACAAAAATTTTACATCAACTAAAAAAAAATGGAAACTTACTCAGAACTGGGTTAAAAAAAAAAAGTGTATTCATTTTTTTATTTTTTTCTTCAATAATAAAATAATTCTCAACATTTAATGCACTTTGATTACATTTTATATTATATGAATATATTTACCAATCATCAACATAAACAGGAAAGCCTTTCGCTTTTTGTTAAGACACAAATTTATATATAAAAGAAGGAAACTTCATTATAATGAATTTTTAATAAAATAAAAAAAAATATAATTAAATAAGAATATTTTAATTTACCAAAAAAAAAAAGAAAAAAAGACAGATTTAAGTGAGGTCGCATAAAATTAATGACTATTCGCTACTCTGTCACAACAATAACTTGCAATCAAGATATCTTGATTATACATACATATATTTTTGTTGTTGTTATTCTTTTCATTTATATGAAACAGTAAGACAAGAAATATTAATGTAGGTAAAAGCCGAATATTCACTAATTATTATTGTCCGAAATACATAATAATAAATAATTTAAGTGTGAGAATAATATTAATGCATTTAGTCATGGATGAAGTGAATTATAAAGTTTTTATTTTTTGATTAATAAAATTTTAAAAGGAAATTTTGTTACAACAATTATTATTATTCTATAATTATATGGATTACATTAACATTAACTATAAGTTTTAAGTGTTAAGTGTATAAAGACATATTGTCTTGTTTTTTTTTTTTAATGCAGGAAATGTCAAGGATGATATTTTGGCACGACGGATATCGCACCTTAAAATTTTTTTTATATAGAAAGAATATACTAAGGTGCAACGAACCAAAACTTATAATTCCATGTTTGGTTCACAATAACTATATAAATTTAGATAATCAAATATTATAGACACGGTAAAATATTGTTGACTTTGTTGTCTTTAATTACAGTTTATTGTTTACACAATTTTTTTTTTTAAGATTTAAATTATTTGCGCTTTCATGTAATTAGTTTATTGTTACTGAAATCTGTTGATTACGGTTCCATTATGAAAATTTAAGATTTTCTCTACAATCAAAAATTTATGTTTAATTGAAAATATTAAAAATGTATTTGAATTGAAATTTAAAAGCACAAGAAATTTGTACCAGACTTTCTGACATCCACAACATGTCTTCAACGGCTCATTGATTACTTATTGACGATATAACGAATAAAAGTTTAGATTTAGAAATCAAACAAAGACAAAAAGCTTTCAGATGGAAAAATAATTTTATTTAAAAGGAAAAGTCTGGGAAATTTTGTACAATAAAAAGAAAAAGGAAAGAATTTCATGTTGCAGAAATTTGAAATTTTACACAAAATAAGAAAAAATTTATAAAAATGAATTAAATTGATTATACTTTATATTTGTCTAGATAAATATGAATACATTAACCAATCTAAACGTTCTGATTTATTTTTTACACTATTTTTTTTTTGTAGTACTTTGTTATGTACAAACACAAATAGTAATTGAAGGTATATATACAAATTATATCAAGATGATTATGTAAAATGTTAATCAATCGTATTGATCAATATAATTTACATATTATAAATTTTTTTGATAAATTATGCATCATGTACGTTATGAACGTTCATCTAGGAGATAATTTAAAAAAAAATCAATTTTTTTCTCTTTTCATTCACCTGATACTGACTGATAATTGGATAAATAAAAAATATAAATTTCTATGTACAGTGCAGTAAATATATTTTATTTATAACGAGTGTAAAAGTTTATAAATATAAAAAAAATTGTTATAATATCTTGTCTTGAAAAATATTATGAAGATGAGAGAGCCTGAGAACAGAAAAGCGAAAAACAAAAAAAAAAAAAATACTGAATGAATGAAGAGAAAAAAAAAAATATAAATAAATAATTGTAAAGAAGTTTCAAAAAAAAAAAATGCAGAAGAAGAAAGAGAAGGAAAAAAAAATTGTATGTTCTTCAACGGAATCAGCACACAAAAAGAAGATCAGCAATGATGGATTAATGGTATTTAAAGTGTGAAATGAGGATTTTTGTTTTGTGAAAAAAAAATAAAAAAATAAATATACAAAAAAAATAAATATGGAATACATTTTTATTCGGTTTCTGTTCTTAAATAAATGAGAAGATATTGTCGGTAAAAGATGTAAAAGATGGACGAAGAACTAATTGGTTCCGTTCATACCGTTTTTTTTCTTCTCCATTTTCATCTCTTTAACTCCTGGATCTTTAAGTCAAAATGAGATCACAATATAAAAATCTAAAAGAATTTCCGTTTAATTTCTTAATTTTCTAAATTTAAAACCATAACCAATTCTTTAATTAGATTTTTGCATCTGTATATTTTTTTTTTTCTTCGTCTTCGTTAAACTTTTTTTTTATATGAGAGGAAAAATATTATTAACTTCCATGGTCTAAATATTGTTCAGTATGTATAATGTCACTATTAGCTCATAGATCTTTGTAGATGATGCACCAAAAAATATTGGCGTTAACATGAGTTTCGTGTATATTGTATTAATGTTGAGTAATTTAAAGAAGAAGAAGAAGAAGAAGGTAAAAAATTTGTACTAACTTAATACATTAGTATCTTCATGTTTTCTTTAATATAACGTGTAAATTATACAACTGTAGTATGGCACAAATTGGCACCTGGCATGGCAAATATTGTAGCAACTTGTACATTATTACATTTAAGTTGATTAAAAAAATATATATAAGAAGAAACATAAATAAAAATAAGAACACAAGCAACAACAATAACACCAGCAACAACATCATTATTATAAATCTTAAAATTCAATTTTTATTTTATTACCTTGGAGTGGTTTCTTTTTTTTTCCATTTTATAGCCAAACTTTTTTCTTTTTATTCCTTTTGCAAACTGACAATATCAGTTACGGTCTCTTAGAATCTGCACAATAAATCTCTTACGTTGCAATTGAATGAATGAATGAATGAAAAAGTAATAAACAAATTGCTATAAAGATAAAAAAAAAATACAACAACAAAAACAACAACAAAAGTTTAATCAAATAAAAAATAAAAAAGAACAAAATGTTTGTGTGCCAAATTTTTTTGTATGTAAAATGTTTTCATAAGAAAATATTTAACTTAATGGAATGATGAAGTTCCGGTTCCCATCGATAAAAATTGTGACAAAGAAATAAATAAAAAAAAAATTATCATTATTATTTGTTGTTGTTGTTGTTGTTTTTTTTCTCTCCCCATTTGATTGATCTGAGTGCAAAATTAGTTGGACAGATTAAGACCCGTAATAAAAACATAAAAACAAACGAAAAAACAAAAAAAAAAAAGAACTCAATTAATAGAAGTACGATAAAAACTGTAAGAAAAATTATAAATGAACAGAAAAAACAAAACAAAAAAAGAAAAAAATTGGTAACGTCTAAAAGAAATATTTCCGTTATTGAAAATTTATGCAATTTTATAAATATGAATTTCCTGTTTAGCCATACAAAATAATAATGTCTATCATTTAACCTTAAAGATTGAACCCAACTAAATTAAAAAAAAAAAAAAGAGAGAAATAAAACCCAAAATATAACAGAATTATATTAGATGGACAATACACACATCACACCATACGAATGTGTTGGCTTTAGTGGTATTTTGTAGAAGTGCAGATAATCACAGAAAATAAAAAATTAAGATAATAATCCAACAACAACAAAGGAATAAGAAACAGAAAATAAAAAAAAATTTTAACAGTTCTTTATTTTGAGTTAAAAATTAAAACATTGTCCGCGTATTGTATCAATCCATCCACATATGGGTTGACTCTCTTCACATACGTTCTGATCTGATGGGCATTTCCGTGGTCTATCATTAAATAGTTCTTCTTCATATAATTTCTTTTTTTTTTCTTCTTCTTTAACTTCTTATTTTTGCTGCGTTTGAAAATCTCCTCCTAAAACAAAAAAAATGAATAAAAAAACAAAAAATGAATAAAAAAAAAAACAAAAGAAAAGAAAAGAAAAAAAAAGTGAAGAACAAGAGAGTTTTTGAAAACATCGTCAATATACTATGTCTGGGTATACATCAATTAATCGCCGTTACGAGATTATCTTTATCCGTGGACTTTTTTCTTTTTTTTTTGGTCTTTTTCTCTTTTTTTTTCTTCTTTTGATTCAATGAAGTTGAAGTGGAAATAAAAACTTTATTTTTTTTTGTTCCGATTTCAATTTTTACAATATAGAGAGATATAAAAAGTGCTTCAATATCAGAAGAGTCATAGAATCAGGTACTTTGCAACTTTTAAATGTGAAATACTTAAGGAGATTATCGAAAATATTATAAAGTGAAATTTTTAATAAGAGCAAAAATTGAAAAATTTTGAAGTGTACCAAAAGAAATTTAAAGATAGAATCAAAAAGCCCCTCAATTTATAAACGAAGCAAATAATTCATTAAATGCACGAAACGTCGCGTTTAGATTTATCATTTTGTATCAAACATTGCCTAAAAATTCCCCCAAAATCTAAGATGCCATCACTGGTAATAAAGTTTTAAGAAGAGATATCTGGACCACCGATTTCAACGTGAGTGGTCCCCCATTCAAGAGCAGGTGATTATGTATTGGCATTATCTTCACATAATAATCTTTTGATTATTTTTGGCAATTCAAAAGAAAAGTCAAGTACGGATAACAAGTAAAGAAAATAAGAAGAAACAAAATAATACATTCACAATTCCTTTTAATTTAGGAAGAGGGGAAAATAAAAGAAAAGGAATTAGAAAGATAATAAGTGAATTACATTTAACTTGAATAAATACAGTTTATCTTTTAACCTTTGTAAATCAATTAATCTTCACCGTAATTAGTTTTCTACAGAAAAATCCTCATCCACATTTTGTGTATTTTGATTTGATTCCGGATATTGATAAAAAAAAAAAAACAGAAAATACAAAGTAAATTTTCATCCATTAAGATTTAGGATTGTGAAGAATATAAAATAAATCGTTTTCAATTTTAACTTTTATATATTTTAATACAAGACACACAAAAAGAAAACCATTTAGACTTTTTGTTTTTTTTTTTTTTTTATTTATTTTAATCATGACATTAAGCTGAAGATCATTGTGGCGGGTTGTATGTTTAAAGACAATATTTTTTTTCATTTCTGATTGTACGGATTAAATTATAAACTTTATTTGTATATAGAAGAAAAGAAAATAGAATCAAAATAAATTGGTGACCATTTTTATTTCCTTTTGTTAATAAAAATATTCTCTTTGACTTTCTTTTTTAAGACATATATCCGAATAGATTTAAGGATTTGACTTGCATTTTAATAAAAAGAAATAAAAAAAAAGAAGTTAAATGGAAAGAATTAAAGCAAATCAATTTGTGACATTTTTAGATTTAGCAGTAAAAAAAAAAAATTTCTAAAGATTTTTCTTCTTCTTTTTTTCTTTGTGTTTGTGTGCGTTTTTTTTTTTTTTTTATTAGATCTCGTTAAATTTGACAAGAGCATTCTTATTGAGTTACAAATGTTCAGTATAATCTTTCTTTGTTCTTAAATTACATTTTATAGAAAAATTCTCTTATTTTCTATATGAAATTCTAAAAGAAATGACAAAATTGTTTTTTTGTTTCCGTTACGCGTTGTAATAAAAAAAAAAAAAACTTAATAAATTAGTTAAATTACAAATAAAAAATCGTTAACAATATAAAATTGTATTTTATTTGGGGATTATTTCTTTATAACCAACAGAAGAAATACAGAAGAAAAGAAAGGAAAGACATTTAACTTAATCCCAATTAATGGATCTTGATGTGGACTTTTGATTTGTATATAGAAAATTGATCAAGAAACTGAAATTTCTCTATAAATTGTCTAACAAACTAAAAATCTAATAATATAATGAGAAAATTTATCGTGTAAATACAAAACGTTTTCATTATAAATTATATCGTGTATTCACCAGATCAGATGAAAGTTTGTTAAGGATAAATGAAATGGACAATATAATTGATTGATTTTCTCTGATTATGCGATGATACTTTTTTTGTTTGTTTGTTTGTTTATTTATTTATTTATTTATATTCAGCTGTAACGATTTTACCATTTACCAAAAATAAAAATAGCAACAAAAATAGCAAAATGCGTTTCGTCTTCACTGAATCTTTTTTTATTGAAAGACTAAAAATATGAAGTCTCTCTGTCCGTGATGTATATTTGCGTTGTTTTTTTTTGTTATACGAAATTTATATAATAAAGACGGCAAACAGAGAAAAAAAAATGGAATCAATTAAATGCAGTGAATATAAGTTCATCCGTCACATATAAGAAAATGAAGAATAATAAAAAAAAAAAATACATACAAAATTCAGCCAACTAAAATAAATTAACGTAATGAGATAAAATTGATGATGTATCTCGTCAATAATATTTAATGTGAAAGTATAATATAATATTTATTATTTGTTGTTGAAAGAGGCCGGATGGATTTATTATTATATGCTGTTAATATTAAATATTTAAAGAATATATTCATATATACACTTATTGAAAATTATCGTTGTAGATTAATAAATGAACCAAAAATATGTAAAAAATATAAAAACTATAAAATATAAACGCACACAATATGTTTGTTGATGGTTACTATTACTGATGATGTTGGCTAAAATATAAATATTTAATTAAGAGATCAATTTTGTTGTATGTATATGATGTTGATGATGATGATGAGAAATCAAATGTTTTTATGACAGATGCATATACATATATATTCAATATATAATAAGTTAAAGTTAAGTCATCGTTTTGTTGAATGTTGGGAAACATGCAATTAATTGAGTTTTATGTATCTTGGCTCTACTCCATTATTTTCTTATAAGCAAAAAAAAAAAAATAATATAAATAAAAACGTGCGATTACGAGATTGGCGCGGGGATTCATAATATATAATACGTTTATTTCCCATCAGGGAATTACAGATGTCAGATCATTTGGAATTACATTTATTAAACTTTATTCTGTTTCTTTCTTTCTATTTGTTTTTTTTTTTTCTATTTTTGGTAAAGTTTAATTGTGGTCAAATGTAAGAGGATTCAAAATTGGTTGTGTCAATAACACTTATAGAATAGAAATTATTGAAATATAATAAAATGAAGAAGAAGAATAAGATAAAGATGAAGATGAAAAATTGTTGCTTTTAAAAATTTATTATGAAATTTTATGTTTATTACGGTTGTTAATGCTAATTATAAACCAATAGAAATATATATTTGCAAATTTCACTGGAATTTTATATTTGTCCTTCTCGTAAACCGTGGAAAAAAAAAAGTTAAACTATTCGTCCTTAGATTTAATTTCATATCAAGAGTTGGATAATTTTCTATAAAAACCATAATTCAAAACGAGAAACTCGACCTTTTTTTCTGTGCAATCCAAGAAACTTAAATAAATAAAAAAAAAATATATGGTCAATTTGGATCAAAAAGAAAGGTTCACACGAAATTTCAATAATTTAATTTGATTTTTGTGTTCAGGCATTCAAATGGACTACAAACAAAAAAAAAACAACAAAACAGCAAATAAAGAACACAAAAAAATAGAAATAAAAGTTATGGTCTTCTCAATTGTCTCTTCTCTTAATCTAATCTACACACACTGAATGTTTTTGCTTAGACATCCATATTCTTTTGTTTTTTGTTTCTTTTTGTTTCAATTTTGGCATTAAAACCTAAACCGTAATCATGAATCAGATTTGTGTGTGTTTCTGCTTTCTTAGTTTGCTTCCACAGAAGCTAAAAAAGACAACAACAAATAATAAGTATAAGATGAATCAAAAAAACAAAAAAAAAAACCGTTTCCGTTGAATAAAACTAAATTTTTTTTTACCATCTTTCTATCGATAATTTTGGCCATCGGCAATAATTATTTTCGTCTACTCTGGCCGATACAAATCGCGTTCTTTTCATTAAAAAAATAATAATATTTGTTTGGTTGCGTGAACTGTCGATTGTTTTTCTTTTCTTTTCTTTTCTTTTTTTTATTTTTCTTATTTTTGTTGTTGTGTTTTTATAGGCGGTTTTATTCGTATTAATTTCATATATTTTTTTTCAATACTTGTATATTTTGTATTTTTCAACGCACCAGACGAAACCCTACGGCTTTTTATATTGTTTATCTGTTTTGTGACGATAATTGATAATTTATTTTAATCAAATATTTTTTTTTGTTGTTCATTTATCCGAATGAAATAAAGTGAAAATTCAAAGTGTTTCGGTTATGCCATTTGTAAACCATATTGAACAGATTCAATTCATAAAGTGGAGTCGAATAGTTGGATTAATTATTCATTCGTTATTTTCAGTAATAGCCTAAAAAATTGTTTATTGAAGATGTAAATCGGAGTCATATATTTTATATGACGTCACAGTACCAATTTTATAATTGCACGATCAGATGAGTTCAGAGACGCACTTCAATTTTAGAGACGCATTACCGTAATTAAAACAACGCCAATTCAACGCTATACTTTTAACATTTATGGGAATACATTGTTGCATTGCCATTGGGAATATTGATAAATTTGAAGAGATTAAAATAAGATGAACGATAGCCAATGTCCTAGTGTATAGCTAATTATTAAGTTAAATTTTTATAGAAGAAAAAAAAATCGTAATTATAAACAATTATTATTGATTTGATTGATTTTTTTTTATAGGAAAAGAATAAAAGATGGATTTAAAAGTAATTACATAAAGAGGCAGGAGAATTGTATTTTGTAACATGTAATTAATGTGCTAATGGATATTAAAGATCTTTATACAAAAGAAAAAATAGAATATATCGGTAGGAAAAAAAATAAACATCAATTTAACAAAGAACAAATTAACAAGTTTATTGTAATTGAAGATATAAAGCTTGAACAAATTAGCATCGTCTATTTGTATTTCTGATGCATTCAGTGAAATTATGAGACTAATTTTAACTGGTAAGTGATGATTTTGTATCGTCTTAATATTGGGAATTTAACATCTTGTATCCTGTATGCTAATCGAAATATCTTTTTATAATTAATACAGAATATTGTTATGAAGTAGATCCCAAAATTCTTTCAATTATCACAATTAATATTCATTGAAGCTGAAAGTAAAACATCCTACATATTAACAATTTTCACTTCCATCGTATTTTTATGTTATTCTTAAATCGCCGCAATACAAACTGAGAAAACAGTTAACACAAGATAAAATGATGAACCTTGAGGCGAACAAAAACAGAAAAAAAGGAAACAAAATATAAAGAAAAAAAAAACGAAAACAAAAAACAGAAAGAAAAACTGAAGAACGAATACCAAAGAAAAGTTTCCAATTTAAACATTTTATTTTACTTCTGTATTTTGATAGCCAAAGGCGCTGCGTGTCGTATTGAATTTACTATAATTTATTCCCTTTTATAGTGAGTTCATAAGAAGGGCAAAAACAAAATCAAACAACTAATGAAGATTCCACATATACATTTAATGGTATAGTTTTTTTTTTGTGACCATCATTTAAAAGGAAGAAGAAGAAAAAAAAATACACTAGACAATGACTTTTATTTCTTTAGATTACTTTATTTTACTGTACTGTACTTATATACGTTAAACTACCGACGAGAACAACTTTAAGTGTTTATATAATTTTTTTTTGTTTATATTATACGACTAATGCTCGATCCCATTAAACTAATTCATTTTATAATACAGAAATTTTAATTTTACAATTTACGGCTAATTTTATTTCATCGTTTATATTTTTTATTTTCTTACCACTTTTTGTTTTGTTGTCTCCTTATAATTTCTTATTTGCTGTATTATTTTTTTTTTCCATTTTGATAATTTTAAAAGACATATAAGTAATATTTAGCAGCTTCTTTATTCATTTTTTTTAAATGCCCCACAGTCATTTATTTCCCTTCGTCATTTGCCATTCTCATCTTTATTTTACTAAGTTGGTGATTGCATGCGCCACAAAAAAAAAAGCACATAGAAAGAAATGAAATAAGAAAGAAAGGCATTAAGTAATTATGGAGTTTTTTAAAAGAGGAGAGAAGAAGAATAAGAGGAAGCAAAAAAAATTAATATTAAAGATGGCCTTAAGATGGTTAAAGTCATCAGGCAGAAGGGAAGGAGTTTTTAAAATGTAATAAATATTGATGGGATGAGGCGGGGATGTTATTAATAACAATAACATTAAATTGTTGTTTTCTTTATCGTATAAAGTTTATACCTAACAAAATATAGCGTAATCATTGTTGTATATTAGGGTTGAATTGAGGTTAGAACTTATGGGAAAAATGTCCTTGAGTATTCCAGAGAAAATCTTTTTAAACGATTTAAGAGTGACATGTGAGATTTTATGTTAGAGTTAAATTTTGATTTTCAAAAGTAAAACCGTCTCAAAGTGGGACAAGCGTTTTTATTGAAATAATTGCTTTGGTCTATTCTGTAATATTATTCTCATCATGAAGATAATTCAGAGACTTTGTTTGGTTGATAAACTCTTAATTAAGTTGTGAGAATTTATAATTAAATATCAAAAATGTGAAAAAATACTAATCAAAGCAAGAATATCGTATAGAAGAAGGAATATAATGAACAATATGGAAAAAGGAAAAGTCAAACATCCTATAACAGAATCACGTCCTAACCGAATCACGTAATATAAAAAAGACTTTTCTTATATTTATAAAATCAACATCAGAATCACTTTCATTGTATTTATATACGATCAAAATCATTTGTAAAAATGACTTAAAAAAAACTGTAAATTCAACTTTTTTGTTTTGTTCTCGCTGATAAAAAAGAATCTCATTCGCTCCTTTCTAGAACTTACTCCAATTTTTCTTCGAGTATTTTTTTTTTTTTTTTTGTAAACAGAAGACAAATATGGTAACCCTTAAAGAAGAAGAAGAAGACGAAAAGAAAAAAAGAATAAAAATTCTATCTGTTAACAATTGCTCGTCTTACAATTTGTATCAACACTCGCCACTAAACTAAACCAATGTCACAATAATACAAGTGGCGCTTTTATTTTTCTTTTATTTGTTGTTGTTATTAAAAAAACAGAATAAATTTTTTTTTATATAAATAAAAAGATGTAGTTTAGATCTTTATATAGTAACAAGAGAGATGAGTTTACTTCTTTTTATATTACAAACACTCTACATTTTTACGAAGAAATGAAATAAAGTGAAAAGAAAACAGAAGCAAACAAAAAGAAAAAATTTACTATGGGAACAAGAAAAAGGAATAAAAAAAAAAAAAAGAAGAAGACAATTCCTTATTTGCAAAATTTTCCCATTATTTCAGTATTCACTGAGAGTATAATTCGTTGTTTTGTTTTGTTTTTCCATTTATTCTTTCTGTCATCTTTATACAATCAGAGCAAATATGCATTTTGAATTTATAATTACAAAAGAAAAATATAAAAATTAAGTAATCTAAAATGTAATAATTTGTCGTTTTATTATTCACTTTTTGATTTCTTCAATTGCATTCTTAGTTTTGTACATCGTCTTCTACTTCTTCTTCTTCTTCTTATTTTTTATGATAAATTTATACAATTTTTATAATTTAATAAAAAGAAAAACGAAGGCAGTATATTTATTTCATTCACAATGATATGACATTTATGATTATTAATTGATTGGAAGGGATGGTGTGATGGGATGGTGTAGGGTGGATATGGTTCAATGAACGAAGGGGGAATTTGTTTTATTTGAATTGTCCCATTTTTTTTCTCTAATTCTTTTTTTTTTCCTTTTTTTTTATAAATCGAATCAATTTTTGTATTGCGTGATTTACTGATTTGAAGAAAAATGCTAACTAATGTTTACATTTTTCTTTTCTTTCTTTTCCTTCTTCCATTTGATTTATTTTATTTTAAAACGCGAAATTAAATAAGGAAAAGAAATAAAAACTTAAATGATTTTCTTAGATTCATATAACCTCAATAATTTTTTAAAAGACATTCAATAAACAAAAATTGTTTACATTTTGAGTTCAAAAAGTTCATTTTATCATTTATCAAAAATTTTTTTAAAAATTCTGTAAATTTTATTACAAAGTTATTCGATTTTAACTTTATATAAAGTTGAAAAAGTTTTTCGTAAACGTTAGACTGAAAGGAAAAGAAAAGAAAAATAAAAATGAACACAAAACATTCCGGAACAATAGAGAAAAGTTCCTCTTTGAGTCTGAGAATTTTAGTTCCTTAATATTAAGCTCAATTTATTTTGAAAGTTTCAAAACTTGAAAGTAGAAAATATTAAAAAAAGTCACATAAATTTATATCAGCATTATTAAAAAAGTTACATAAAAGAACAATAAAATGTCTGGAGTTTTCATTTTAATATTATCGCATACAGAATATTTTGAATATTTTTAAATGACAATGAAAATTAATTAATTTTTCATTATAAAATTTTTATATAGAAGAATAAATTGTGAAATTTTATATTTTTCTTAGAGATTTTATTTGAAAATTAATTAACGCAAAAATTCATATATCCTGTGGGAATAATGAGCTTTTATTATAATCGGGTTAAAAGCGACAATATAAAATAATAAGTTTAAGTTTATTGAACTATTATCTTCATTATATTCCCCTTGAGCAACAAACACTAATCAGAAATTATACAGTAGAACAGTCTGACTATTGTAATTAGTGGCTAATCATTGATCCCTCTAAGATTTTTAGAGGGATCAATGCTTAGTCTTCTTTAATTAATTAATTTGATTGCTATTGAATTATTTTTATGCCAAAGTTTAACAACAATTAAGTGAATTAGATTATGATGAAACAGAAAATAAAGCGATCATTTAAAACTATTGAATGAATCTTTAAATGTGTTTATTTAATAGAAGATTCATTTAATAATTTCATGAAACCAATTGAAGAATAATTTGAAGTCTAGATGACTTATGTTTATCATTTATTGCTTTTCGTATATTTCTTTGTTATTTTTGGTGATCATTTGAAGTTTCCGATAATAATTATTAATTATCTTAACAAATATTCGAAGGGTTAAGCACTTTGTACAATCCTAGGTGAACTTGTGGGGAGTTTTTGTGAATCTTTGTGCAATCTTTTCACAATGTGCAAAATTCTTGAGTCGCTAATCCGTCGCAAATATTGCAAAAAAAAAAACGATAATAAAATAAAACAATTTATTGAATCCAAAAAAAAAACAAAAATTTTTGCTCTGCAATAAACCAACCCGAAAACAAAAAAAAAGTATTTAAATTGGTCCATACGGCGAATTAAATTTTCATCTCTCTTGTGCGAGTATTTTTTTTTTTGTTTTGATTGATCGAAGAAAAATTGTTCAAATTTAATAACTTATATGCTTTCGATTGTTGATATGATGCTGCTTTTTTTTTGTTTCTTAAAATTTTTCTTACTTGTGTAATTAATCATCAAATGATTCTCATACTAATTGTCTATTTTATTTTTGTTTTTGTTTTGTTTTTGCTCCACAATATATTTTTTTTTTTTTTGGTCTTAGTTAATTCTGGTTGCTTATTCTTTTTTTTTTTGTGTGTTTGTCTTCTTATTCGATCTTTATAAAACTTTAAGAATTTTTTTTTTGTATCTTGTTTTGTTTTATGTTTTGTATTTTGTGTTTTGTATTTCATTTTTTTTTTTTTTGTAATTTTTGATTGGGGAACTTTTATATTGATGATTGTTACAATTAAGAAAGGTTTTTTTTTCAGATTGCTGATTCGTTTAATTATTTAATGATTATGTAATTTATAATTTTTATAAATAAAATATTATAAGAAAATGAGAACATTGAACTTGAAGTTGGTTAAACACATTTCGTTTTGTTTTTTTTGTTTTGTGTAATATTGTTTTTATTAGAACAGTGAGCAGTAATGGTAGCGTGTTTGATGAGGTTCTTATAAATGTTTTCTTCTTTTTTTTTCTGTTGATTATAGACATTCAAAATCATTTATATAAATGTTCAAGAGTGCAGTGACAATTTACAAAAACTAAAAAAGAAACAAGACAAAAAAAAAAAAATTAAATCAAATAAAAATAGAAAAATCATAATTTGATGATGAGCACAATATTTTTATTTTTGGTTCGTTCTTTCATTTAATTAAGTTAATTTGAGTTACAATTTTGCGGAATTGATTTAATTAAATAAATGAGTTCAAAGCCTGTGTTATTTAGTTACCCCAATTAACTCTCACCACACGAAGTTATGAGGCGAATATTGGATAATTTTAAATGAAAAACTAAACGCTGTGTAACCATCCTAATTTCCATTAAACATTTAAAATTCGATTATACGTTATATAGAGTTCTTTTATTTTTATTGAACTTGTCACAAGTTTGAACAAGAGATTTTTTTTTATTATTTTCAATGCCTGTAACGTACTTTTGTACATGTTAAGATTCCAGTTAACATTCGGAGTAGTTGACCCAATTGAATTCAATTATAAATTGAACGTAAAAAGATTGTGAACACAAAAAATAAAAAAAAAAAATAAATGGAAGAAATCCTTTATGAATTTTAAATGAAAATTTAAGAACAAAAAGAAAGGAAATCATCTTCCTGTACCCGTACAAATAATTTATTAAACGTGAAAAAGAAGAAGAAAAAAAAAATTCAAAACCAAAAAAAATTTATTCATTAAATTCAACAAAAAAAGAAAAACAAAATTTATTCAGTCAACAAACAAGACAAGTTTCTTTTGTTTTTCATTTTTATTTTCTTTTAATTTACAAAAGCATTCTTATATTGCAAAAAAACAAATGTACATCAACATGACGGCATGCCTGGAACTGGACAAAAAAAAAATACACACACAACAGAAAGAAATAAGTTTATGTACTCCAAGTGAATCTTCTTTGAACATCTTAAATCATTGAACAATGTTGAATTCCATTAAATTGTTTGTAAATGTTTGTGTTAATGTTTCTTTTATTGCATGTGTGTGTGTGTTTGTCTTGTATGTATATTTTTGTATTTATATGTACTTAACAAGTACCTTACAATGTTTTACCTTTTGGTCGTCTTATGTTTATTTTTTTTTTTTCAATTGTATACCCATTATTGATGCAGTTGCATACTGCATGAAATGTACCAATCTTATATATTACTGGATACTTATAAAACTATATAACCATTCGTAAACTTCTTTATCATCAGAAAGAGAGACAAACTAAATCAAAGTAAAAAAACAAAACCAATATTATAAATAATGCAATTCATTTTAGTGTCGATGATCATTTTTTTTTTTTCTTTTCTTTCCTTCCTCTGGTCTTACATCAATATGTTATTCTTTCATCTTTTTATACTTTTTTTTTTATAAAATACGTTCTTCAGCCTCATCTTTTGCTGTTTCTATATTTTATATATAAATGAGAAACAGCAAAAAGTGTAAAATCTTATAAGACTTTATGTGTGTGTGTGTGTGTGTGTTTTTTTTTTTTGTAATAAGTTCGGGATAGTTTTTTGCTTTGAAAGAAATCACAAAAATTTTGAACACGAACAGAAGAAATAAAATATAAGTGAAGGAAACAACAAAAACAAAAACAAAAGAAGCAAAAAATTTAAATTTATAAGAAGAAGAAGAAGATGATGAATAAAAGAAAGGAAGAAAGAAGTATATAGAAAAATAGTGTCTTATGTAAGGTAACCCCAAGGAATAATATATGTAATATGGATTTATAAATCAATCACAACTGATCGAATGTATATTATCGTTTATATTTTTGTTATTTTGCAACAGAAGTAAAATATATTTTATTGAAATTTATTCATTACGTTTTTACTTTTAATTTTATTCGTTTTTCTTCTTATTCTTTTTATTTTACTTCATTTTACTTTGTTTTTTTTTTTTGAAAGAGAAAATGGTGGATACCTGGGATGCTCAGTGGATGCACTGTGGATGATACTATGAAAACGTGTAAAAAAAAAAAGAGAATAAATTTATATATGTTATTAATTTATTGTGGATATAAATTTTGATAATATAAACATAATACACGATTTAATGTTTTAACTTTAAAAAAAAAAAAGAATAAAAGAACAACAAAAAACTAAACGAAGACACCAAAGTGAGAGAACAGATAGGGAGTAAATAAGAAATAAAGGATATAAAAAAAAACAGAACAACAACAAATAGCAACAATTTAAAATGTATTTAATGTATAATATTTGTATCTGTTTTCTTTTTGCTTTTCATTAAAATATAACAGAGTTAAAGAAGTAATAATGAAGAAGACGATGTGAAAATGAAGATGGTATACAAAAAAAAAGACTTAAAGTCAAAGACGACAGAGAATAAGAAGACAAGAAGAAAACGAAAAAGAAAAATTGGTAATAAATAAAAATAATTGAAAATTGACCAATTGGTGAATGTTGTTCTTGAATGAGATTGTTTTGGAATTAAGTAAAAAGCAAAAAAAAAAAAAAGAAAATAAGTTGACGTTGTATGGACAACAAATTCCAAAGATATCTTTTATTTTATATATAAGTGCAGTTTGTAGTTTAGTTAGTTTCTTATTTATTGCTGTTGTTGTCTTTTTTTTTTGTTATACATTTTTTTAACTAACTGATTCAAGGTGATTCTGTTAATGTGTGTGTGTATTTTTTTTCCAATAAACCTAAATAAAGTTCATATGTTGAAAATCTTTAGATTTAAATTGATGTGTAAAAAAAGAATACAAAAACACACAACCTTTTGTATTATATTTAAATTTGGTCCTTCTGACCGGATCTTTCAATAATAACCCGTAATTAGGTTGGCCATGATTTAACATTGTATAGGTTAAATTATGATTAACAATCAAATAAATAGTCTCTCTTTTTCAATTTGTACCAAATAAAAAAAAAAAACAATTCAAAAGAACCAAAAACAGAAATTACATAAGATCAGACATGAAAGCATCCGAAATTAATAATAACTGAAAATACATCAATCAATTATCTTTTTTTTAGATTTTTTAAACTTTTCATCGCCGGTTTTATATTTTATGCAATTCGTTTCATTTAAATTAAAACAAAAAAAAAAAAAATACGAAACAAAACAAATCAACAAACACAAAATAAACTGAAATAAAAGCATCAATATTGAAGGAAAGAGAGAAACCAATTAATACAAAAATAGAAAAAAAAACCGATTGATTGATTATCGATGAAATAAATACAAAACAAAAAAAAAAACATAAAGTGAAATGTAATTAACTGGATTAAATTTCAATGCATGGATTTTAATAAACAGTTAAAGAGAAAAAAACTGAATAGAATAAAGAGCGTAAATTAGTTAATGTCCGACATTTAAAGATAATCAATTGAACTGATTTGTTTTGTCTATTGTAGTCCAATTCATAAAAGATTGTACTATTTGCGATTGGTGATTATTGTGATCGCAGATGTCATATTGAAAAATTAATTATTTAAAATAAAATAAAATATGATACAATTATCGTCATGGGCTACTTTAATATTCAAAACAATATCGGTACCCATTTTGTCTTATTACAATACACAAAAGAAAACGTTTGGTTGTTTCAAATGTCAAACAAAAAATAAAACAACATTAATTTCATGTTCCTTTACTGTGAAATGTGACCACAAAAACCACTGTATTAAGCATCGGTTATTTTTATTTTTTTTTGTTTTGTTTGAACCGACTATGATCTTCTGTCTTCTTATTCTTGTCTTGTTGTACAAAAATTATTGTTAAAATTGATATCTCATCGTGTATGATCCAATTTTATTTTGCTTCTTTATATTTCGTTATTTATTATTTATTTTATCTTCTTTTGTCAGTTTAAAACCGAAAAAAAAAATCAATTGCGTATGGTTGATCTCGTTTTGTTTTTTTATTATTTGAAATATTTCTTTCAGTATTTTTTTTTTTATTGCAGGAACATGCTGATGAAAATTACAATTTGAAAGAAGTGAAAAAAACAATGTAATTGATGTGTATCAACCTATATAATTGGTGATCGGATAGTTTCTTTTTTTTTTTTAAAATAAAAATTTGCCTTTTTATGTTAACCATAAAGTAGTGGAGATCATTTAATTTTATATTGTACGACTGACAAAAATCAAAGAGAAAAGAATATAAGGAAAGATGACTGTACTGATTAACATTAGTTTCTTCATTATAGAATGAATGTAACGAAAATACAGCAACATAAATTAATATTAACGTAGTTTTTACCTTACTATTTTCACACCAACAAGCAAGTGATGGCTGTAAATAATTACAACGGAAGTAACAGCCACCATTTCTAAGGTTTCACCAATTATCCTTTAGTGCCAACACTTTACCAAATTAGATGCAAATACAAACGTCTGATTTTTCGATTGAAAATTCAAATAAATAAATCTGTTGAATTGTCACAAATATTACCATGGAGAAACAACTGAAAATTTTCGTATAGATTAAATATTCTTTCCTTCTTTATTTTCTCTTTGATAAAAGAAAGAAAAATTTTTTTTTAAGATAAACAGAATAAATATTGTATATTTTATATAAATACAAATTGATTGACGTTTGAATAATCAGTTATAAATAATAGTGAAGTTTTATTTTGGTTACAAATTCACATAAGACGATGATAAAAAAAGAAGAAGAAGAAGAAAATAATGTAAGATTTCCAACTGTATTTATGAAAAAGTAATGTTAGAGTTATGGGAAATGTTTCTTGATAGTTATATACGGTTACGAAAAGGGATTCTTTTCAAATGTCTTTCATATATATAAAGATAAACATTTTTCAGTTTGTGTATTTTGAGAAGCTGTTTGAATTGACATTTTGTCATATAGCACACCAAATGTATTTATATATACAAATATTTATTAGAATTTAAATTGGAAAATTTTTTTTACAAAAAAAAAAAAAAAATGTTGAAAGAAAAATGAAATGAGGAAATTGTCTTTCGGCTTTAAACATTTTATATTGTTTAAGTTTTTTTTTTTTATTTTTGATTAATATGAACGTCAATAATTTTTCAATTTTTCAATCATTGATTTAATTTTTTTTTTTTGTATACGTTTTGAAAATTTATTTAGATTTTCTTTCAATAATTGATTATTTATTATTTTCTCAACTGAAAATTGAATAGTTTTTTTTTAATTGAATTTTTGAATCAATCAAAATAAAAAAAAGTCGAATTGAATTGAAAATGTAGTTTTTTGTTATTTGACTAATTGGGTAAATTCTATTAAGTAATCACATGCAATAACAGCAGGTAACATACTAATAGTGTAATTGATCGTTTGATTATCAGATGAACTAACGGTTTAAATAATCACAAAAATATTTAAAAAGTTTTCTTATTCTTCTCCAGAATGAACACGAAATTCATTTGATTAGGCTAAAGTCTCTCCTGTTGTTGTCTGTTATTATTCCTCCCGCTAATGAAAGACGTTAAACCAAAGTACAAACACAAGAAAAAGATTAACTCGTAAGTACTTTGGTACCAATAATAAATTACTAAATTAAATGTAACAATCGTTTTTTTTGTTTGTAGTTGTTGGTTCTTCCTCCTCCTGCTTCTCCTCCACCTCTTGTATTGCTTTTAATTTTGGTTGAATCTGTTTTTTTTTTGTGTATATTCACTTTATTCGTACCTAAATATTTTCTTTGAAGATTAATTGTAATTGACCAAAGAATATTTAAAGAGAGAGAAAGAGAGAGAGAGAGAGGGAGAGAGAAAAAAAAGTAAAGTTTCTTATTATTTATTAATACATCAAAATATTATTGATTAGCATACTTTTTTTTTTCTTTCTTGTTGTTTGTTGTTGTTGTTGTGTTTGCCTCCATGAACACAAAACAATTGATTTATGATATAGATGATCACCTGTGGTGCTACCACTCTACCATTTTTTATTATACTTATTACAGAAAATAATATTATATAAGAATGTTTCATTACACACCAAGACACAAATACACAAAGAGGAATTATCTAAAAACAAAAACAAAAATATTACAATAAACAATTTATGAATTTAGAATAAATAGAAAATAGTAAAGAATATTCTATTATTTGTTATTTGTATGGAATTCACTTACGTTTGGTTATAGAGAGAGAAAAAATAATGTAAAGACAAAATGAAAAAAAATAAATATATAACTAAACCGCATCAATTTATAAGGAAAAAAAAAAACAAACAAACAGAAACTTATCATCGTAATAAAAATTAATAAGAAAATATTCTAATGGTTTTTGTGGTTTTTTTTTTTTTTGGTTACTCGCGTTTTTATTATGATTTCTTTACTTCGTGCGTCTTTTGTTTTTTTATTCTTTCTTTTGTAATTAGTTATTTTTGATTTTGTTTAATTGCCTCATATTAAAAAAAAAAAGAAAAAGGAAAAAAAAAAAAAAAATTCTAAAAATAATAAAAAATTCAATGGCAAAGGTGGAAGAAGAATCAAAGATATTTAATATTAGGATGATGAATAATTTACATGGAATTCATTTTGGAGTCAATTATAGTTCAAACATTTTTTTTTTTTTGTTTATAAATCGAATAGTGATAGAAGGTACAAAGATTGATTTAAATTTCAATGATTTTGAATTAATATATATATTTTTTTTTTCTGATTTCTTGAGTTGAGAATATTTTCCCAAAAGAGTTCATTATAAACTGTTTTTTTTTTCATCTTCTGGAATTTCTACTGAACACACAACTAAAGTTCTTTTTCCTTTACCAAAAAAAAAAATAAAAAACAACAACAACAACAAAAACAAGAACATAATCATAATGAGATTGAACGTTAATCCGTAATATTTGATTTGTTATTGGAATCAATTTGAAGTAACACTTTTTCTGTGATAATCTGATAATTTTACGAAACAGAAATAAAAAAAAAATAATTAAAGATTAAAAATTAAAAAATTATTGTATAGAGAAAAATTAATTAATCAATTTTATATTAATTAATTTTTATTGTTTATAATAATTATATGATGCCAATTAGATAGTTCAATTTTGATTGGAGTTAATGAACTAATCGTTTTTTAACGAAAATTTTTTAAGTTCAAGAATAACAAATAAAATTTAAATGAAGAAACTTTATCTAAAGTTTTTGTTTGGGTTTAACTTAATTATTGAAGATTTTTGATTTTAATATTTAAATTAAAAGATTTTGCAAAGACGGTAGAATTCTTGGAATGAAATAATTTAGTTACAGATTTTTTTATAAATTTTCTGTTTAAAAATTTAAAGGATTTTACTTCCAGTTCTTGGAAAAATTTAACTGGATATGTTTTCATTTAAATCGTGATTTAAATCCGTTGTTTATTATTCGATTTTAAAGTAAAAGTTAACGATTATCATTCTAAAAAGGCAGATGCAATGTATTATCAGACGTATAAACATTTATTACAAATTTATTAACATAAAAAATGTTATTTAATAATTTCTCAACTGACTTTTGACAAGTTCTATAATAAAATCACAAAATATTTAATAACATTTAATAAAATTGATTTTTATACGTCGTTATGCAAATATTTGAACTTCATATAAAATGAACGTAAGGTATAAGATCAGAATCTAAAAAAATTTTATTACAAGAATGTCGGCACATTTTTTGTTATTTTACGTATGCGAATTGTAACGAACGTTATTGGTCTTGATATGATGCGGTGACAATGTTTATGTTAAAAGGAAACAAATCCAATTAATTATTACGTATTTCTTTTTTTTTTTTCATTTTATACAATTCATATAAACTCTTTTATTTTTATATTAATTGCAACAATTTATGAATTTTAAAATTTTATATACCAAAAATCATCCAACGAACGACAAAAAAAGGAAAGAAAAAAAAATACCATAAAAAAAAAAAATAACTCTTAATTATATACGGAACATAAAACACGGTAATAATATACATTTTTTTTTTTTGTTTCGGTTTTATTATATGCAATAATCAAATGCAAAGCAAATAATTTTTGTGTGCAATCAAAATAAAAAATTAAAAATTAAAAAAAAAAAAACAAAAAAACAAAAAATAAATAAAAAGAATTCACAGAAGAAAAATAAAAAGATAAAAAAAAAGAAACACGGGAACGATCAATTTCCATAAAATCCATTTTTTTTTTTTTTAATTGACCAAAAACGTTCACCTTTTTCCCTCATTCCCTCTTCTTCTTCTTCTTCTTCTTCTTCTTCTTCTTCTTCTTCTTCTTCTTCTTCTTCTTCTTCTTCTTCTTCTTCTTCTTCTTCTTCTTCTTCTTCTTTATTTCCATTTTGTCTTTATATTTTATTTGAATTTAAATTATAAAATCTAAATACAAAAAAATTAAAAACTCTGTTTTTTAATCTTAACACAAGAATATTAAATAATATACAAGTTGACGTTATAAGTTGATTTTATATAAAGTCAACTTTTATTTGGAATTTGTCTGTTTTGTTTTTTTATTATTTTTGTTTCATTTTGAAAAGACAAAAAAAAAACAACAGACAAAATTTATGAATTGAGATCGAAAACAATTTCGCTTGGGTTTTTGTTTTTGTTTTTTTTTTGTTTTTTGTTTTTGTTTTTTGTTGGTTGGTTAATTTTGTTGTTGTTGTTTCTTTTAAAATAATTTACCCGACATATATGAATGAATATTTATTGATACTCACAATAATCATAATAATAATAATAATAATAATATCTGCACACATTAATTTTATATTTTATATTTTAAGAGTAAAAAAATAAAATAAAATAAAATACCTTCACCTGTAAGTTTTAATTTTATTTAGCAAAAAAAAAAGAATTTTTTAACAATAATTGTAACAATAACAACAACAGCAACACCAACAACAACAATAACAACAACAACAACAACAACAACAATAATAATAATAATAATAATAATAAAATGCAATATTTCCCACCTGTTCATACTAAATTTTTTCTTTTTTTATTTATTTATCTTTCTTCTTCTTCTTCTTCTTCTTCTTATTTTTGTTTGTTTGTTGTTGTATTTGTTGTATTTGTTTTTGTATATAATGCTTATAAGTACCTACATAATACTAATTTCTAAAATAGTCATTATAACATGCATGTTAAATATTAAAAAGGTTTTTTTTCTTTTTTTTTGTTTCTATTTTATTTTGTTTCTATTTTATTTTATGTACATAAAATTCCATTTTTTATGTTACACTAAAAAAAATATACTTACCAGATTTTTACTTTTTTTTTCTATGATGATTTTTGTTGTTGTTATTGTTGTTGTTGCTGTTGTTGGTGTGCATTTGTTTTTTCTTATATACTTTTTAAAGGTAAGCAAAAGGTGCATTTTGTGCTAATTATTTGTAATAATTAATACTTTTTTTTTTTTTTAAGAAAAAATATAATAATGTAAAGGTAATTTTAGTAAGGCTGTATACGAAAGGGTTCATTGAACTTTAAGCCACCAAAATTCTTATTTCTCTTCATGGCGTAAATTTGCCACTAAATTGTTGTCAAAAATTTGATTTGATGAAATTGTTACGAGAGCTCAGCATTTGACCGGATATCGAAAGGTGGCATGATTAAGATTCGGTTTAAACATTATATTTTTTTGGTTAAATCTAGATACCAGTTTTACCAGTTCATTTGATTTAAAATAAATAACGTGTGTGTAGATATGCATTAATTAATTTCAATCAAAAATTTTTTTATAATAAAATTGGGAAAGTGTAGCAGAAAAGGGAACGCACCTAAATCATATAGAACAATTCGGATACAGCCTTAAGAGTCATTTATAGGTACTTGCATTATATGTGATGACTAATTAACAAGACATGAGTTTGTATTTTATATTTAACAAAAAGAAAAAAAACCAAATCTAAATTATTTTAGAATGTATAAACTTTTATGATTTTATTTATAATTTATAAGACAAAATCAAATAACTCAGCAGCACTTATTTTATTGTACAGTTCACATAGGTACACAATTTAGGTTTCTTTCTATTTCTCTGTTACATAATTAAAGTCCCACAATAAAGACTACAGATATCCTTTTTTTGTTTTTCCTCTTTCTGTTTACTTTTTTATGAATTCATATTGGAATATAAACTTTTGAATTTTTATCTAGGTTCTGTTACTTTGTATTTATACACTTTTATTATTAATTATAATTTATTTTCAATTTCATTCACATTTACTTTTTATGAAAATTCAAACTAAATTGAAAACAAAAAAAAACAAAAGTTTATGGTACAAATGTGAGAGGAACTCACAAATTTGTTCAACAATAATTGATTGAAAATAAAGAAATGAACAAACTGTGAAAAAAAAAACAACTTTATTTCAACGAACAAAGAAATTCAAACTTATAATGTGAAATGATGTGAATGGACGTTCTTTGGGTTGAGGGGCGATAAAACTTTACACAAATCCACCAACAATAATTAATTTAATAAAATTATGCCACCTAAATATCCTTATCCAATCAAAATTGATTTAAAATTAATTTTGTGATCCTTTTGGATTAAATCCTTTTATCAGTAAAAAAAATCCTTTTCACTCAGACAAAATAAACGTTTAGCAATTATCTAATTTTATTTTAAATCAAATAATAATTTCCTATAATCATAAATTATAAGTTCAATAAATTTCCAACACGAAAACAAATAATTTCCATAAAAAAAAACAGAAAAACAGAAAAAGGTTGAATAAAAAATTGGAAGGTAAATAATTTTTTTTTTCTAATTTCACTTAACTGGCACCGTAAACCGTAAAACGTAATAAACTTTTATTATAAATTGAAATATGTAATACTTTTTTTTTTTTTTCTGTGTAAACTCAAGGAAATCTTTTTTTTTCCAATATAAATAATTGAATCAATAAAAAACTATAAATAAATAAATTAATTGAGAATATTTTTTATATAAAATCAATTCAAATAAATTTATGATTTATATTTTATTTTAAAATTCAATTTCAATTATTACAATTAATCATCAACTACATAAACTTTAGAAAACTTTAGAAAAAGTTAATCTATTTAAATAGACTAAAAAATTGTTGAATAAAATGAAAGAAAGAAAGATTGGGAAAAAAGAAAAAAAAAAAAAACATTTAAAAATCTTTAACATTTTGTTGAAAGACGTTGAAAGAAATAAAAAATATGGACCGTGTCAGTTAATCGATCAGTCAAAAAATTATTCCACCAAACAGAAAAAAAAAAAAAAAACAAATATAATTAAAACAGTTTTAAAATTCTTCTTATTTCTTTCTTTCCATCATCTTAATATATGCCAATAATATTTCTTTTCTTATTTAAGTTTTGTTTTGTTGTTGTTGTTGTTGTTGTTGTTGTTGTTGTTGTTGTTATTGTTGTTGTTGATTTTTTTTTTTTTTATTGCTTTGCTGATTGAAATGATTTTAATTGAAATTTTAAAATGAAAAGAAAACTTTAAATTGAATTCACTTCATTGATTATTGAGAATATTTGAATAATTTTTTTTTTTTTCAATAATAAAATAAAGGATTTCTAGTCTAGTGCCGCCACTTACTATAAATTTATTGTGTTTATTGTGTTTGAATTTTTTTTATTTCGTACAACAAAGTTTAGAATTGAAAAAAAACGAATTGAAACTTTTTCCATTTTCAATTACACAACTTTTAGGATGTTTAAACGGAAGAAACTTTAGTGAAGTTATTTGAATCTCTTGAATGAAACTTTCTTCAGATTTAAATATTGAGTATCGTCCTGTTGTTGTAGTGAAGAATCGATTTATTGAACTTCATTAAATCGCCTAAAGGAGACAATAATATTGTCGCGTTATTGAAAGAGGGGAATCAATATTATTCCATGAAAATATGTTTAATTTAACCTCATTTAATCGGATCAACAATCGACACAGACAACTTGTGTTAATCCCTTTTTCATTAAAATTATATTTTTGGCCAATCGAATTGCCATAAGTTTGTTTGTAAAATTTTTGGTCCTATTGGACATGGTTTACTATGTGTGAGAACAACCTGATTATATAAAGAAATTTCGTTATGAACCGATTCGTTGAGAACCATAATTAATCGTTATAAACAATTTCACACAATTATTGAAGGAATATAATTGAATAATTTTTGTTACACATTTAGACAGTTGATTTTGAAGCAATTTAATTTAGTTTCTGGGTCGTCATGATGATTATATAATTTTTAATGTTAAAATTTGTTTGGCACTTACAAATGGAACTAAAAAAAAGTTTGCGAATTCGTTAAAATATAATCAAAAAGAAAAAAAAAATTAATTTCACTTCAAGACACGAGAAGACGAAAAGAAAATAATGCAAATTTTTTTTCTTGCAAGTCATTTCTTTAAACTAAAACGTAAAATAATCTGTAATTTCTCTAAATTTGGAACTAGTTGACGAACATCAGCGTAAAATAAGTCCGACATTAAGTTAAAAATTAACTAAATAAAAACATTCGATTAATATTATGGCGAAATCAACTGAACTTCATGACTGCTAAGATTGTAGCATCCGTAACTCATTAGCACGTGTGTATGTCAAACGGTACCAACGTTAATCAGCCGGACATACTTTACCTCAATCACTTCTTCTTCTTCTTCTTTTTTTCAATATTCGTAAAGCAGTTCATCATAAGACAATTCAATATTCTAGTCATTTTATAATAAAGTCATTTAATGTGAACGTGAACATGAAAGAAGAAACTGGGTTAATCGATTATCGAAACGGATTAAATCTAAAAATCAAAAATCATCTTTAAAAGAAAGATGAAAAATTATTAACTTTAAAAAAAAAATTTTTTTATGAACACAAAATAGAAGCACAAAAGTTGTTCTGTTAGTTTTTTTATTTTTTTTTATGTTTGTTGATTTTATATTATTTTTTTTATTACGTTAAACAGAAATAATTTTTCCATCTATATAACAACAATTTGGACCAAAAATTTTAAATATTTTTTATTAAGATTTTAGAACATCAAAAAAAAAAAATTCTTCAACGTTCTTAAATTTCATCAAATATAAAAAATAAAGAAAAAAAAAGAAGCGATCTGCCTTTTATAAATAAATAAATAAATATAAATAAAATAAACATGAAAATAATAAAATTTATTCTTTTCGTTCTTTTCTTCTTCTACAACAACAACAAACAACTAACAACAACAACAACAACTAACAACAACTAACAACAACCAACAACAATAATAATAATAATAATAATAATATCGATAATATTTTCTTTAAACACTCAACTTTTGTTCAATTTTTTTTTTTTAGTCACTAACGAGCAACACAATAACATTAAAGAAAATGTTTTATATATATATATATATTTTTTTTCTTTCTGTTTATAAATAAAAAGAAGAAGAACTGAAACTAAACTAAAAAAAAAAAAAAACAAAAAAAGAAGAAAAGAAAAGAAAAGAAAAAGTTGAAAAGACGGTAGTTAACTAAGAAAACACATCAAGAATATTACAACAATAAAAAAATATATATACACAAAAGTCTTGTTTGAATAAAAAATTTTATGTAATTCAAGAAAAAAAAAAGAAAAGAAAAAGAAAAGATGAGACGAGACTAAAGAAAAGAAAAGAAAAGAAAAGAAAAAAAAAACTTAAACTGATGAAAATAACTAAACTAATTTGATTTATAAATATTTAAATGTTTTGAAATTTCCATTGGATTTTAGTTGAGTGTGTACAAGGGGACTAGAAGATGCAGGAGGAAAGGATGTTTTGTATTTTATTTTATTGTAAAAAGGAATTATAAAAATTTATAATAAACAGTAAACACTTGAGGTTGTTTGTTTGAATTTAAAGAATAAAAGAATTCCACTCAATAAGGACATCCCATTTTTTTTTTAATATTTAAATAGAAAAATATCTCGTTAAAATGAACCTTTTTTTTTTTTTTTAAATTTCGTCAATTATTAGAATTGCTTAGATGGTCAGGAAATTTAAAAAAAAAAACCGAATATAATTATGCGATCATTATTAAATCCCAGACAATAATTAAGTAGCAGTTATAGGTACAGTAGTCGCCTTAAAATCGTATCTGAAACAATTTTTAGATCCCTATTGAAGAGTTCATTTTTTGTGTAACTAGAAAATTGTTCAGTAAATTTGGAAATGAATGAAGAAAAATGATTACAGGAATCTCAGTTATATACTTTAACACGTTTCCTAATTAAATCACGTTAATAATTTCTTCTATGAAAAAAAACGTACAAAATTCATTTAGGAAAATCAATTCAAACTAATTTAATCGACTGGAAATACAATAAAGTGTTAATTAGATTATTTATATGCATCGCACACACACATTTTATTGTTACATGTTTTGTCGTCTTAATTTTACAGAATATTATTTGATTTAACGACTAATTGGTCAATATTAATTAAATTTGAATTCTAATTATTGAATTGAATTTGGTTTTTAAAAGGGAGGTGATGAAAATATATGAAAATGTCTAGAATGTTAAGGAATGATAACAAGTATAGGAAACAAATTGACTTTGAGTTTCGTTTATCTTTAAACTTGATCATATTTTAATTTTCATTGTATTAATGGATTATCATTATCCTGTATGACGGAAATAACAGGGACAATATTTACTTTTATTTACAACAACAATGAAACAATGATAAATGATTAAATTTCTTAATTAAATTAAATGGAAAATAGAATGTGACACGTGAGATAATAATATGTTAGAATAATTTGTTATTTGTTTAAAAATCCATCAACGTAATTTCTACAGGAAAGTATTTATAAATAGAACTTCCAAACACCTGAGGCTGCATTTCTCCAACATTTTTACTGAAATTATAAAGATGAAACCCAATAAAAATTTTATTGCAACATTTTTTTGATTTTCTTTTTTTAAAAATATTCTCAGCAACAAAACTTCTGATTCCATCATCAATATGAATTATCTTTTAATCAAATTCACGTGTTTCATTTGGTTATATAAAAATATACTGAATAAATATATACAATAAAATTGACCTTAACTAATTAATTATACAAATTATAAATGCATAATACAAAAATAAAGAAGAAGAAGAAGAAGAAGAAGAAGAAGAAGAAGAAGAAGAAGAAGAAGAAGAAGAAGAAGAAGTAGAAGAAAGAACAGAGAACAAAAAACACTGGTATCTAGGTGTAAGGCCAAGGTTAACATTCACAAACAAATTTAAAATTAAATAATTATTATGCATATCATATTTCCGGTTAACATCATCAATAAATGAAACAAAACAAAAAAAAAAAATGATCTTCTCTCGAGATACTCAGAAAAAAATAGCTGTACGCTGTACCATTTTTGTTGATTTTCTAAAAAGGTAAGTAAACTGCAAACTATATACATGACAGGTTTTTGTTTTCGTTCTTTGTCAAATTCAATAACCCGTGTATGTAATAACATTGTAATAATTTCTGGATATTGAATATTTGCCGAGCTAACAAGACACACACAAAACAAAAACATTAACATTAATTCCAATGAAAGAAAACAGTCGCATTTCATCAAAGTTAAAATATTTATTCAAAGCAAAAAAAAAAAAAAAAAAACAGAAATAAAAAAAAGTAGAAGTAACTAATAAAAAACAACAACAAAAACATCATAAAACAAATTTTAACTAATCGATCAGAAATTCCAACAAACCTCAAAAAAAGAGAAGAAAAGAGAAAAATGTATAACCTGTTGTTCCCAATTTATGTGCGAGACTCGTGGGGTCATCTGGCGCATATTTTATATTTTGATGTACCAAAGTACCAATAAAATCTAACCAACAAAACACTAATCTAATAAGGAAAACAAACAATTCTTTGAAATTCTTATTTTTAAAATGTTCATTTCAGTTTATTGTCTAATCAGTCAAAATTTCATTTGTTTATTTAAATTACCTAATCCAAAATATTATTTAAATTTTTCTTAAGTATATTTTATTGGTTAGTTTCTTTTTGTATGAAAATACAAAATAATAATAATAATACGAATTGGAATAATGTCCATAGTACACGTTTAAAATTTCTGTTTAATAAAATTTTTAATGTCCAATAGAGTTTCTCGATAGCCAGATTTTAGGAATAGAGCGCAGAGTAATTAGCTGTATAATGACGACAATATTTCCAATTAAACCCTTAGAGAATAATTATTGTTATTACGTTTCATTGTAAGAATGTGACCAATCACAATAATTCTTTTATTTTAGACTAATTTATTGTTGTTGTTTCATAAGTTCAAAACTTCCTTCTAAGTTTTACTCTAATTTGGATACGTTCACTAAAATTAAAACAAAAAATAAAGCCAATTTTAAATTTATTACATCCAATTATTTTTTAACACGTAATTATCGTTCTTTTGTTGTTTAAATTTGTCTAAACAATAAATTTCAAATTAGTTTTATTTGATTTTTGTTAGAATTTCAAAATTTGCATAAAATAATTCACGCAGATTTTTCAAATTTTCACGAATATTAATTTTGTCAAATTGAATAATTACAATTAATTTTTTATTAATTAATTCAGATTAGGTTCTGTGTTAGAGACATTAGAAAAATATCTATAAACATCGATTATAAAAATTCAACATAAAAACATCGATGAACATCGTTTGTTGAAGCGCACCAATAAAAAGACGTTGTGTGTATAAAATATTTACTAATAAACGTGTGATACGAACATTGTAATAATTTAATTTTCTTATATTATTAAAGATTAGCGTTTTTCTTGTTCACAAATTCAATGAAAACATTAATCTTTTATTATTTTACTAAGCGGATCTAACGAGAGAAAGAGAGAGAGAGAGAGAGAGAGACGAAGATGGAGACACATATTTTTAGAGCCAAAGAAATAAAAAAAAAAAAAAATAGATAAATAAAGAAACCAATAAAAATTCTTAAAGTTTAGTTTAGTTAGTTATTATTTTATGTTTTATTTTATATTTTGACAAATTGACTTTTGACAATTTTGTGTATAAATATTTTATATTTTTATTTGTTGTTGGCTTCTGTCTTTAATACTTAACATTTAGTATAAGATGAACATCGTATAGAGAGTTTGTGTGTGATTTATCCAAATAAAATAAAAAAAAAAAACGTATTTATAGAAAAAAATACTAAATAGTTGTAAGACGACACAAGACAAGAATCTATAGAGGCCACATATTGTCGTGATTGATTAAATATTCAATAATGAAATAAATTATAATGAGACTGAGGTTAAATTTCTCTAAATCTAATTGATGAGCAGTGATGGAATTTCTTCTTTTTTTTCCACAAGATGCGTTATAAATTGAAGTGATGAAGTAATGGTGATCTTGACTTTGACAGTTTATATTTTATTTGAATTGGGTTGAACAAAAATATTTGCATTTTGAAAAGCTTTCATTTGTTATTTTAGAATCTGAAGGAAAGACGACCTTTACCCTGGTGCTTCCTTATTCTGTTCGATTCAACCTTATTAGAATATTTATTATATAGTTTTTGCGAATCTTAAAAATTTTGAATGAACTCAGTGTAAAGAGTGACGTAATGGACTTGCTCAAAATGAATTACAAAATGAATTACAAATATAAAACCTGGTTTGTCTTTGAAGGTTGGGTAGGTGGAACAGTAAGTATCGAGTGAAATTAATAATTTCAGTCAATTGAATGAGGATAATTGTTTTTTTCTAGATATTAAAATATTTATAGAAAATTTAAAACTTATTTTACAGAAGGAAGCAAAAATCCAATCAAAGCTATTTTCTGAAACAAAACTTAAACATCTTATTATTATTAATTCGGGACATTCAACCTAAATCGTCTGTTGTGTGTTTGTTGTATTTTTTTTATACTAAATTCAATAAATAAACAAATAAAATTTCATTCAACCCAATTAACGAAAATAAAGAAACAAAAACAAAAAAAAAACCGAAGCTATTTAACATTTTTTGTTGTTGTTGTTATATATTTATATTTATTTTTATTTTTTATCAAAAAAAAAAAAAGGAATAAATTTTAAATTATGATTATAATTGTTAGTTGTTCTTTTTGATAAAATGTTACAAATTGTGTCACCACAATTAAATTAAAATGTCAAAATAAACCTTTAGAAATCGATTTATGAAACAACTTTATATATACTTTTTTTTTTGTCGTCTTCTTCTTCTTCATCTTCATCTTCATCTTCTTCTTTTCTTTTATTTATCTTTTTTTTTTTGTTTTCTGTCTCAAAATTACGGATTGAATTCTGCCGTGTTCTTAACCGAAAATTATAACCAATAAATTAGATTCGACTATAATAATCATTATCGTTCTATGTGTTTTTGTTGTTCCTTTTTTTTTTTTATTCATTTCACTTCTTCCTCTTCTTCTTCTTGTTCTTGTTCATTTTTTTTTTTGGTTAACGTTTTGTGTATTATTTTATAGAATAAGAAAAGAAGAAGTAACAACAACAACAACAACAAAAATAAAAAGAAAGAAAGAACAACAACAAAAAAAAGCCACTAAATATTAAGAGAATCAAAAGAAAAAAAAAAAGCAACAACCAAAAGGTTAAGACAGAAAAAAAAACTACAAAATAAAGATTCAAGAAACAAACCAATTCATATGTCGGCATCATCAATATCCAAATAAAATCTTAAGATTCTCTTAAAAAAAACAAAAAAAATACAAAATAATTCTGAACGAATAAAAAAAAAAAACTAAAAACCGAAAAGAAAAGAAAAGAAAAAAAAAAATGGAATGAAACAAGGAAATTTTGATTACATAAAAAATAAGAATAAAATAAAGAAGAAGAATAAGAAGAAGAATAAAAGGTTATTATTTTATTATTTATTTATACAATTCATTTTATAATTTAGATGCAAATTTATCAATTCAGAATAAATAGAAACCAATCGATAATAAATAAAATTTTGATTTATCAATTCAACTTTTTTTTCTTCTTCCTATTATTTCAGCTTCTACTTTAGCTTCTTCTTCTTCAATTTTTATTTATTTTGTTTATTGGAAAATTTCGATCAACGAAGAATAAAAATAAAAAAACAGACTTAAAAATTGTTAAACGAACGTAAAGAAAAGACAATCATCATATCGAATCATTCAAAGATTGAACCTTTTCAATGGTACTAATAATCTAGAATTGATTTCTTTTTTCTTCTTAAAATCGGTTTGTTTTCTTTTTTTTTTTCTTAAGTTTTTTTTCGATAAGACACACGGCAGAAGAAATATTTTTATGTTTTAGAATAAACGTGAATAAACGATTTAAAAGAATGATCTTATGGATTTAAGAGAAGTTTTTAACAAGAGAGACAATTATTATATAGATTTTTATTTTTATTCATTCGTTCTAAAAAAAAAAAATGTTTATTTGGTTGATGTAGATGTAGATGAAAACGTGGAACACTCCTACTCCTACGAAAATCAATAAAATATCTTTATTATGGTTCTTTGATTTTTCATCAAAGAAAAAAAAAATGTATAGGAAAATTCCGGTTAAATGAAGACATTTAGGAACGTAACATTTATAAAGAAAGTTATCGTTAAAAAATGTTTTGTTGTTATCGTATGGATAATGGATACATTTAATGGAAACAACTTAAATGTCCATTCTTATACATTTTAAACTTTTGATTCAGTTCTATTTTAGTATACGGATCAGAAATATACAATAACGTGTCTTGGATCAAGTACTAAAGACCAAAGTTAGGGATGGGTTCTCTAAAGTAATTCAAACCATTGTTCCAAAACCAAAGTTGTTCACAAATTAATAAATATTTCAATTGGTGAAAAGTTAAACAAATCAGCTTCGTTTTGGTCATCATCATCATCAATGCCATCGGTTATCACATTTGATCTTCACTCGGAATATAGCGAATTCTATACAGAATCCTTGGCCGAACAAATAAAAGTATTTCTGTGAACAAGACCAATCACATGACTTGAGCCCTTGTCTTTAATTGTAAATTACGACAGTTATTTCCTCAACAAAAATTATTTTCATTTACAAAAGTTTTTTATTGAAAATTCAATAAGTTATTTGAATTTTCAATATTTTACAGAAGTCATTGATCACACGCTTTTATACTGAATGGGCACAAATTATATTGTTGACAATAGAAGTTTGATTATTCAGATACTTAATTCAATCCCACTGCAAAACATACAAAAGATAAATTATTAAAATCTCTGACGCTTACGCATAATTTATTCCAGGAATCAGGTGTGTTCACCTTCACATCACTTCACTGCAATTTTAAAATTTCAATATTTTCTGTTCTCATTGATTTCATTTCTTTTGACTTGAGTCTTGATCGCTAAAAGATCGCCAGGATCATAATAAAAATGTTCAATACTTTAATCATATTTTTTATTTTGTGTGAATAAAAAACATTTTCAAGAAATTAAAAAAACATTTATATCAATTCTTCCTTTTATAAATAAGAAATGAAAAAAGAAACGTAAAGAAATGATAAAAGTTTTTCACCTCAACCTTCATAACCTTGTATCATGCATCAATATTGTATGTATGTAACACACGATCATTGATCGTACAGGGATCGCAGTTTAATATGATAAAAATAAAATAAAAATAAAACTAAATAAAATACAATAAATATCAGATAAAAAATAAAGAAGAAGAAGAAGAAGAAGAAGAAGAAGAAGAAGAAGAAGAAGAAGAAGAAGAAGAAAGAACAGAGTGAAAAATATACAAGCTGCATTTTCATACAGTTAAGAGAGTCACGTACAATTCACCTTGTGCTCAAAACTTTTAAAATTGTAAAGTCAATAATATTATTATTGGTTGGAATTTGAATTTATTTATTTAAAAAAATTAAAAAAAAAAATTAATAAAAAAGAAAAAGAAATTGTTGCAGACTCAAAGAACCAAAACGAAGACAATTAAATGTAAAATAAGGTCATTTAGCCCGCATCGTTTAGCGTTGATATTTTTTTATGTATATCAATAAAATGAAAGGGGGTGCGGGGGATTTGGGGTGGTATATAGGTATAGTATTTGGTATCAATAATTGTCTGATGATGACGTTAGACGACAAGGTCGCCAGTTTAAAAAATTTAATGATTTCCTGGTGTTTTGGATTTTTATCAGTGAAAATGTATAGGGGATGTCATCTGGTGACGGTGATTGTCTTTTAAAACACGTTTATCATTTTTGTTTTATTGAGGATGAAGTTTATTAGTTATGCAGAATAGTTAAGTCGATTGGTAAATTGGTATTTTTTATGTTTAATTTTATACTGGAATAAGTTTTTGGCCTTAGTTCAATGACATTTCTATGAATTAAAATATACGATTCCCCCAGTTTAATGACGGTGCGTAAAGTTAAAGATATTTATTCCTTTCTTTTGTGTTGAAATTAAAACCAAAGAGAAGGTAATTAAAATTAACTGAGTATTTTTAAAATTTTTTTTGTCTCCTTGCAAGATCATAGATTTAGATATTTATTATTAGATAATCAGAAATTAATTTATCTTTTAATACCAAACTTTAGAAGTCGAATAAATCGAAATAAATAGATACTTCACTTCATTTATGTCAGATTTTCATATTAAACTTAAATAGCTGCTGGCCTCTGTTATCGTTTTTTGTTTTTAATTAAGAGCAACTTAAAAGGGTTGTGTTGTGAAACTCACTCTATTAAACATACTTACTCAATTAAAATAAAATCTGCGGAAGCAGGACAGAAATCAATACACAATTAAGTTATCTGAAATCAACTATTCAGCATTATGCAGCGGCCATCTTTAATTACAGCCAATTTTGACATACGAATAAAACACGAACACAACCGAAATCACTGTCACCTAGTAACAAAAACATTTGCAATTTCACAATCAAAATAAAAACACACCAGACAAATTTCCAGTAGAGAATGATCGAATGATCGTTAATATTTTTTGACATTTCCAAAGAAGTAAAAGAAAAACAAGAAACAAACAGATGCGGGAACTGACAGAGAAAGAAAGAATTTGGAACGATTATTATCGATGTTTTTTTTATTACACCAAGAGACAAAAAGAAGAAATGTAAAGAATTTTTTTTGATTTTTTTTTTTTTAATTTTTTATTTTTTAATGTTTTATTTTTTAATATAATAATAGATAATAGATAATAATAATAATATTTTGTATTATTTACATAATATAATTACACAATTCTAAATAATATTATATATGTAGGTATACATAAATACACACATATACATACATATAAATATAATACAATAATATATTACAGATTCTCCTTCTTTTTTTTTTTGTTTTAAATTTTTACTTTAATTTTTGTTTTTCTTTTTTTTTTTTATTTCTCTTTTTCGGTTTTAATTTCTAAATTTAAATATTCAATTTTTTTTTTATGTGTTTTGTTTTTATTTTCGTTTTTTTTTTTTGTTTTATGTTTATTTTTAATCAAGTCTTTTTTTAAGCAAAAAAAAAAAAAATTAATAATAATAAAAAAAAAACATTAGATTTTTTCACCCCTCCCCACTACACCCCCTCTTTCTTTTCGTGTGCTTATTATTTTTGTGTTAAGTTTTCCTTATTTGTAATTTTATTTTTCTATTTTGTTTCTAAAAAAAAAAAATGTGAATTTTATTCATAAAAAATGCAAAACGTAAGGGGGGAAAAAATCGATTAATCGAAAAAAAAAAAAAAAGTAAAAAGAAAAATCAAGAAAATTGAAAAAGGAACAACAAAATTTAAAGAAAAATTTAAATGAATTACGTTTAGTGTTGTTTGTTAAGTACAAAAAAAAAAATAAGGATGCATTCGAATTTTAAGGGTTTGGTAGTGAATAACGTTAGATTCCAACCCTTACAAAAAAAATCAAATTTTTTTTTCTGATCATAAAATTAATTGATTTGTTGTTGTTGTTGTCGTCGTGACTTTTTTTTTCTTTTTAAAAAACAGATTCTCAATTTTCTCCATTTTTCTAATTCAAAAAGTTTTTGCATTTTTTTTCTTCTTTTGATTTTTTCTGACTTTGTCCTTAATTAATTTAATACAATTTATTTATAATTAGAATTAATGGATAATAAAATCTATAAAACACTGTTCAGGAACATTTTTTTCTTTTCATAATATTTCTCTCTTTCTCTCCCTTTTTCTCTCTCTTGCATTTCCTTTTTTTCTTCTTCCTACATTCTACATTTTGTTAATTTTTTTTTTCTTTTGTCTCTTTTGTTCTTTAGATTTTGATTTGATTGAAAAAGACAGAGAGAGAGAGAGAGAGAGAGAGAGAGAGAGAGAGAGAGAGAGAGAGAGAGAGAGAAAGAGAGATGATTGCAAAAGTAGGACAAGAATTTAATTCCCAATTTTGTCAATCCTCCCATTTTTTTTTTTGTTATTTTGTTTATTTAAAAAATAAAAAAAAAAAATAATTTCCAAAACAAGAAAAAAAAAAATTGAAATAAATTTAGAAATTGTCGAAATTTACAGAAACAAAACAAAAAAAAAATACATTTTCTTTACATTCTTCTTAAAAATAAAAATAAAAAACTTTTAAATTTAAATTTTTCTTCTTCTTCTTCCTTTTTTTTTTTTTTTTTTTTTTTACGTTCAGTCAAATTTCTTTTATAATTTTTATTCAAAAATTTTTTTTATTAAAAAAAAAAAATTAAAAGTATTAAATTAATTTTAATGGAATCAAAAGAGATACAAAGAGAGATACAAAGAGAGAGAGAGAGAGAGAGATAGTAGGGGGAAAAAAACAAAATACAGTGAAACTCGGTTATAACAAACTTCAAGGGACCAAAAAAAAAGTTCGTTATAACCGAAAGTTCGTTATAAGTGAAGGTTCGTTATAACCGAGTTTCACTGTAATTACATTTTTCTTTGTTCGTTTTTATTTTTAATTTTTTTTTTTTTTGTTTTTTTTTTTTAATAAAAGATCTTTTAATTTAAGTTTATCGATCTGACTTAGTAGTTTTGAATAATTTAATATTTTTTTTTTGCTTTAATTATTTTTTAATTTATTGATTTTTTTTTTTTTATGAAAACATTTTTTTTTTATTTTTAATTCTTTAATTTTTTCATTTTCTTCTTCTTCTTCTTCTTCTTCTTTAAGTTTTTGTTTTAATTATTTTTTTGTTTTTTGTTTTTTTACTTTTTTTTTTCTTTTCTGTTAAATTTATTTTTTTTTTTTATTTTTAAAGTTAATTTTTTTTTTTTTTATCTAATAATTAATTAATTATAAATTGATCACAATATTATTTTTGTTCTTTTTATTCTAATAATTTTTCCCTTTTTTTTCTCTTAAAATCTTTCGTTCCTTCCTTCCTTCCGAAGGAGTTCACTTTCCTTTCCACTTAATTTTCTTGTGACATTTTTTTTGGTTTTTAATTTCAAAAATTTCATTAAATTAAATTAATTTTAAAAGAAACACGTTCATGCATACGAAATTTAAAAGAAAGAAAGAAAAAAAAAACAACAACAAATAATTAACCGTTTATCCTTCTTCTTCTTCTTTTTGTTTTAAAGGAGGAAAGAGACGGAAAATTATTAATTAATTAATTTAAAATTTTTGAAATTAAAATTCTGTCTTTATTTTTTTTTTTGTTGTTAAATTGAATATTGTTTTTTTTTCTTCTGTTGCAGTTGATCAATTTTTTTTGTTTGTTTGCATAATTTATGGTCAATTGGTCAATCTAAGTCACGGTCAATAATTAATTAGGTTACGTCATCGTGAAAAAAAAAACAAAACAAAACAATAACAACAACAATGACAATAATTCATTGTTTCAATTTCTACTTTAAAAATTCTAGAACAAAGATTATGTGAAAAGTCTTGTGACGTCAAATCTAATCAATGAAAGAAAAAAAAAAAGGAAACGGGTCAAAATAGAAAATTAGAATTATTTCGTGTTAAGTTAATTTTATTATCACCTTTCGTACATTTGTGATTAGTTGATTTTATAAAGTCCTTACTAATTTTATTATCGTTTCCTTTTCTTCCTTTTTTCACAAAAGTCTGTTCTATTTTTTTTTTTGTATTTATTCTGGATTTTCTCAATTTATGCAAACAAAAAAAAAAAACAATCAAAGTTCAGATGAAAAAAAATAAATATTCAACGAAGAAAATTAAGGAAAATTCTATGATACAATTTTTAATTTCACTTCCTTATAAAGAAAGAAAGAAAGAAAGAGAGAGAGAGAGAGAGAGAGATAAGAGAGAAATAGAAAAATTAAACAAAAATTATGTCAATCAATTCTGCATGGCAGAACTAATTTGAGGGTTGAGAAAAAGTAAAAGGAAGAAGAAAAACAAAAATGGGGAACGTGTTTAGATGGAAAAAGGAAAAAGGAAAAAAAAAAATATTTATCTTTTTTTTTTCTTCTTTTTTCTTTTCTAATTCTAAAAACAGTTTACCAATTTTTTTCTTCCTTTTTTTTTTTCTGGTTTTGTTTTTAGTTTTAGTTTTTTTTTTTTTTGATTTTTGTTTTGATTTAAATACACAATTTTTAATTAGTAATTAGGTCATTTAACTAACCAGAAAAACTAATTATCTAAATATTACAATAATTTAATTCTAAATCGATTCATCTACTAAATATATTCCTAGTTGCTAAATTTTTAAATTTATTTTAATTAAATTTTATTTTTTTTTTGTTATCAAAAGATCAGAAAAAAAGAAAAAAAAAAGTGAAAATGGGAAAACTTAAAATTTTCTCAAAATTCAAGCATGCTTTTGAGAAAATTGAAAATTTCTCATTTTCCTTCCGTTCTTTCTTTCTTTTTTTTTTTTTTGACTCATTTACTCCCGTCTTTTATTATTTTATTTTTTCTCTCTTTCGCTCACAATTCTAATTCTGCGTCACTCAAATTTGAACTGACATTATTTCGTTCATCAGCGTCCATTTTGTTTTTACATCATTTTTTGTTGTTCTTTTTTTTTTAAATAAGAATTTAAGAATTGTTTTTGGAGATTCATTAATTAAATAATTAATCAAAATGAATTAATTGAAAAATTATTTGTGTCAACAATTTTTGAATTTCTTTTCTTGTGACATTTAAATTTTTTGACGTTTTCTTTTTTTTAAAAAAAAAAAACAGAACATTTTGATTGGTTGTCACCGATAACTTTCGGGATGAAGAAACGTCAAAAAATTAAAAGTCACTTTTTTTTTTGGTTCTTGTTACTTTTTTTTTTAAAACCAAAAATTCAGACATTTAACCTTTTCATGAATTTTTTTTTTGTTGTTGTTAAAGTTTGCAATTATTTTTGGTTGTCTTTTTAAAAGTGATAATCAGTGTGAAAGAGTGAGATAGATGAAAGAGAGAAAAAAGAATATCATTAAATAATTGAGAGCAATTACGTCATACATAATAATTATTTACAACAAAAAAAAAAAAAAAAAAACAACAACAACACTGGCCGACAAGAGCGCGTTCGCTTTTCTTCTATAAATTTTTGTTTTCTTTTTTTTTTACATTATTTTATATTTTACTTTTTTCTTTTTTTTTATTTAGTTTTCATTTTTCTTTTTTTTATAAATAATAAATTAAATTAAACGTCACTTTTTTTTTTATTTAAGAGTGTTTTTATATTATCCTCATCACCTTCTTCTTCATCTTCATCTTCTTCTTCTTTTATTTTAACTTAACTTAACTTTTTATATCAATATTATCAGTTTTATTTTGTTTTATTTTATTTTATATTTATATTTATTTTTTTTAATTTTTTTTTATAGTTTAGATTTTTATAGTTTTATCAGTTTTTTAAGTAATTTATTAATTATTTAATTAATTAATTAATTATAATTTATATATAAAAAAAAAATAATAATAATAATATTAAGAAAATAGTAAATAATAATAATAAATTGTTAATAAGTTCTTTGATTCTTCAATTCAATAAAACTAAAACTATAATTAAATTATTTAAATTAATTAATTATAAATAAAGTGTGTGTGAGAGAGAGAGAGATAGAGAGAGTGTGTGTGATAGTGAGAGGATATTTGTGTGGGATAGAGACAAATATAGTCTGTTATGTGATAATTTTTTTTTTAATATGAAAAAATGAGAGATGAAAATATTCATGATATATAAAAAAGAGTTTACGGTATGGGGAGGATCTGGGGAATGGAATAGATTCGTAAAGAATTAAAAAAAAAAACTAAATCACTACATATGTGGTGGACTACATGGTCCAATTTGTCTTATTGTTGTTGTTGTTGGTGATGGTACCCATCTTGTTGGATTATTACATAATGTACCATCTGATAATAATGATATTCGTTTTGTATCATTATTATTACTATTATAATATTCTTTAGGTGTTATTAATTGTGATTGTCTATGTTTTATAATTGGATCTGTATTTAATTGTTTTTGGGAACGTGCCCTTTGTAAGGGTGGTATTTGCTGTTGTTGTAATTGTTGTTGTTGTTGTTGTAATTGTTGTTGTTGTGATATTGTTAAACAATCATTATTTGTTGTTATATTATTATCACTATAATTAGACATACCACCATAAATACTACTATTCATTAAACATTCATCAACACTTATTGAACTTGACATATTATTAACACTTTTATCCCATGTATTTTTAATCATATTATGTGATGTATCTAATAACTTTGAATTTGTTAATGTATTATGATTATGATGATGTTGATGATGTAAATTATGTTGTGACTGTTGTTGTTGTTGTTGTAATTGTTGTTGTTGCTGTTGCTGTTGTGATATTGTATGTGATGCATTTTGTTCATTTTGTTTACGTGCCTCAGCATCATCTTTATCTTGTGCTGTTTTTCGACGACGTTTCATACATATAACAATACCAGCTGCTATAAATACAATAACTGGCATTGCAACTGATAATATTGCAATTAATGCAACTTGTCCATTACTTAAGCCATCTGTTTCACCACTACGTGCTTCATGATGACTTGTTGATACATGACGTGATAAATTACCATCACTCCATGATGATGAATATGCTTCATCATCACATTGTTGCCCAGTAAAACCACCAGGACATACACATTGGAAACTATTAACGCGATTAACACAAGTACCACCATTTCTGCATGGCATTGATGCACATTCATCAATATCAATACTGCAATCTTTACCAGTAAATCCTGGACGACATGAACAACGATAATCATTATTTAAGTTTGTACATGAACCACCATTTGCACATGGTTTTGTTAAACATAAATCAACTTTATTATCACATAATGAACCAATAAAACCAGGTACACATTGACAACGGAATTGATTAATCATATCAATACATGTACCACCATTTTGGCATGGATTACCTTGACAATCATCAATATTATCCTCACAACGTTGTCCATTAAAACCAGATGTACAATGACATTTATATACTGATCCTTTATATGTACATTTGCCATCATTATAACAAGGATTTGGATTACATTCATCAACTTGTATTTCACATTTTTTACCACTATAACCTAATGGACAATCACATTTATATCCTGTATTTGTATCATGACATGTACCATGCTGACATGGATTATTACTACATTGTATTGTTTCATTTTCACAATGTTTACCAATCCATCCTTTATGACATTCACAATGATATTTTATTTTATTAGTTTTTTTATTGTCCTCATGACAAGTGCCACCATTTAAACATGGTACATTAGAACAATCACTTAATTGTATTTCACAATCTGTACCATTATAACCTGGTGGACAATTACATGTATATGAACCTTGTCCAGTATTAAAACAAGTACCACCATTTGAACATGGACGATGATTTGTACAATAGTTTAAATCTTGATTACAAAATAAACCACCCCATCCTTCTGTACAATGACATTCCCATGGTTTATTACATGTACCATGTACACAACCAGGATATGGTTCACATTCATCGCATAAACCACCTTTCCAACCAGATTGACATCTGTAAATAAAAAAGAAAAAAAACTTTTAAAATTTTTGTTTGCTAAAAAATGAAGAAGAAAAAAAAAAGCACACACAAATCTTAAATATAAGTAAAAACAGATAAACAGATTTATGAATTTTATCTACTTATTTATAAGAACGTGGGAACAATCAAATTATAAATTTAGGATTTATTGGCTTATTGTATTTTGTTTTTCTTGTAACGAACATTTCAGAAACATGAAATTTATCGATTTATAGCCGTAGATTATTTTCACCCAAAATAAATATACAAAATAACTGAAGAAGATCGTGTTTAAAATGCCACATTTTTTCACTTACTGCCGCTGTTGTTGTTGTTGTTGTTATTGCTGTTGTATTAATTTCAGCGAAAATTCTATACAAAAAAAAAAGTGTCAACTTCGAACCGACTCTGATTATTATTGATAATATTGTGATAGTTAAATTTTTCTAATATTGTTGTCTCTCTCTGTCACATACACTATCTATTCGATTCTATGTGTGTGTGTGTGTTTATTGGAAAATGTTGGGATTGTTTTTTTTTTGTTCCTTTTTAATTTATTCTGCAGCACAACTAGACGACATCAGATTAAGTATAGAGAAAAAAAAAAAAAACTCTTCATAAATTAAAGTTATGAATACAAATTATAATTTACAAATATTCAATTCAATCGGTTTTACGTTTTTTTAAAACGTCATTGTGCGCTGAATGGGGAACTTTATTTCTTTTCTTATTTTTATTTTTTTTTATGTTTTTTTTTTTGGTGAATTTCTTCAGGTGTATAAGTTAAAAAGGTAAAAATTGTGTGTGTGTGTGTATATGTTTGTGTCATCGAACAATATCCATGCCGTGAGAAATTAATTTTTTAAGTTGACGAAAAAAAACAAAAAAAAAAAAAAACAACGAAAAAAAAATTTAAATAAATAAAGAAAGACGAAAAGAAAGAAGGAAACACACACAGAAAAAACGAAAGAAGAAATATGAGAAGAAAGAAGGAAATTGTCGTTTGGATGTTTTTCGATTAAGTCTGGACTTTTTTTTTTGTTTTTGTTTTTTGTTAAGGTAGAAAAAAATGCGATTACGTCGACGACGATCACAAGAAAGGAAGACTTGTTTTTATTATTTGTATTAATTTGATTTTTTTTTTGTTTTTTGTTGAAAGAGGTAAAGGTAAAAGGAGAAGAACAACGAAGAGAAATCGTATGTCACGTGTTCTTCCCTTTTACATACAATAATATTATTGTGACCCCGCCGGATTTGTTTCTCTTGTAAAACATTCTTTAAACTGTTGATAGATAGATAGTCTTTAACATATACACATACACACACACACGCATACACACACATTTATTTATAATATTTTAATTTATATTGTTTTTATCAGGTAGTTCGTTACTACGAATTTTTTTTTTTTTTTGTTCACATCTAACGAAAACATATTCATAAAACACAAACAAATACAGAAACATTAAATAAATATAACTGACGAAAAAGAAAAAGAAAAAAAAAAAATAAGAAAGAAACACAACGAAGAAATATTGTGTGGGAATGCATTGTAAATTCAAGACATCAATGTCCCGTAACTTGGTACGATGTTATGAATAGAAATGCGTTTTATATTGCTTTGCCGGTCTTTTGCATGATGATATTATATTTAAAAGAAGTAAAGAAGAGCTAAAAAAAAAGAACTAACTAACTAACTAACAATAACAACAATAACAAAAATCTAGAAATCTAAAATTATAAACATGATAAAAAATAAAAACTATAATTAAAATGTGCGCGGTACTGAATATTATTTTGATTTTTTGTACACATTTTACAATAACAAAATAAAAATATGTATGGATTGGATTGGATTGTAAATATAGATAACATCAAAATATGAAATTCTTTCTTATTCGTAGAGTTTTTTAATTAATAAATTTATTAAAGAATGAACAAAAATATATTGACCACAGTTGTCAATATTGATTTGTCATGATGCGAATATTTGAATATTTAAAAATTGAAGCGGTTTTTGATGAAAGCCAATTTTTTTATTAACCGCGCTTTGATGAAAGAATTAATAAAAACGACAAAATATGTTATTCTATTTTATTCGTAGAAATAAATTGAGCAAAACTTCAGTTACAATATCAAATATTCCCTATTTCCTGTTCCTTAATTATTATTTTTCTGTCA